>JAOSBK010000007.1:8302601-8313658 GCA_027568895.1 Erythroxylum shatona | reverse complement strand
TTCATTGATTTTATGTGTTGATCGTGGTAAACCGAATTCTAGTTATCATGCTTGAATTAATTGATATGGTTGGGGATATGATTTGAATACTGCATGTTTAAGTATTTTTCTTCGCATTACATGTTTTTGTTTTTCTGCACTTTGTTTTTCAGGTCTTCTGTAGTTCTACTTTCTGTTCTTTTTCTTAGTTGATGACAAACAAGAGCTAAGTGTGGGGGAATTTGATATACTCATATTTTCATATATGTTTAGAACTTAATTCAGAGTCATTTACATTCATTTTATGTTCATCTATGGCTGATTTATCGTGTTTTAGCATTATTCGAGGTTCGTTGACGTAAAATGCATAAATGAAACAAATAGACTAAAATTGCACTATTTTTGAGTTTATGGCAGACTTGACCTTTAGTCATTGTACAATTTTTATCTCAAGATTGGTTTAGGCAAAAATTTTGAAATTTCATACTTAAATTTTTGACTCATTGACGGATTTTTTTAGACCAATTGCAGAATTTTCTGAGCTGGACATCAGGAGAAATAAATTAACAAAATTCACATCAGATTTTGGAGCCCTAGAATGACCTTTCGACGATGTTTCGATCATAACTTTTGATTCAGATGGCAAAATCTCGTGATTCAAGTCTCATTTTGAAGCTAACTCAAAGACGAAGATATTGATAAAATTTGAGCTCCTAAATCATCACCATTAAATTTTTATGTACTATCAAAATTGACCTTGAAAAATCTATTCCACAGCTAGCATCCAAGAAAAAACAAAGGATTGCCTCCATTTTATTCAAGACATGCAGTAGTCTCTCCAATCAAGCAGCCATTGAAGAAGTAAAACTCAATTTAGCCTCCACTTGACATCAACACATTCAAGCCAATCCAAAGAATCAGCCACCATTTTTTGACTGCACCCTCCACATCTCCACTTTCTAACTCACATTCCAAACTCTCTCAACCAACACACCTCCATCCTCTCACTTACGCAAGCCTTGATTTTAATCCAAAAACAAAAACTCCAACAGCTCTCTAAAAAACTTCCAAGTTCCAACCTTCAACATCATTGGCACAACACATTCATTCAAGCCTTGATTTGTTAGTTCATCTTTAATCTTTCACTCACAAGCTGAATCCAAGAGCCTCTAGACTTGAAGGAAGCAAATAAGAGTCTTCACCAACATACCAGCCTCCATTCGCCCAACAACGCAACATCCATTCACCGACAAAAAAGCAACCACGCAAAGGATTTTGGAGAGCTTTGTTCTTTATTTTTAATTGATTCCGTCATGAGTTTATTTAGGCTGTATGCTTGTGGATTGTTTGGCATGATGATTTGTGGCTAAAACTTTAATTTCTCTTAGGGATTTGATATTTTGGTGAGGCTTTAATATTGAATTTTGTTAGAATCCATGATTGAAAATTTATATGCTTGTTGATTTTTCCTTGGATTTATTTGTTATTCCTTTGGACTATTGGAAATTGCCTTGGTATAAATTCGCCTTTGGAAAAAGGGAGTTTTTGCTAGAAGATTGAAGGAAATTTTGACTAAGATTTTCTTGTGAGTTGGGAGACCCAAGAAACTTAGGAGGTGAAAATTGAAGTTTTGGGACTTAAGAAACTCTAGGAAAAACTTAAGTAAGGGATTACTAAGTGACGTTTAGAGTGGATAAATTAATTCATCTTTGGAAAAAGGGGATTAATTACTCTTAAAATTCACCTACAAGGTTAGGATATTTCAGTTGCAGAAAATAGCTAATTCAATATTAAGGTTAACAAAAATATCATTCCCTAAGAGAAAGTCATTCCTCTTTGCTGTTAAAACTTTTAATTAGCAAATTGTTGCAATCTTTTCTTAATTAATTGTTGCACAAATTTGTCATATTCATAGTTATTTTGGTCGCATTGAATTAGGTAGTTGTTTAGAAATTTATTTAAGTTAATTTGTTTTAAAAAAATTTCTTTACATTAATTTTAATTTTCTAAAAATTTCAACCAACAAGATTTCAAATATCGTTAGCTAGCATAGAATTAAACTTTCTCATAATCCCTGTGGACATGACTCGGTTTTTATCAATTTATTACTCACTTCGACATCCGTGCACTTACGGTTTGCGAACAGTAACCTCATATGTATTTCATTATAATTCTTGATATGACAAGAATGGATTGTTACAAAGTATCAATCCAATGTCTGCATGTTGGAATTATTAATTGAAACATGTATATGGGAACATTCACTCAAATAAAGAGTTTATAGTGATATCATTACTTCTAGATGTTTTATGGAGATTGGTAACTAAATTGGTACTAAGAGCTTGATGGGGTAACTACCCATCAAGTCTTAACACTATGATGAGATCTTGTGTGTTAATCACCATATAGAGGAAAATGGGAGATCTAGAAGGAAAAACTAACATAAGAGCAAAACAATAATTTTACCCTTTGTTATGCGGATGGCTGTAATAAGGTTTATAATAGGGTATGCAATTGGACATATTATTTGCGATATGTGTTCATATAATATTTAGTAATTCAAGAGTTCAACTAACTGTCTTTAGTGGAATGACATTTAGGTAATAAGCTAGAAGTAATTTTAATGAGATTAAATTAATTCTAGGCTTATTAGAGCTTGAATTATATAAGTCCAATAAGATTCCCTACTTGGCTTCAAGGAAGGTTATTAAGCAAAGTAAGAAATATAAATGGAGGTTTTAGAAATCCATAATTGAATGTTGGTCTTGCACTAATTAGTGGTTAATTAGAAGCCCAAATTTACATTTAGAAATGGGTTAGGCTTTGGTTTAATTTGATTAATTGGCTTAATTAAATTAAAACAATTTTTTTAAGAAAGCAAAGTGCAATTTCATTTTCATTAAGGCTGAATGTGCAGCTTCACATTTAACATTAAATTGCTAAATAAAGATGGTCTTTATTATGGTTTAGCATCATTAAATGGAGTTATGAACTTACCATTAAATGGTTTAATGGTTATCTTTTAATGATAGATGTACATTGAATGGACCTTCTTCCTTTTTTCATCATCAAAAACGAAATTGATAGGTCTCATTTAGGTTAATAGACTTTTCCTATAGCCATCTTAAAGACAAATGAGAAGAGTCTCATTTAATGGCTTCTTTATGATTGATTAAATGAAGAAATGATGCATTAGTTGGAAAACTCTTCTTTCTTTTATTGTTAACCGAAAGTGTGAGGGAGTAAGAAGGGATTCTTAGAGTAAGAAGGGATTCTTACATTTTTATCACTCTCTCTCCTATCTTACATGAAAAAATCGAAAATTGCATGAGAGTGTCTCATTCTTGGTCTTCTTTCTTTTAAGAAAATTCTCCTCTAAAGTTTTCTTCTCCTTTCCCACCAAAGGATCTTGTTAACTAAGTTGTATAAAAAGAGCAATTGGTAGATCGGATTGGTTGAGGATGGGATAGCATAGCGAGGAGTGAAAGTTTTAGTGGAGTAGTTAGTAATATAATCTCTATCTTGTTTATGTTTATTATTATCCTTATACCATATCATGTATAGATAGGCATGATGATTTCGATATATTGCTTCCGTTGCAATTTAGATTTCTAAAAAGTTTTAAATCTACTGTTTCTCCAAATATGGCTTGCTTTCTTTTTCTGATCTAACAATGAGATCTTGTGTATTAATCACCATATAAAGTAAAACGGAATCTAGAAGGAATAACTAACATAAGGGTAAAATGATAATTTTACCCTTTATTCTGTAGATGGCAATATTATGGTTCATAATAAAGTTTACCATTAGACATGTTCTTTAAAACTTATGTTCTCATAATATTTAGTAATTCAAGAGTTCAAGTAATTGTCTTTAGTGGAATGGCATTTGGTTAATAAGCTGGAATTAATTCTAATGACATTAAATTAATTCTGGGCTTATTAGAGCTTGAATTATCTAAGTCCAATTAGATTCCCCACTTGGCTTTTGGGAAGGTTATCAAGCATAATAAGAAATATAAATAAAGGTTTTAAAGCCTATGATTGAATGTTGGGCTTACTTTAATTAGAAGCCCAAATGAATATTTAATATTAGGCTTGACTTTGGTTTGACTTGATTAATTAGATTAATTAAATTGAAATAAAGTTATTAAACAAAAAAGAAGGGTATATTTCAGTTTTTTATACCTAAATGTTCAGTTACACATTTAGCATTGAATTGCTAAATTAAAGATGGCTTTTATCATGCTTTTATCATCAATAAATGGAGTAATGATCTTATCATGAAATGGTTTAATGGTTCTCTTTTAATGATGGCATGTAATATAACCTTTTAGCATTCATTTGATTAAAGAAAGGAAGGGTTGCATTTGATGTACTCTCACTTCCTTCTTTCATCCATAACCAAAAATGAGAAGCTCTCATTTAGGTTATTGGTCTTTTCTTATAGCCATCTTAAACAAATGAGAAGAGTCTCATTTATTGGCTTCTTTATGATTGATTAAAGAATAAAGTGATCAATTAGATGCACATCACTTCTTTCTTTCATGATAACCGAAATTGACAACGTGAGTGAGAAGGGTTCTTGCAATTTTGACTTAATCTCTCATCTTATACATGCATAGCCGAAACTTGAATGAGAAGAGTCTCATTTTTAGCTTGTTTCTTCTAAGAAAAATCTCCTCAAAATGTTTCTTCTCTTTTCCCACTAAAGGATCTTATTAACTAGGTTGTTTAAGAAGAACAAGTGGTAGATCAAATTGGTCGAGGATACAAAAACAAGGAGAGGATACATTGACAAAGGAAAGGATACAAAAGAGTCAAAGCTATAGCAAGGATTTGGAGAGGATATAAAAGCAAGGAGTCAAAGTTGTAGCAAGGAGTCAGTATATTTCTACCACCTTATTTTTATGTAAATTATTTTCCTTATACCATATCATGTATGGCTGAATCATGTTGATTTGGTTATGTTATTTTCACTATGTTTTGATTTTTAAAATTTTTTTAAATCTACCATTTTAACTAAATCTTGCATGCTTTTGTTTTCGATCTAATAACACCTATCTTGACAATGCTAGATTGGTCAATTGCTTTCGAGATTATGTGTGATGCAAGTGACCATGCAGTGAGGTGCGCACTTAGCTAATGGAAGGAGAAGAAACTACATGCCATCTGCTATGCAAGCAAGACCTTGACAGGTGCATAACTGAACTACACCACTATAAAGAAGTAGTTGCTTGCAATAGCCTTTTCATGTGAGAAATTTCACTCTTATCTTTTAGGCTCACATGTTATTATCTTTAAAGATCATGTGGCATTGCATTATCTCTTTGCAAAGAAGGATGCCAAGGCTAGGCTTATCAGATAGGTACTTCTACTCTAAGAGTTCAACATTGAGATTAAAGATAAGAAAGGAGCAGAAAACATTGTAGCAAACCACCTATCAAGAAGTCGAAGTTGAACATAAAGAAGCATAAGAGGAAATTAAGGAGTGCTTCCTTGATGAAGGCTTAATGATGGTAGAAAACTCCTTTCTTTCTTGGTTTTTAGATATTGCAAATGATCTCTCAAGTCATGTTCTTCCCTCTAATCTTTCTTATCAACAAAGGAAATGTTTCTTATGAAGTAAATCACTTGTTAATATAGAATTCACGTACAATATACGAAATACACAAGAAGGGGGGTTGAATTGTGTAATCTTTTTGTGAATACAAAAACTTTTGATATTTCTTGAAAAGAACTTTTTCAATTATTAAATGAATACCAAAAATGTTATACTAAAATGGCTACTTATTTAAATCGCAAATAACTTCTATATACTTGTCTAATAACAAGAAAAATTAAAGTGAAAGATTAGAAGATAGACACTGCGATTTTATACTGGTTCATCCCAAACCTTGGGCTACGTCCAGTCCTTAGAGTTCATATAAGATTTCACTATACTTCTTC
The DNA here is from genome assembly GCA_027568895.1 of Erythroxylum shatona. Lineage (NCBI taxonomy): Eukaryota > Viridiplantae > Streptophyta > Magnoliopsida > Malpighiales > Erythroxylaceae > Erythroxylum > Erythroxylum shatona. The sequence continues at coordinate 8,307,731 of JAOSBK010000007.1, read as the reverse complement.
AATTTTACAAGTATTCTTTCTTCCCTTTCAGAGCCTCTTCAGGTCTGTTACACAAAGTATTCTTTCTGCTATCTTAGCCTCTCCAGGCTTTTAGCCTTTTCTTTCTCTCACTAGAAAGATATTGTGAGTTTTTTGTTACAGTAGAGTTTGTTCTCTTGTATCGCACTTTGAATACAAAATTTTTCTTTGTAAGTAAAAACTTGAAAACTAAAAGTTGTTCAGTCTTCAACTATGACTAGTATTTATAGCCTAAGTCTCCAACTGCTTCTTGTTTCTTGTAGAAACCGTTATTTAGTTGAGTTCTGTAACTAACTCCAACTAACTAATTGTCCGATGTACTAGAGTATCTTCAGCTCTGTATCGTCTGTGTTTTCCTGCTTCTTCTGTGTTTTTTGCTTCTTCTTTATTTTTTTGCTTCTTCTGTGTTTTTCGCTTCTTCTGTGTTTTTCGATTCTTCTGTGTTTTCATGCTTCTTCTGTGTTTGTTTGCATGCTTAACACACTTATCAAAACAGTTCATTTATTTCTAATATTATTATTATTTGATTGTCACCACAATTAATAGATGTGAAGTCTTCTTAACTTAACAATCGCCCCTTTTTTAATGATAACAAATAATCATAATTTTAGAAAGATAAAAGTGAATAATCGAATATTATTTAGATGATGAATAAGAAGACAACAAAAGATATGCACATATGACAAAAGAAATTTATAGTCGATACTATCTTCTTTTCTTGTCTCTGGTCTCCCCATATACTATCATTCTTTTGCTTATGCTCTTCTCCCCTATTTGTTATTAATCAAAAACTTTAACAAAGATGCTTTATGATTTCATAAAATATTCGTTGCATATCAGTGCAGATCAACTTGAGGTCTTACTCAATAGAAACTCGTAGATAAGCTACTTCCTCATGTAGATCACCCACTGAGTCACTCAAATCATCAACCTTAGTATGAATTTATCCAATTTCCTTTACTAAGGCTTCCTGACTCCCCTGCTGTGTGTGACTAACTTCTTCCAGAACAATAGTAGAATGTTGTTGAGGTGTTCTTGGTGGATGGAAGTTTGTAGCAACAGATATTTCTGAAGGTAAAATATCTAATTCTATGATTTTGAGAACAGGAGGTTTGAAAGACTGTTTTCATTCTGGGAGATCAAGGTCATCAGGTCTAGGTAGTTTTGGAACTGCTTTTCTAAGAAGGTGTAGTACTTCTCTAATTGAAGATATAAAACTCAAAGGTCTAAAGTGATTAGATACACAAAAGTCTCTAAGTTGAAACTAATACCTTCAACCCTGATAGTTATGTACTGTCGTTTTGTCACTCTTCCAACTACCTGGAAAGTTGCATATGTGGTGAAGCATCCACACTGACTTCCTGATGGTTTTGAAATATGATGTAAAATATAGATTCCTCTAGGTTGAGCTGCATTGTATGCCTCATCTATGTTCCTTACAGTTGCTTGTATATGATCTTTTGTAAGATCATCTGTATTTCCTTCAAGGTACATCTTCTTTTTCCCTTTGTCTTCATTGCGTACAATGTTTGAAGATCTCGGTTGTCTATCTGGTATAATCTTGATCAATGTTCTGTTTGTGATTTGGTAAATAGTATATCGATCCTTGGACATCTTTATTGGATATGGTTCTAACTTTTCATCTCGCAGAATACCATATAATCTTCTTTCTTCATGATTAAAAAGATGTATTGATCGATTATTGATCAGTATTGGTTCGACTTATACCTTGACTAACCTTTTCAAAGATTCTCTTATAATAATTGAGCTTTTACTTCTAACAAGTACCGATTCTTCAATCACATTCATTCTCAAATCCTCTTTTCTAATAGGTTGAGAAGGATTATAATGTGTTGATATGTGTTTAACTGACTTTTTCTTTTGTTGAGCATCAGTTGAAGATTCTTTTTCTGACTGGTCTTCAGCTTCTTAATTTTTTCAACCAGTCTAGAAGGAGGTTGTTGTTGAGGTTTCTTCCTTTCAAACACTAACTTCCTCTTAATTTCTGTTTCTTTAGTCGATTTTGCTGGCTAATCTTGCAAAATTGAGACCAAAGATCTAGTAGCCTGTGGTGCTCTCTTTGTCTTTCCAGAATCTTCACCAAGAGTCAAACCTTTCCCTTTCTTCTGTTCTTGTTGACGCAAATTAATAATCTTGGTGACCTTCTTGATTGTTTGGATTTCTCGGAATGAAGTGTCTCCCCCTTTCTTTTCAACGACACTTGTTTTACAGACTGTTTCACCTGGCTTTCTTCTCTTTGTGAAATCGTCTTAACTTTTATTGATACATCTGACAATTTATTCTTCTTTTCTTCTATAGATATTCTTCCTATGGATTGAGGTTTTTTCTTCCTTGCGAGTGTAACATTTTCAGTCAAGCTGCGTCTAACAATACGCTCCCTGTCAGTCCTTGCTTTTGCTACAGAATCTATATCCTCCTTTTCTTGAATCTTCAATCCCATTCTACTAATAGTTATCGCATTAATTATGCTTTTTATATTCATCTTCATTCTGTTTCCTCTATCAAAAAGAATTCCAGAATCTCTAAAGATCCTTGTTAGCAGCATACCATACGATAAGGCATTAGAAACTCTCTTTGACTTCATCATGTACCTCAAAATTAAGTGTGGAAGATTTATAGGTTGATGATTGAGTAGATGAAATAAACATTGTTCATCTATCTTCATCACAATGTTCTTCGAGCCTGTTCTTATTAGAACACAATGAAAAAGTAGCTCATGTGGAGCCCTAGCCTTTGGAATAAGAGTTGACGCCTTCTTGTCCTTTGGGTCACTACTTCCATAAAGTTGTCAATTGATATGTGCTTTCTCTACACTGCCTTGAGTCATCCATCTTGCGTTATGAGACAGCTGAAAGAAAATTTTCCATCCCACTGCATCAATTTCTGGTTCAATATCCATCTGGTTCTTCTTCAAAGAGTCGAAATCAACATGTCTTCCATAAATCATAGATTGCTCTATTTATGATATATAGACAATAAAAACTAAGCACATAAATGTATTTTTCTCAAAGTAATGATGTTAGTATCTGAAGATGAGAATGTGAACAGAAAGAACTTGATATCAAGAATAGAGAAATGAAACGTTTTGTTGAGAGTTCTGCAAAAGTCGATTTCAAAGTATTTCAAGAATATTCTAGAGTAGGTGATATTCTAAAATATTTGAGAAGATTACCCTCTAATACCTTCTCTTGAAAAAATTACCGTTTGTGACTTACAGTTACTATGTTCTTGAAAACTTACGACTTTTTATCTTCTTTACTAAGAAAATCATCTATGTTATGACGTGTTAGACGATTGGTCACTCAACACTACCATATTCAAGTTTCGTCTGATTTCTTTAAATCTTTCTTCATTCAAGGGCTTAGTGAAGATATCTGCCCATTGATGATTTGTCTCAACAAATTGTAGACTAGCGATTCTCCTCTGTCCATAGTCTCGTAGGAAATGATGTTTAACTTCAATATGCTTTACCCTTGAGTGTTGTATTGGATTCTTTAATAGGTTAATAGCACTTGTGTTGTCATAGAAAATTGGAATTTGTTCTTCTTGTATTGAATAATCTTCTAACTGATACTTGATCCATAACGTCTGTGAGCAACAGCTTGCAGTTGACATATATTCAGCTTCTGCAGTACATAGAGCAATTGAACTTTGCCTTTTACTTGACCAAAAAACTAGATTATGGCCAAGAAAGTGACAACCTCCACTTGTACTCTTCCTATCAATCCTGTCTCTAGCGTAATCAGCATCACAATAGTCAATTAACCTGAAATCTTTACCTTTCTCATACATTAAGCAAAGATCAATAGAGCCTAATAGATATCTCAAAATTCTTTTAACAGCAATATAGTGAGATTCTCTAGGATCTACTTGAAATTTTGTACACAAACAGACACTAAACAGAATGTCAGGTCTGATTGCTGTAAGGTAAAGTAAAGAACCAATAATTCCTCTAAAAAGGGTTTGATCAACCTTCTTACCTGCTTCATCCTTAGATAAATGATTTGAAGGATGCATAGGAGTTGACATAGGTTTCACTTTTTCCATTCCATATTTAACCAACATTTCTTTGATATATTTCTGTTGATGAATAAAATTCTTTTATTTGGTTTGCTTAATTTGTAAACCAAGAAAAAATTTTAATTCACCCATCATGCTCATTTCAAATTCACTTTGCATCAGATTCTCAAAACTGGAACATAGCTTTTTAGATGTTGCACCAAAGATAATATCATCATCATATATTTATACTATGATGAAATCATTCTTAATGCATTTTAAAAATAAGTTCTTATCTACATGTCCTCTACTAAAACCATTTTCAATCAAAATAGAACTTAGAAGATCATACCAAGCTCGAGGAGCTTGTTTCAAACCATACAAAGCTTTATGAAGTCTATAGACATAATCTGGTTTCCTAGAATCTTCGAAACTAGGAGGTTGCTTTATATAATCCTCTTCGTCTATAAAACCATTCAGAAAGGCACTTTTCACATCCATTTGAAACAGTTTTATATCAGGACAAACAACATATACAAGAAAAATCCTAATAGCTTCTAAGCTAGCTACAGGAGCATAAGTTTCATTATAGTCTATTCCCTCTTGTTGATTCTAGCCTTAAACTACTAATCTAGCTTTGTTACGACTTACTCTACTTGACTCATCTAATTTATTTTTAAAAACCCATCTAGTTCCTATAATAGACTTTTTGGAGGGTTTGGGAACTAAAGACCAAACTTTATTCCTTGTAAATTGGTTCAGCTCCTCTTGCATGGATAAAATCCAAGCTTCATCCTGAAGAGCTTCATCAATTTTCTTAATCTCTATTTCAGGAATAAAAGCTACATTTGCTTCTCTTCTGAATTTAGACCTAGTTCTCACACCTTGTGAAGTTTCTCTTATAATCAAATTTTTTGGGTGAGAAGATTTATATCTCCAGTCTTTTTCAGACAAAGATTTTTAGGAATATCTTCTACTTTATCTAGAGAAGCATCTGATGGTGACACATCTACATTATCAACTAAGGGTACTGATAGGGTTTCATTATCAGTATCATTACTTCTATCTGGTTGAGAACCATCATCAAATTTG
>JAOSBK010000007.1:8289763-8302523 GCA_027568895.1 Erythroxylum shatona | reverse complement strand
GTCTGATGAATTACTGTCATATGCATGGAAAATGATGTTTGCTTGTATATATTCATGAACATAGTGTAGATGGGATGAAATTTTGGTTTTAGTGAATGTGAGTAAATGTGGATCATGCAAATGTGACTGATGCATGAAACATAATGGCTGTTGTGACTAAAGTAACCACCGAACAGAGCTTTAAACTCAACGAGTGAAAATGAGCTTCGAGCTCAAAAATGATTCAGAGCCTCACGCTCAACGTTTAATGAGCCTTGTATCTCCTAAGCGAATAAGGAACAATTATCAATGAGCCATATATGGGACAGTTAGGCACTCGGTCACAACAAAGTAATAAATGGAAAGTGAGTCTCATGTGAACTGCATGTGCATAATATGAATGATTAAGTGTATTGAATGTGAAGTGTGAAATTGAACATGAAACGTGAAATGATATGAATGTGAATTATGTGTTATGTGACTAGGTGAGCCATCGATGATGGTCACTCATTGAGTTCGCAAAACTCACCCAAAATTTACAAATATTTTTTAAGACTCAGAAAAATACCCCATTAGGCAAACGGGAGTATCCCTACATCATACAAGTAAAGGATAGAGGTCATGATCAGTTCGTGTCTGCATTATTGCTTTCCTATTTTTGTATAAATTTGTATATTCAGAAATTATTGTACAAATGTGTTTACGTTGTAATGTAAAGACATTATGTCTAAAGTGTTTTGTAATGGTAATGAGCCCCAAGTGATTAGTGAATCTCTGATGAGTTGTGTACTGATTGTTACGTGTAACTGAAAATATTTATGAATGAAATCGGAACCAATTTGGTTATGGATTTCCGTACATTATGTTTGTAGTTTTTAAAAAAAATTATGCTGAGTTTCGACTAACTGAGTGCTCTAACATGCCACCCTTACGGGGCACGGACTCAGATATAACCCATCGATGTCGGGTTCGGGTCTTGCAGGAATGGGGTGTTACATTCAACTCCTGAGCAAGTCCAACAATATGAGCGATGACAGAATGTTGATAAGACTACTAAGTGTTATATTCTAGCTTCTGTCAGCGGCATGTTGCAAAAGCAAATTGCTTGAATGAAAACTGCTAATGCAATGGTCCATCACCTCTATGGGATGTTTGGTGTGAGAACCAGGTCTGCAAGGGTGAAAGCTATCCAAACATTTCATAATCTCAGACAAAAACCTGATGAATCGATGTGGGATTAGATGCTTAAGGTAATCTCTGCGGTTACTAAGGTTGGGATGCTTGGGGCGGACATAGATGCAGACATGCAAATAATTATAATCATCAATAGCTTTAACTCTTCTTTTCAACAGTTTAAGTTAGATTTTGAACTCAACTGTAAGGATTACACATTGAGTGAATTGATGAATACCCTTCAAAATACAGAGGAGATATTGAATATAGGCTACAATATAGAGACATGTATACTTACCATGGGGCATGTTCTCATCATAGGAATGAACACCTTACCATGTACTTATCCATGTTTAAAAGTGACGCATTTTGTAACCTTTTGGTCCTTTTTTATAAGTGAACACAAGTCTGTCTTTAAAAAAATACAGGGGCATGTATTTTATGCCATTAGTGTGTTTTTTATATAATCAGATTCTAAAATAATTGCAAATATAACTACTAGCTATGTTACCACTATTTGAATGATAAAAGTAGTTTATATTAACTGCAGGACATGTATCTTATATTTGGTTGGAAATTTCATAACTGCAGGAGATGTATCTTATATTTGTTTTGAATCAACTATCCCAAATCAAAAGGGCTAAAATGATAAAGTAGTAGGATGTTGGTTATGCATGATATGGCATATGTTTCAGCCTACTCCCCTGCAACGATGGCATGGCAGACAGTTCGATAATGTGACTAAAGCAACTCGTAGCAGCAATGTATCGGGTAGGAAAATGACAAGTTGATTTGAGGTTTTGGAGGATAAAGTATGACAAAATAATGGACTGCCATTATTGGATGTGATAACCCATAACGCGACAATAATTAATTATTGTTAAAGCTGGACTCTTTGACACTTTTTTTTTTATAATTGGAGTATGAAAGGATTGCTTTTGAGGTTAAATAAATTTTGAGTAATGTCATCTGTTTTTAGAATTTGAGAAAGGGAGGCATTCTCTGGGGAAATTTTAGTTCAACTCAAGTTCACATGAGCTACTCTTGCCCGGTCCAAAAGGGCTTGTTAATGTGAACGGAGATGATGACGATGCCCTCATCCTGTTCTCCTTTTACTCTCCTTTTACTGTACCTACCTGTCTTATTGAATCTTAACTATGTATTTATGTGAGGACAACTTGTTAATATGAACAGAGATGATGACGATGCCCTCAAATGAATAGCTAAGATTCAACGAGACAAGATAAGTACAAGGAAAGGAGGACAAAGAATCACATCGGAAACGAAAACCAAGATTTGCTTTATACGGTATCAAACGAGAGCTACGGGCAAATAGAACTGTTTTCAGGAGTATCAATACCGTCACTGAATCGTAAATGCATGAATGTGATGTACCAAAAAATCAGCAGTTCCTAGTGAAATAGGTAACAAAGCAACTTTATCACCCACGGCCACTAAATCACCACCTCCCAAGTCAAACTGGTGCTTGCTGTTGCACCAGGAAGATAACTATAACAACCAGTTTTACTCGGATTATTCTTGTCTAGAGATAATATTTGGGTCCAGCACCGACTCACCCGTACCCATCCATTTGGGTCCGGTTCGGATCCATTTTTGACTGCCCAAGATGGGCCTATCTCCAAGTTTGAAAATTATAAATAAAATGTTACTTTTCATTTTCACTTTAAAAAATAAAAAAAATCAAGCTAGAACATGTGAAGTCAGACCTGTCAGGTCAAGCTCAGGTCTAAGCAGTCTCAACTCAATTCATTGTCCTGGGCCCTCAAGCTGAGGTCTTCTATAAAGGTCAGGCTCGGATCTAAGCAATCTCAACCTGACCAACTGTCTTCCCTATTTGTGTAATACTGATATTTAATAGTGGGACCTAAAGTTTTGAAAATTTTGGAAACGCTCAGGTCCCTCCTAAGCCCGAAAGCAACTTGTAATAATGGATGTAAACTTCTTTCTTGAAAATTGAAAAGAAAACAAATTATTAGTGTATACGCATCAATTACTCCCATCACTAATCAACACCAACTTCAACTACATTTGTGTAACCTTTTGCCAATTTACACTTTCAACAAAACACGGTAATAAATTATAACTCAGAATTTCACGTTATACCCTCCAAAAAGCACTAATTACTCTAGTAATGAAGAACTGGACTAACCTTGTATCCCTTGTACAAGCATCCATTAGAAAGATCACCTAATAATGAAACAAAATCTTGAGTACAGCATTGGCACATATTACATATTAGAAACCAACTCTAGAAGATAGCTGTTACCAACCCTCACATTATACTGCAGCTATTGGCGTTCTCATCACTAAAGAAGTGAGTAAAAGGAACAGGCCCAGGCTGTGGTGGCATGTAACTGACCGCTGGGTGTGGCGGAGCATACATCATCGGTTGAAACATATCATTTCCATGCTGCCTCTGCTGGTTCATCATCATAGACATATATTGTTGGTGTTGATTATAAGGGTTCGTGGAGGGCATCCCCATATATTGTTGGTGTTGATTATAAGGGTTCGTGGAGGGCATCCCCATCCCCTGATAATATCCACCATTCATTGCAGGCAGTCCTGGAACAGCTGGCTGCATGTGATTATTACTATCCATTTGTCCCAGATTCTTGGGGCCACCTCCACCATTGACGATACCATCCAACTCACCGTGGCTGTATCCTTGTTTGATTTTGTTATCTTTTCTGTTTGCACCCTTCTTGGACCCATTGATGTTATTATTGGTTCCACCACCTGCACGAACAGCAATAGCAGTCCCATTATTTTTACTCTTGGTAGTACCATCTCCTCCTCCGCTTTTGCTTTTCTTGCCAAATCCCAAAAACGCAATAATTCCTTTGCTGCCATTTTTCGTTTTACCATCTTGTTTACCATTCTTTACATCACTACCTTTCTTGTCTCCATTACCAATCTTCCCACCTTTACTCTTCATTACCACGGGTATCTCAATAGCTCCACCACCTTTCTTGCCGTAACCTCCACCTTCACCTCCACCTCCACCTCCGCCCTTTTTGTCACCAAAAGCAGGCCCATTAATCATACCAAATCCTTTATCTATCATGGGCATCATCTTGTTGGGTAGATGATGCGCATCACCATGACCTTGTCTATGTCCATGCCCAAATTCTTCCATATCATCATCAAAATCGTCATCAAATTCATCGCCAAATTCATCGAGTTCATCATCAAAACCATCATCGCTTGCAGAAGAATCCTCAGGTAAATTGAATTTCACAGATTTTTGGTCCTTTTTCGGAATCTTTAGATCCTTAGACCCTTTCAATTGTTGCATTTGTTGTTGTTGTCCCTTTCCACCTTTGTTCTGAGACTTGTTATCCTTGCCGCCACCACCACCTCCTTTACCACTATCAAAGTGCATGGTCTTGACTTGATTGCTCAAAAGGTTTTGAAAGTTGTTGAAGCCCTTTTGACCACCACCCCATAACTCTGCATGCTTCCCCGACTTCTCAAGCTTCTTTATCAGGTTGGCCGGGTCCGCATTTCCTGTTACTGTCACTTTTCCTTGCTCCGCGTTTACTGAGACTTTATAAACCCCTGGCAGAAAGAACATTTTCCCTTTCATAAGAAAAGATAAATAACAATCTAAAACCGACTCAAAGTGACTAGCAGAACTATAATGAAAAACAAAACAATATCAAATAAAGGTATAAAATGACATTTTTTGGGAATAATCGAAATGTCTGACACACATTTCTTGAATTACAGAAAAATTTATGCAGCCACAACAAACCACAACTACATCTTATTTTCACTTTTACCCAATGCTTCAATCTTTAATTAAACAGATACCCAGTTTGGAAAAACCAAGACATGGGTAATATAAAGATCTATGTTTGGGAGCAGAACAAATGGATGCCAGTGTAACAAGTGCCTCACCATCGATTTTCTGCAGCAATTTCTTTATTTTCGTCTTACAGCCATCACAGTGACACTCTATGTTCACTCTTAGAACACAGCTCTGCTACAAGAGTCGAATCAATACAACAAAATGGATAGTTAAAGTCCAGACATAAACAAGAAACAATGAAATAATGAGGCAAGAACAGAGATTTGTACTTAGACTTACAAAAGAAAAAGATAGTAACTAAAGAATGGAGGGCTTACCTGCATCTTCATAACTTCTTGCTTATTCATATTCTACAATCTAAAGACTGAAAGTTTTGTTTCAGTTAGTCGAGGCGAAAGCAAAATACTGTAGATATTTGCTTCTGAGTTGCGAATTTAACGCCTTCCTTTAGCACTCTTCTTCTGGTTAACCTACTAAACTTAAACCTACTAAATTTAAACCTTTTTCCTTTTGAACGAGAGAGCAAGCTGCTGCTCAAGGCGGTTCACAAAAGGCAAGGTATCACAAGATACCGAGGGAAATATATATACACACATATATATACATAAATATCACATTCTAAAACCCATATCAAATGTTCGCTTTTAAGTATACGATTATAATCATATAATATTGACGGTGGGCTGGATAGTGTGCACATGGGTTCTCTTCACTCACGTCATCTCCAACTATCACACCAAAACAACAAATTTAATATTTTAGCGCGATAAATTCACTTCAAAAAAAATACTCTAAAATTGGATACAAGTACATTATTCATGCTATTTAGTAGTAAAATAACATTTTTAACTATTTTCTTGTTTACATATTCATTTTATATCATTATCACAATTTAATTTATTTACATAATTTATTAAGTAATTAAATTTAAAATATATTTTACGTTACACAAAATATATTATTACAAAAATCTCCTTGAGCCATTTAAAATGATACTAATATTAAATATAATATTAAATTTATTTTTAATATTTATTTATAATTCTTATTTATAAGTGTTATAAATTTATTAATAAAATATTTTAAGAATAAAAAGTAAATTTAAGGATGAATGTGATACCCAAACGACCATACAAGATTAGAGTAAAACGTCAACCCCTAAAATTAATATTAATAAAGACGATACAATTATATTTCAAAAAAATTTAGCTAAATATAAGCAAATTAAAGATAAAGAAGCTCATTATGAACTTCGTAATGTATTGATTGAACATTTGTAGGAACGATATGGTAATTCAGATGATTAATGGTTAAATGTGCAATAAAAATATTTTATTTGTGTATGTTATTAATTTATTATTGAAATAATATTAATTATATATTTTAAATAATATTAATTTAATATAAAGCATATATTAATTAATTAAAGATAATTATTTTATTTTTATTTTTATAAATAAATAAATAAATATAAATTATTATATAAATATAAATTAATTTAGTTATTGTGAAATATTTTTTGAAAATACTTAATTATTAAATTTGGTATAGAGCAATTGAAATAACATTAAATTTAGGGGGTGTTTGATTCATAGAGGGTAATGAGAATGAGAATGAGAATGAATATAGTAAGGAACAAAAATAGAGTATAGCTAACAATGAATCTCAATCTTCTAATAATCCAGAGGAATGGAGTTTTGCTGAAAATGAGAGATTGAAAGCGTTAGAGTTATCTCTATTGATACCAAGCATGAGCTTTCATTTCATATCCATACTTTTTTTTAATTACCTTCAAATAAGTATAGTACAAAAAAATTCTAGAAATTTTTGTTTATTAAATTTAATGTAAAATTTTAATAGAATAATTGGAGACGCTCAAACTTGAAATCTTATCAAATGACAATTAGTGTCACTCTTCATGAAAACAACAACCAGAGGTTAACCTCTTCTCAGATTTCGCCCAGCACACTGTTTCCCTGAACTCGCTCATTGTTAATATTAATGAGTTCCTAAACTGCAACTAAGTCGTACGCATTCGACACATCTATCGGGAGGATAATCGGTGTACTAATTGACTCGCTCATTTTGCCGCATCTTGTATGCCTTCTCCGGATATTTTCCTATCCTCCTAAAGGACAGATCTGGGATTAGTTTATTATGTAAGTTATACTATTTTTTTCTGATTGATAAAAAAAAAAAGTGTCCTGTCTGTCACCCCTGTACGACGACCAGTGAAAATTGTTTCGGATATTTTTGGATTTCACTGGAAAACTGGACGTGTGAACATGCTTATATTAACCAGATCGCGGCCGTGCCAACTGTAAAGCACCATTTGCTGGCCAAGTTGCAAGATTCATCCATATTGGTTTGATCTTGTTGAGAATTGACACGTAGGAAGAGGTTAAACTTTAAATCTTCTTGAAAGTTATGTGGTCATTATTTTGGCGTGCGTTGCCATAATTCCGTTTTTATAAAACTAATTTATATATTTTTATTTGCTAATTATTGTCATTTTTAAATAAAAATTATTTTAAATGTCAATCACTTAAGTTGCATTTATTAACTAAGTATTGATTACGAATTAAATTTTTAAGATTGTAATTGGACCAAATCGTTAATATGTAACAAATGCAAGATTTTTAAAGGTTTAAAAGTAGTTAGATTTTGATTGTAAAAGCCGGATAAAATAATATATCATATCATAAAAATTATCATTTGAAAATATAAAATATTAAAATTCCAAAAGAAGTAGAAAATTTTATTTCAAGATTTTAATAAAAAAATATACAAGAAAATTTTATGTTTATCATGAGTCATGCTATAAGAAATAAATTTTTAAAGGAATGGACCACAATAACTACTTATAATATTTATATTTGTGAATTTTAAAATCTCATACTGTTGGACCCTGAAATTTTTCAAAATTACTTATTACTTGTTTAATTATTTATTTATAATTTGTTTGTTTATTTTATTTTATTTTTAGAATTGAGTCATTAATTTAGTGGGTATAAATAGAGATTAGAAATTAGATGGAAAGATTAGAATCAAGTTAAAGTATGGTATGGTGTTTAAGAAGATTAAAGGAGTTAGTAGGTAAAAACAAAAGAAGGGGCAAATGGGCATTTCATTAATTGATGAGGGGCAAAATGGGAAAGACTAATGAAATGTAATCTTGAATTAATGAAGAGAAGCAAAATCGTGGTAGTGAGAAGAGAAGAAGAGAAAACGTGAAATAGAAAAGAGAAGAAAGGAAAGTCGCGTGAAAGAAGAGAAGAAAGAAAAAAAAATCGTGGAACCTAGGGAAATAAGAGAGAAAAACATAGAGGAAGAAGAAGGAAAAAGATTTGTTCAAGGTAAGCTTTATTTTTCTTCTTGCTTTGTTAGAGAAGGAGTTAGAGAGAGAAAGGGGTTTTATGTTGAGAATGAAGGGTTTGTTTGGAAGATGATGATTTAAGAGACCCATTTGATTTTAGGGTTTCTAAGATAGGGCTTTGGTTTTACTAACCTAGACAAACTATGGGTGGGTTAGTTCAAGCTTGATTTTTTACCCTTTTGTGATTTTGAAACTTTATGAATTTTACTTGAATTTGGATTGAATAGAAAATTGGTTTGTTATAGAAAACCAAGCAAACCCTATCCAAGAGCAAGAGGAAAGACAACCTTGAGTTTGAATTTTCGAGCAAATTAGGTGGGTAATATATTTATAGTTGTTGTGTAATATAGGCAAATTATCTTGCTTGTATATTGTATGTTAAATTGCTTGTTTTGAATTTTTGTGATTGTTCAAAATGCATTATGATTTATGATGTATGATCAGGTTATGTCATTGAAATGTGTCATGACAATTTGTATAAAGAAAAAAAAAGAGGAAAAAGAATGAGAATATGAAAATGCATGGAAATGAATTAAGCATAAATTTGTTTGTGATTGGGCAAGAGAGGAATCTGTTTCGTTAGTCACGTGCACGTTGACCTAAAACCTTCTTCCGGTTGTCCGCTTGAGACATACGAGATCCTGATAATCGGACTCGTTTTGTTTACGGTGTGAATTTTAGTTTCTCCTTGTCATTCCACGAAACTCTCGAGCCATTTGTTGTGTAAGTTTTATGAATTTTACTTGAATTTGGATTGAATGGGAAATTGGTTTGTTATAGGGAACCAAGTAAACCCTATCTAAGAGCAAGAGGAAAGACAACCTTGAGTTTGGATTTTCGAGCAAATTAGGTGGGTAATATATTTATAAATATTGTATAATATAGGCAAATTGTCTTGCTTGTATATTGTGTGTTAAATTGCTTGTTTTGAATTTTTGTGATTGTTGAAAATGCATTGTAATTTATGATGTACGATTAGGTTATGGCATTGAAATGTGTCACGACTTTTTGTATAAAAAAAGGAGGAAAAAGCATGAGAATATGAAAAATGTATGGAAATGAATTAAGTATAAATTTGCTTGTGATTGGACAAGAGAAGAACCAGTTTCGTTATTCATATGCACGTTGACCTAAAGCCTTCTCCCAACTGCCTACTTAAAGCATATGAGATCATGAAAATTGGAGTCGTTTTATTCATGATGTAAACTTTAGTTTCTCCGTTTTGTTCCACGAAAATCTCGAGCCATTTATTGTGCATTTCATCATTGATTTCTTAAATATGATACATAATTGAGTGTTATGTTTTGATGAATAATTACATGATGTGTTCTAGGTGATGACATCTTGTTAATTATGAGTTGTGAGTCTGAATTGTTGAGTATTGAATTGCTAGATATATATGTACATATGCTTGCTTGTGCGGATTGTTATCGATGGCTATAAATGTATAAGCCATAGAGCTTCGTAGCTCACCCCATCATTTTCACTCCTCAGGTGCAGAACAAGAAGGTTAGCGATCCTTGCAAGGCAATTGGACAAACTCCAAGATAGTTAACATTTTCGTACTAAGTTAGTTTGATAACTTTTGAGTAGCTTTAGCAGTATATCGAACATGAGCATTCCTATGTATTTTGCATTAAGCTAATGATGTTCTGTGGATATGTAGGATATGTAACTAAAGCTACATTCAAGCATTATTTTATTTTAGCAATAAGATTGAGTATTGAAGAAGTACTTTTGTCATGATGATAATGAAATATGTTTGTGTTTTGCTCGTAATTCTCAAAGTTGGTACATTGCATTTTCAAGTCTTTCAATGGGGTAAAATTTGTGTTTTGAATTCAAGGGAAAAACTGTATTGATCTCGGCAAAAGTAGACAAAGTTGTCTTCATAAAAATTGTAACTTATCTTTCGAGCTTTCCGATATAAAGTATGAACTTCTTGGATATCGGAGTTGAAATATATGATCATTATAATTTAGTGATGTTGTATAGGATGTTTATGCAGGACAACCTCGATCGCAATTGCACCAAGTACTCTCGCGATTGCACCATCATTCCTCATTATTGCACCATCATTCCTTGTGATCGCACCCTTATCCTCGTGATCGCACCTTTATTCCTCACGAGTTGATTCTCTTAGCCATAACTTTGTCATCCGACCTCCAAATAACCTGATTCTTGAACCAATGCAAGACAGGAGAAAACTCATATGCAAGCTTTAAGGAGGGTTGGGACTGGGGGACAGAAGACTGCAACTGAAGTGGGCAGTTCTGATGTGACCAGAAAAGTGAATCCTTCAGGAAGACCGAGGGGGCAAGCACCAGCTAGAGTGTTTACAATCACACGAGAGGACATAGAAATCACTCCAAAAGCTACGACTGGTACAGTTACATTGTTTGATGATAATATTGTTGTTTTGATTGATCTAGGTTTTACCCATTTGTTTATTTCATCAAGTAGAACTGTGCATGGTAAATAACTGAGCCTATTGGATACTCCTTTGATGGTTAGTCCAATTAGCCAATATATTATTATTAGTCAAGTCTATAGAGATTCTAAAGTATGTGTTGGTGGGGAACACTTAATGGTGGACCTTATGCCATTGAAGATGGGGGGGGGATTAGATGTGATATTGGACATGGATACGTTAGAAAAGTATAACGCCCACTGGACTGTAAATAAAAGACAGTGGAGTTTGAATTGGATGAAGGTAGAATGGTAGTGTTTATGGAGGACAAGAAAGTAAGTCCGCCTAAAATTGTTTTGGCTCTGACAGTAGAGAAGATGATAAGGAAAGGGTGTGAATCATTCTTGGCATATACGGTAGATACAAATGTAGATGGAGGAAAGTTAGAAGAAATACCTATGGTCATGAAATTTTCGGATGTCTTTCCCGAGAAACTACCAAGACTACCGCCACCTAGAAAAATTGAGTTTCCCATCAAACATCTTCCAGGTACTACACCAATCTCAATTCTGTCTTACCGAATAACTCCGATGGAGTTGAAGGAGCTTAAAGAGAAGTTAGAAGAATTGTTGGAGAAAGGGTATTTTAAGCTTATCTCTTTGCCTTGGGAAGCTCCAGTCCTTTTTGTTAAGAAGAAAGATGGTTGAGGATGTGTGTGGATTATTGGAAGCTCAATCATGTTACTATCAAGAATAGATATCCGCTCCCATGCATAAATGATTTGTTTAACCAATTAAAAGGGCCAAAAGTCTTCTCCAAGATAGACTTGAGATTAGGTTACAACCAGTTAAGAATAAAGGAGTCTGATGTGTCAAAGACTGCTTTTAGAACACGATATGGGCATTTTGAGTTCTTAATTATGCCCTTTGGATTAACGAATGCCCCTGCAACTTTCATGAATCTAATGAATAGAGTCTTTAAGCCTTTCTTGGACTGATTTATCATTGTCTTTATTAATGATATTTTGGTTTATTCCAAGAGTGACAAAGAGCATAAGGAACATTTGAGGGTTGCCTTAAAGACATTGAGGAAGAAAGAATTGTATGCCAAATTCGATAAATGTAAATTTTGGCTAAGGAAAGTGGTGTTTCTTGGGCATTTAATTTCAAAACAAGGAGTGCATGTGGATTCGAGAAAAATAGAGGTAGTTGTGAAATGAGAAGCACCTAAGAATGTAGTAGAAGTGAGGAGTTTCTTGGGTTTAGCTAGGTATTACAGAAGATTTATAGAGGCCTTTTCTATGATAGCAGCCCCACTTGCTAAATTAATAAGGAAGAATTAGAAATTTGAGTGAACAAAAGAGTGCTAGAACAATTGTAAGGAATTGAAGAATAAGCTCACGACTGCACTGATTTTGAGTTTGCCTTCTAATAGTGGTAGATATATAGTGTATAGTGATGCCTCAAGAAAGGGATTAGGGTGTGTGTTGATGCAAGGAGATAAGGTGATTGCCTATGCTTCTAGGCAATTGAAACCTTATGATATAAATTATCCTACGCATGACTTGGAGTTAGCTTCTATAATCTTTGCGTTAAAAATATGGAGACACTACTTATATGGAATCACTACCAAGGTGTTTACAGACCACAAGAGTCTTAAATATATGATGAGTCAGAAAGCGTTGAATTTGAGACAGAGAAGATGGTTATAGCTACTTAAGGATTATGACTTGATGATAGAATATCATCTAAGGAAAGCTAATGTAGTAGCAGATGCACTGAATAGAAAATCGGCTATGAAACATATGGAGATAGTGTATCTTTCTTTGTTGAAAGAATTAGCCAAACTCAGGATGACATTGAAACAAGCCGAATCTGGTTGTGTATTGGCTAATTTTAGAGTAAGGCCAATGTTAAATGAGAAGATTAAGGAATTGCAGGAGCAAGATGAGTATTTGAGCAAGCTTAGAGAAGAGATTAAAAATGGT
>JAOSBK010000007.1:8279431-8289663 GCA_027568895.1 Erythroxylum shatona | reverse complement strand
ATTGGAGGCAATGTTGAGAGCTTGTGTTATGGATTTCAAATGCTAATAGGATAATCATCTTCCTTTAATTGAATTCACCTATAATAATTCCTACTACTCAGGAATTCAAATGGCACCTTATGAAGCGTTATACGATAAGAGGTGTAGACTCTTATTTGTTGGGATGAGGAAGATGAAAGGAGGATTTTAAGGCCTGAGTTGGTGTAAGTCACATTTGACAAGATTAAATTGGTGAAAAAGAGACTCAAAGTAGCTCAAGATAGGATGAAAAGTTATATGGAAGCACATAGAAGGGAGATGAAATTTGAAGTTGAGGGCAAAGTGTTTCTTAGAGCCTCTCCTTGGAAAGGAGTTTTGAGATTTGGTAAGAAGGGCAAGTTTAGTCCAAGATCCATAGGCCCTTATTAGATCATTGAGAAGATTGAGCCTTTAGTCTACAAGTTAGCCTTGACACCAGAATTATTTAAGATTCACACTATTTTCTATGTGTCGATGTTAAGAATTACCGATCTGATCCTTTGCACATAGTTCAACCTTTAGAAGTTCAATTAAGGGAGGATTTAACTTATGAAGAACAACAAGTGGAGATTTTAGATGCAAAGAAAAAGGTCTTGAGAACCAAAACCGTGAAGCTGGTTAAAGTCTTATGGAAGAACCATGCAAGAGAGGAGGCAACATGGGATCCTTTTGAAGCAATAAAGGAAAAGTATTTGTACCTCTTTAATGATTCAAGTAAGAATTTCAAGGACTAAATTATTTTAGGAGAAGAGAGTTTGTGGACCTCGAAATTTTTCAAAATTAAATATTATTTATTTAATTATGTATTTATGGTTTGTTTGTTTATTTTATTTTATTTTTATAATTGAGTCATTAATTTAGTGGGCATAAATAAGGATTAGAAATTAGATGGAAATATTAGAATTAAGTTAGAGTATGGTGTGGTGTTTAAGAAGATTAAAGAAATTCGTAGGTAAAGACAAAAGAAAGCGCAAATGGGCATTTCATAATTGATGATTGGGCAACAGAGGAACCCGTTTCGTTAGTCACGTGCACGTTGACCTAAAGCTTTCTCTTGGCTACCCACTTGAGGTATACGAGATCCTGAGAATCGGACTCATTTTGTTTACGGTGTAAACTTCAGTTTCTTTGTTTCATTCTATGGAACTCTTAAGCCATATGTTGTGCATTTCATCATTGATTTGTTAAGTATGATGCATAATTGAATGTTATGTTTTGATAGATAATACGCTCACGTCTTATGGTTCCGAATAGTTGGGTTTTGAAAACGGGGTCCAACACATAACAATTATTTCCTATTAAGCAATTTTGCTTATTATTTTTTGTCATATAAAATGTAAATAGTTTATGTCAACATGTGAATGTTTAATAGACTTACAATTTACTTAATGCCTTTTTTTTAAGAAAATGTAATGAATTAACCTTAAAGGCAATCAAATGTTTACACAAGCTATATAAAGCATTATAGAGGTGTTAGCAAAAATTAAAAGACAATATGAAGAGAGTTAATGACAAAGTTTAAGTAGCTATAGATATTCCACATTTCTTTCCAATATGCTTGTCTGGGAGAAGTGAGTTTGTGTAAGCTAATGTATCGTCTAATTTACAAGGATAGATTGTTTTGGAACTATACTTAAGTAGTGCTTCTATCTTTTATTAATATTTTCTTTTATTTAATTAAAATATAGGTCCCACCTTACCACATGAGTGCTGACATGGTAAAGGGATCCATTCATTTTAATAAAAAATTATTTTTTAAATGCCAAGTCAGTGCTGACCTGATGCTTAACAGAATCATATGAATTTTTCGTTAGGGTTTGGCATTTTCCAAATGTTATGATTAGAATTGTTAACGTTCGAATGTTTGGGTCATACTTGTTGATTAGTGCAAAACTTAGGGTCAAAAGTAACCCTTTGCCATACAATTAATTGAATCTACTACTAATGATAGAGAACTAATATGATTAAACTCAAAACATTAATTTCATGTTCTATGTTTAATTGAAACATTACGTAATAAAATGATTGAATTATACGAAAAAATTATACACAAAAAGATTAGTTAAAATCACTTTGACATTCCTAAATATTTAATTGGTTATGGAACGTGGCTAGCTGCAAAAACTTGATATATAGATATAAATAATTTAATTAGAGAATTAAAGATGCATTAAAGAGTTTAATTTATCTCATTATAAATATAATTTATTATTATAATTTTTATTCAATACTAACATATTTAAGAGCATAATGAGTCACACACAAAGAATAAATTGAAGCGAGAAAAATGTGTTTTAATCAAGTTAACTTAATTGTAAAGGTTGAGAAACTTTATAATTAAATATAAGATAATTAATAAATAAAGACTAATATGAGATATTATATCTTATTTGGTCTTAATTGGTATTTAATTAAAATTAATTATAATCCTACTTAAATTTTAATGAAATTGGAATTTTATTATAATTGAATTACTAAAAGATCTCAAATCTATTATAAATAAACTTACGCTCTAAAAGACCTAAAACTTTTTATCCAATTTCTATATAACAGTTGTAGAGATCTCTCAACATGTTCTGTGAATACTATTAAAAGCTGAACACATGTGATAGTTGGAATAAACTAATTTTAGAAATAATTAGAAGAAAATAATACGAAAATAATCAAACTTGATAATAAGTTACTAATTATGATTTATGATTTATTATGTTTTATATATTAATCATATTGTAAATTCTAAATGATATTAGTTTTCAAAAAATTAAATGTAAAATATTCATATTTGTTACGTTATGCGTGAAATCAAATTTAGTCTTAATTTTTCCAACAAATAAATCATTGTTAAAAGCGAGAAGCAGACTACCATAATATATAATTGTCAAGGTTCCAAAGTTAAAGCTTGCGAAGATGTCTTCCGACCAGGACAAACACTAGAGTTAAGAAACACAGAACTATGAAAGTGATTTAATAAAAGAGAATTTCCAGAGATTGGATCCTTCTTTAGCAACCAATATTATTGTTTGTCCTTTATTAAAACCCTTGAAGGAGATGTCGTCCTTTTTTTTTTTTTCATTCATACGCCTTTTCCCCTGCAAAAGATGTTGGAATGGTGGCAAAAGAATGAAGGCCCCCTGCAAGGCAAAAACCTGGAAACTATACTACACTATCTGACCCCTTGCAGACACCAAGCTTTTTAGGTTTTGATGATGCGTCAATTCACGGGATAGTTTATTGAGCCCTCTCGCTTGACTGATCAATCTTCTCATATTATTGTACTGGTCCCGTGTTAGAGATCATTTGCATTCCTCGGGTTTGGAAAAGTAGCAATTACTGGAGATGCGGTTGACGGTTCTAATCACTTATCAATCACCTAGAGAAGACCAAAACATGTTTACCCCAGAAAGGTTTATGCTAACAAACAAAGTTTATAACTTTTAATAGTCCAGCCGAAGCCCTCTTTCAGGGGCCTCAGATCTGCTGTTCCTGTACAGAATGAAACAGGAGATCTGCTCCTCTTTTAGGGTCTTGTACCAAATAAAAGTATGTTACACTACCAATAATGTCAGAAGAAGAAGAGAAGCCAGTGAGCATAAACTAAAGAAATAAGATCTTAGCTCATTCAATGGATATAGTGCCTCGGAATATGCAGCTAATGCAGCCTGTCCCTTGCTCAAGGTCCCCGTATGTTTCCCTGTCTAACAGAAACACTAAAGTCTGCCCTAGTTTATCATGTGGGAAAAAGAATATTACAACTATTAGACTAGGAGAGATTAGATTAAAATTACGCCTTGTCAGATAGAGGACAGTGAGATGTTAGATTTAACTTCATATGTGTACGTGAACCTCATAAATTAAACAAAATTGTTTCTGCCTCTACAAATGAAATTTATTCGTCTGAAACTCGTCTCATCACTGAGTCAAATCTTTTGGAGATTTTTTTGAATGCAATATTAGTGCCCATCATTTCTTTATGAGTTCATCGACAAAAGACGATCATCGCTTCAGATAACAGCGACTTCGAGCCTCCGTCTAAGTTTATTTGGCTTTACACCAAGGCAAGATTGGTTTTCTCTGCGTAAGCCACACATGTTCAACAAGAATATGGATTTTACTTCTACAATCCTCTTTTTACTTTGAAGATTAATTTAATGGTTGTATAAGTGATTTGGTGTGCTTGTACCTTTTATTTATCTTTGGGTAGCTCAATGGTATCAGGATCACTAGATTTTAACCTGGATCGCCCCACGTTGCAAGTTCGATTCTCCGAATGTTAATAGGAGTTACTCATAGGTTACTTCACGAGAGTTGGCAAATGGAGTATAGTAGAATAAGTAAGGTTCAAAATACTTCCCCAACAAGTTATAACTTTGGGGATTAGTGGTATCAGAGTCACTAAGTTTCGGCATAGGTCACCCCACGTCGTAAGTTCGAATCATCGAAAAATGACGGGATTTGGCTTGTAGGCCATTACGTCATCAAAGTATGCGCAAGTGGAAGTCGTGGTGGTTGTATGAGTGATTTGGTGCGCTTATACTTTCAAGATGTCTTTTGGATAGTTCAGTAGTATCAGAGTCATCTTTCGTATTTTGACCGAGGGTAACATTGTCTTTTGATAAGAGTGAGTAGGGAGAGAGCCTAAGTAATGAAAACACTACCTAATGACCCTGTTCATTTGTCTTCAACTTTAAATATGTCTAGTTTACCTTCTAGTGTAAAGAGTGTGTTATTTAGTCGTATAGAAAATCTAGTAGAGATTACCCATGTTTTTGTAGAAAATCGTGTTTGTGAGTCTTCTTTACTTTTGTTGAGTCTGTACAGTATTTATTCTCGTGATCATTCTTGGACGAGAAGTATTTGTACTATATTGTTTACATCTAGACCAAAATTAAAAGAAATCATTCAGAGTTCTAGATTGGAACAGTATAGCCTTAGATCTATAATTGTAGAACAATACGTAAAGCTCAAAATTTCTAATAATAGAAGTATCATTATAATAATAACACCTGATTTCAACATCAGGTTGGATGATTCCATTTTATCTGAACGTCTGCAAGTTCAAATCCAGATCACTGGAGCAGATCAAGATCCTATAGCCATCATGGCTACCTTACATCACCAGATGATCTATCGTCTACAAAATTGTGCTTTGGACCTCAACTTTTCAAATTCTACTTTGGATGCTCTTTACATGGATGATGATCGTTTCAATGATCAGACTACTATCATCTAGATCCTGAAGCAACTACCAGGACAAGAGCTTGAAAAGTTGATGCCTACTGAATGAATCACCAATTACCAAAGCTGTTCCACGCGCCTTATCGACATTTTTTTTCATACAACAACTCCTCTGATTCTAAAGATCTTAAAAGATGGAATAGTGAAGTCCATCTATGCAAAGCCCAACAAGGATATATCTGGACCTTCTACATCAGGATCTCTCTTTAAGATCCAGCCTGCATTTTCTCAAACGGAAGGTAAATCTGGTCCTGCTATCCATTATTTCAAATCTAATGGAGATCCAGTTTTTGTCAGTTATCATCGTGGATATTTTGTATGGAATGTTGATCCATCTATGTGCAAACCCGACTGTGAAGTCTGTCTCAATCTCGAGTCAGATAGTAATGATGATGATGAACATTATTCCAAAAGGAGAAGGAAAAAGAAAAAACCAAAACCTTATTGTATGCCTTCTCAACAGTACCATCCACATAATGATGATCCAAATCCAGATGATTTCAACAAATCTATTGGTCTATAAATAGAAAGATTTAGACCCAGATATCTTCGTGGGATGTTGAAATCTTCAACCTATCAATCTAAGTCAGCAGTTCCTATTATGACTTTTACTCCTATACCTTGCATGATGGTTAAACCATACGAGGAAGACTTTCCTTCTTTATACATGATACTGAAGAAACAAGTAGGGTTATCTTTAGCCCTTATATTCAAGCCAAAAGGAATCACTTCACAAGGAACACTTGTCTCAAATCTTTTTGATGACGTACTTAATTGGTAAACATCAAATGCAGTAACATAGAATAAAATTCTTCAAAGAATTGATTATAAACTTGATGGAATCAATCAATAGACTCATGCTACTCAACATAAAGTCGATGCCGTCTCTAAGCAGATCCAACAAATGTATCAGTCTTACAAAGCTCAGATCTAGCAATTTGATGCTGATCTTCGACATTACATTGCTACACATTATATTGGACCTAACTTCGATGCCAAAGTTAAAGAAATCAAGAAGATACAAGGAGTTGTGCAATAAATGAAGCTAATATGCAATCTATGTGATCTAAAATTGTATATGGCTCATCCTCTTCAGTATTTCCAATCATACAATAAGTATACATGTCTCCTATGTATTAGATGTATCTAGAAGAAGCTGATTATTCAAAGGTCTTCAAGTTTAGCTATCCTTTGATTAGACAGTGTAATCATCCTCAGGCAACTTAAGTTAAACCTAAGAAATCAATGTCAAAGCCAAAGCCTGAACAAGTTCCTGAGCCATCACCTTCGTTTATTAAACCTGAACCAGTTAATCAGTGGAGTAAAATGTTATAGATCCATACACCTCCTACTTCTCCACCGAAGTCTCAACCTTCCACCTCTACTAGGAAGGATAAAGCCCTTCAGGCAGAGTTCATCGCAACTCTTGCATCTACACTTACTATAGAGATTCATCTACTCAATTAGATAATACAGAAGCTTGTTCTGAAGCTTCTATCCTAACATCTGAAGTCTCTGCAACAATCTCTAAGACATCATCTGAATAGATCTCTGAACTGTCTACCAATTCTTTAGCCTAGCTAGCTGACCTATCAAAATTATCATAAGTTTTGATGACTATGCCTGAACCTATTGAAGTTGAACCATAAATAAGTGAAGCATAATTCACAAGTATTGAATCTTTCAGACCTGAACCAGCACCACAGGCAGCACCTGCTTAACCAGTTGTTCAAACTAAGCCTACTTCAGGACCTTGGTTCATTTTTGACTATCTACCCCCAAAGAAATGGAGAGATCGCTTGCATGAATTTGGTGTATGGATAGATCTACAAATGACTCAAATGAATAATCCATGATAGGATATTTTGTTTGAGTTTACATCTCGTTTCACCGGTATTTTGCAAGTATGGTGGCAAAGTATTAATTATTATCAAAGACTTCAATATATCCAAGTCACTATAGTTGGAGCTCTTCTTGGAATAATTTATAAGGAATTCATTGGTGACTTTCAGCTTATTGATAAGCAAACCTGTCATGAATATTTTGCAATGAAATGTTGTTCACTTGATAAGTGTGATCTACAAAAGCATTATCAACGAATGACGGAAAGTTACTATCTTTTGAATGGTTGGAATGATGTTAATCTTCAGTATACTTTTATCTCATACCTTCCAGATCAACTGCAACCGGAGTTACAAAGCACTATTGTTTCTTTACAACAAGATATGGCTAATATATCTCTTGGATAAATATACCATCTTGCTTTAGCCTCTCTTGATAAGTTATGTGATCAACATGCCTTATTCAAGAACATCATTAAGGGTGGTCCAGTTCTCAAACAAACTTGCAAAAAGCCTTATCTTCAAATTAAGTGCAAAGAACAGAAGACTTGTGAATGTCACAACAAGAAGAAAGATCATCTTAAACAAGTCTATCATAGAAGAAAGGTGCAGACAAATGGAAGGCTACAAGCCTCTAAAAAAAACATATGAGAGAAAGAATGGCAAGAAGAGAAGAATGGTCAGATTCTTCAAGAAGTCCTCTCATTGCTAGAAAGTTGATCGTTATTTTCTCTATGGATAACAAGGACACTTTGCATGTACTTGTCCTCACAAAACAAAGAAGGATGTCATGTTATTGAAGCTGATGCAATCAATTTTGCCTATTCATTCCTCCAATAACTTTAAGGATCTAATTGAAGAACAATCTTATGAAGATGAGGACACAAAGTTTTCTTTTTCTATCATGAACTATAAAGATGAAGAATCCTTTAACTCCTCTGCTTCTCTAGAGCTTAATTCTCTATACATGCTACAGGAGACTTGTATGAAGTTAGATTATACTTCAGTTCAACGACCATACGCCTAGATCCAACTCTTCCAATAGGATAAATATGATAGACCCATCAAAGTTATTAGATTTATAGATACTAGATCCAGCCATACGATCATGAAGCCCAACATTTTACCCTCTAAAGCATGGACCTCACATGATGAGTAATTTACAGTTGCAAATGATAATTCATTCAAAATAGGGCTTATTACAAAGAGAAAGATTGGGATACGATTCTTTCCTACACTATATGCATTGCTAAGAGATAAACTGTTGGAATATTATCTTGAATCATATGCATAGTTTTCTCACCCATATCTTTTGTGAAAAATGTTGACTTTTTCTTAAGTCCACCTTTCAAAAAGAATGAGGATATCAATTCTACAAAAGCCACACATATAGGGATGAATCCTGATGATCTAAAGCTTACAAGATGAGTGTGCTATCCTTCTGAAGTAAGGATTGATTGATCCCACAAAATTAGACTGGGCTTGCCAGTCATTTTGTTTCAAAAAAGATTTAGATAAAAAGCGTGGAAAAAAGATATTAGTAATTGACTATAAGCCTTTGAATGCATTCCTACAAGATGACAAGTTTCCTCTTCCAAAGATCAATACTCAGGTACTATTTCTAAGAGAAGTTGTTATCTTTTCTAAGTTTGATCTTAAAGCAGGATTTTGGTAACTGGGTATTTACCCAACTAAGAGATACATGACTACATTCGGCATTCCCAATGCATAATATCAATGGACTATTCTGCCATTTGGGCTTAAAGTTGCCCTATCACTGTTTCAAAGAACAATGGCCAAGATTTATAAGCCTATCTATAGTGTAATCATTTACATTGTTGACATTCTCCTATTCTCAAAAACCCATGAGAAACATCAGGCCTATAACAAGTCTTAGATCTTACTAAACAGTATGATATTATGCTTTCAGCCTCGAAAAACATCATTGACACTAAAGAAATTGAATTTCTGGGTATGCATTTCAAAGATGGATTTTACCAGCCTGATCTACATACTGCACAAGAGCTATTACATTTTCCTAATGAACATCTCACTGTGCAACAAATACAACAATTCTTCTGGATTGTTAATTAAGTACAAAGAACAGAAGACTTATTAATGTCACAACAAGAAGAAAGATTATCTTAAACAAGTCTATCATAGAAGAAAGGTCTACAGACAAATGGAAGGCTACAAGCCTCTAAAAAAAACATATGAGAGAAAGAATGGCAAGAAAAAAAGACTAGTCAGATTCTTCAAGAAATCCTCTCCTTGCTAGAAAGCTGATCGTTATTATCTCTATGGAAAACAAGGACACTTTGCATGTCCTTGTCCTCACAAAACAAAGAAGGATGTCATGTTATTGAAGCAGATGCAATCAATTTTGCCTATTCATTCCTCCAATAACTTAGAAGATCTAATTGAAGAACGATCTCATGAAGATGAGGACACAAAGTTTGCTTTTTCTGTCATGACCTTTGAAGATGAAGAATCCTCTAACTCCTCTACTTCTCTAAAGGTTGATTCTCTATACATGCTACAGGAGACCTGTATGAAGTTAGATTATACTTTAGTTCAATGACCATACGTCTAGATCCAACTCTTCCAATAGGACAAATATGATAGACCCATCAAAGTTATCGGATTTATACATACTGGATCCAGCCATACGATCATGAAGCTCAACATTTTACCCTCTAAAGCATGGACCTCACATGATGAGTATTTTAGAGTTGCAAATGATAATTCATTCAAAATAGGGCTTATTACAAAGAGAAAGATTGGGATACGATTCTTTCCTATACTCTATGCATTGTTAAGAGATGAATTGTTGGAATATTATCCCGAATCATATGCACATTTTTCTCACCCATATCTTTTGTGAAAAATGTTGTCATTTTCTTAAGTCCACCTTTCAAAAAGAATGAGGATATCAATCCCACAAAAGCCACACATCTAGGGATAAACCCTGATGATCTAAAGCTTACACAAGATGAGTGTGCTATCCTTCTAAAGTAAGGATTGATTGTAACATCCCATCACCGATGGGAAGCGTATATTAGTAAATTGGGACGGGCTAATAGGTCGCATTGCATATTTTTATTTGTTCATTCTTTTGGCCTCTCGTTATGGAGAGGA
>JAOSBK010000007.1:8233143-8262815 GCA_027568895.1 Erythroxylum shatona | reverse complement strand
AAAAAACTGACCACAGCTGGAGAAAGCAGAGGAAGGCAAGGGCGGAGAGGAAAAACAAAGAGAAAGAAAGGACACAACATGAATGAACAGATATGAACAGATATAAGCAGTCACAAGGGCATGCATTGCGCGACGCGACCGCCTGACAAAATATTGCATCAGAAGATTGGGTCAGAAGATTGCGTGTATATCGTACGAAGACACAACATTCAATAAACAGAAGAAAAAAGAATATAAGTCGCTAAATTAAATGGACGATAGGGATCGATTCCATGGTTGTCCATCCCATTTGCTCTTAGTATATATACTTAAAGAGAAGCTTTATCTTGGGGATCGGATTATCCCAAATAATAAAATATTGAGAATTTGACAATTCTAGTCGAGCTAAAAAATCAACACATTGATTATCTTTACGGAACACATGCACTAATGAGCACTGCTAATTATGAGCAAACAAGTGTTGAATATCCCTAATCAAATCAAGTCAAGGATGACAGGAAGGGCAAGAATTAGTAATGAGATGAATTGCTTCTAAAGAGTCAGATTCCACAATAAGCTTACGGTAACTGCGATCCCAAGCTAGGATTAAACCATGACGAATAGCTTGCAGTTCAGAAATCATATTTGTAATATGACCAAAAAAACCCAAAGAAGTAACAAGCTAGCGCCCATGTTCATTACGAATGACGCTACCAAATCCATCGTCCCCAGGGTTGCTAAGAGAGCTGCCATTTACATTTAATTTTACAAACTCCTCTTGAGGAGGACACCAAGCTATCCATTTCTCTAGACGTTGGGCATGATGGGCCTCCAAAGGATTATAAGCAATAAGACAAGCATTTAAAGGCTTAAGGAACCACCGATGTTGTTCAATAGTGAAAATGATTGAGTGCTGAATCATTCTCAATTTCTAGCACACCAAATGACCCATGCGCCAACCAAAAATTTGATGACATGGTCATAAGCAACCCCTGGCTCCAACACATGCATATTGATCCAATCGTGAATATTAGGGGAAAAAATTTCATTAACATTATCAAAGATTAAAGGCCAAACTGACGACGCCCAGATGCAATCACAAATGGCATGTAGGATCGATTCAGAACTCCTGCTACGTCGAGAACAAATGGGGGAATCCGCCATACTTCTATTGAATCACAAGAGATTGGTAGGTAATTGTTGCCACCGAATCTACCAAAGGAAGAAACAAAATTTTTGAGGCATATTAAGCTTACAAATTTGCATCCATTTTCTCGAAGGATTAGTGGGACAAGGAATGTGAGTAATGAATTTGTAACCGGATTTCACCGTATAAGAACCTGTCGTCGATTCCCCCCAAATTAGTGAATCAGTCCTATTCACATTGCATGAGGTAGGGATTGCAACAATCCTCTTCCGTAGCTCACAAGATAAAATGGTGTGTAAGATAGAAAAATCCCATTGACTTCTATTAGAGAGTAGGTCACTGACCATGAGATGTCTATCCCTATCATCAATAGTATGTACATGTCTAGTAAGGGGCAGTTCATCACATTATCTTTCAAACCAAATTGAAATATGTTGGCCAGAGCCAACCCGCCATAGGAAGCCATCCTTCAAGAAAGGAATAGATTTTTGGATGGCTTTCCAATAAAGAAAGGAGTTACGAGGCAAGCAGGTAGCAAATAAAAAGGGGCCATAAGAATATTTACCATGAAAGATATCCACCCAAAGTTTTGATTCATTGGAAAATAGAGACCAAACCAACTTACTAATCATTGCAATATTATTATCCCGAGTCATACGAAGAGCAAGGCTGTTGACCCCCAAATTTTTTTCTTGATGAATAAGTATGATTTATATTAATTATGAGGTCTTTATGAAGGTTTGTGGAGTTAATTATTATGTTGACGTTAGAAAGATTGTATGATATAGGTTGATTGAATTAAGGTGTTAAATTTATAAGAATATTCAAGGGTATTTTTGGCAAGATATTTAAGGTTAAAAGAACATAAGCCTATAAGGAAGGGTAAAGTGGACTTTTTAGACTCATTAAGGTTAGAAATGGAAGAAGAAATATTGTCTTGCTCTTTTAAGAGGGAGAAAAACGAAATTAGAGGGGGAGAAAGAAGATAATACCGAAAATAAGAAAGGGAGGAAGAGAGTTTTGGTTGGTTGAGAGAAAAGAAAAAAGATAATTAGGGTTTCTTCATTTCTTGATTTTTAAGAAAGATTTTGAGGTTGTTCAAGAAGAGAAAAAGGTAGAGGAAGAGAAGAGCTTCTAATTGAGCCAAAGATCTCTTCCTTTAGTGAAGAATCAAGGGGATTAAAAGAGGCAAGAAGAACAAGAGAAGAGGCATTTTGAGTAAGTCTATAAGTAAGGAAATCAAGGTGTGTTACATGTTTATAATAGAGTTATGGGCTACTAATGTTTTTCCAAATCAAGAAAGCAAAATGATTTCAACTACTTCATAAATGTTGCTTTTAATGTTTTTGAGTGATTTGAGAAATTGCTACATGTTGGTGTATGAATTTTGATGATGAAATGGAAAATGGTTTGAAATATTTATGTTATGCCTTGAAACACATCATGACATTTTGTATAAATGAAAAGAAAGCATGAAAGTACGAGCATATGATAAAATAATTTGAGCATATTTATATGCTTTTGTTTGGGTGAGAGTAAAACCATTCTGTTCGTCATGTGTACATAGACAAGAGCCTTCTCCTGGCTGCTCGCTTGTGGCATATGAGCTTCAAAATTGGACTCATTCTATTCATGGGGTAAACTTCAGTTTCTCCATTCTGTTTCTATGGAACCTTCGAGCCATTTGTTTTTGCATTGCATCTTTGAATTTTCAAGAATGGTGCATAATTGAGTGTTATGTTTTGATGGTTAAATATATATGCTATGTTTATGTGATGATGTGTAAATATGAGTTTTTGAACTAAACTTGAGAGTTTGAGAAAAAAGTGTTTTAAGAATTCAAAATGACTTTTATAAGATAAATGAACATTTCAACGATTTTGCTTATTCTTTGTTATAAACTTGTTACCTACGAGCTTTCAAGCTTACTCCCTTTTTCATCCCATCTTCAGGTGATAGCTAAGAGATCAAGTGATCCAGAGCCTAAGGGAATTACTCCAAATTTGCTTATTTTGTATTTTGAATTGGTTTTGGGATAGCACAATGTTTGAGTCGCACTTGAGATTTTGAGACGATGATGTAATGTGGCTTGAAATGCTATTAAAGATTTGTAAAACTTTATTCTTTTGATGTTAATGAAATGATGAATGATGTATAGATGATGTGAGCTGAAATTTGATATACGTGAAGAAGTAATCAACTTGAGTTGATGATTCTTGGAACATTAATTATTGATATATATATACATAAGTGAGATGTTATGGAGAGGAAGATATGAATTATGACTGATCAGATGTAGCTGAAGGTGATGAGACAAATGAGTTGAGATTTGAGAGTTTAATGAAATCATTTGGTTAACTGAATGGTTATGCTCAAGATATTTCAAGTCTGCGCAATGCAAAATTTCAAGTCTTCCATAGGGGAAAAATTTATACTCTGAATTCAGTGCAAAATCTGGATTAATCTAGGTAGAATTAGGCAAATTTGTCTTCTAGAAAGTTGTAGATTATCTTTCTAACTTTCTAATGGTATATAATATGAAATTTTTGGACATCGGAGTCGAAAGTTATGACAATTATAAATGGAGATTCTCAAGAGTGTATTCTGCTTCGTCTTAAGTTGACTCTGCTTCGTCTTAGGTTGACCTTTTGCTTCGTCTTAGGTTAACCTTTTACTTCATCTTAAGTTGACTCTACTTCGTCTTAGGTTGACCTTTTGCTTCATCTTAAGTTGACTCTGCTTCGTCTTAGGTTGTCCTTCTGCTTTATCTTAGGTTGGCCTTCTACTTCGTCTTAAGTTGACTCTGTTTCGTCTTAGGTTAACCTTCTACTTTATCTTAAGTTGACTCTGCTTCATCTTAAGTTAACCTTTGGCTTCATCTTAGGTTGACCTTCTGCTTCGTCTTAAGTTGACTCTACTTCGTCTTATGTTGACCTTCTGCTTCTTCTTAAGTTGGCCATCTGCTTTTTCTTAGGTTGACCCTCTGCTTCTTCTTATGTTGACCAGAACATCTTCTAGTCCAAATTTGGCCCTTTAGACAACAACATCTATTTCAAGTTCTTCATGAACGTTGTAGATCTTAAAGTCCTCTTTCGAATCATCCAAAGAACACCTCAATCCAAGTTCTTTAGAGAAATTTATGACCATTTTCCAATTCATCTGTCCCTTCATATAAGTTCATCTGATCCTTTCGTCTGGTCCCATTTTTGACCCTATAGATGATCGAATTTGTCTTCTAGGCCTTCATAAAAGTTGTAGATTGTGAAATTTTCTTTTGAACCATATGAAGAAAACCTTAATCCAATATCTGTAGAGAAAGTTATGATAATTGTTCCAATTTGTCTAACCCTTCATCTAGTTTTGTCTGACCTTATCGTCTGGTACAATTTTGACCCTTCAGATGATAGAATTTGTCTTTAATGCCTTCATAAAAGTTGTATATCTTGAAGTTATCTTTCAAAATATTGAAAGAACACCTTAATCAGACATCTTTGGTGAAAGTTATGACAATTTTCCCAATTCGTCTGATCCTTTATCTGGTTTCATCTAACCCTATCATCTGGTCCACTTTTGACCCTTCAGATGATAGAATTTGCCTTCAATGTCTTCATAAAAGTTGTAGATCTTGAAGTTATCTTTTGAACCCTCAAAAATAACCTTGATCTGATATCCTTAGAGCTAGTTATGCCTTTTTTCCCAAATAGGTTCAATATGATTAAGGACAGAACCTTATTTGATTTCCTTCGGTCCAATCATTATTATCCGACCTCTAAACGAAGTAATCCTTGAGACAATAGATTCCTCATATATTGTGCTATCACTCTATAGAAAACAAAAATTTGGCAGCATTCCGAATTGATCGGAAAATAAAAAAAGGGGGTTTGATTGAAGGAAAGTGAGGTAATTTGTTGGAATGGTATGAACTGGTGTTATTTTATTGAACATGCTTCGACATTTGAATATATCTGGATCTGTAGGGTTTCAACTGAGATGATTTTCAATGTGGAGTAAACTAGAAACCTAGGTTTACAATTTATATGAAGATGAACTAGGGATGACTAATGACGGTTAATTGGAATAATTATACATGGTAACAAACACAAGCACACATCTTATGACTCCGAATGTTGGGCTCCGGAAGCGGGGTCCAGCAAAAATTAGATTCACTGATCTGAATTATAGTGAAAACAACTGCACTTAAAGTAATAAGTAGTAAAAAATGGTCGATTAAATGAAAATTAGATAGAACTTTAATCAATTCCCTATAAATGGCCAAATTTCCCCTAAGTGTAGCTTATTTTGGAAACAACATACTGTTATACCACTTTCTAGTCAAAATTCATAACCTGCAATTCAAAAAATAAAAAATGCTTTTAGATTAACAACTATTTGATCAGTCTAGATGGATTTAAGGATATTGTTTAGATTTTAGGATGTTGTGGAAAAAGGCATATCCCTCCAAGTTTAGGGTTTTGAAGTTTACAAACATAATAAGATGTTGCAGATAGTAAAATAGGAAGCCAAAGTGCTTACAAAAAGCATCTTAATAACACGAGCCTAGCCATTCAAAACCATAGGGAGATCTTATACAAGGATTAAAGTTAGCTTTACTTAAAACCAACTGATGAGACCTTTAATCTCAAAGAGAAACGAGCTTTAGCAAGCTATTTATGAGCTCTGGATGCGTATAATTCTCTATTAAAATAGAAATCAATAGTTTAATTTTTTATAGATGGAGATAAGAACACTTCTCACTTCCATAATGCAATTTAAGCTAGTAGAAACCTCAAAAAAAATCTCTTATATAGCATAACATAATGGAAACATCATTTGAAAATAAGAGGAGATCAAACAATTAGCTTAAGTTACTTCTAGAACATCTTAGGTACAAATTTTTCTCCTTTATATAAGTGTTAAAGAAGTTTATCTAGAGTTGCACCCCTTTTATACTAACAGATGCATTTTTAATCCTTTTAGCAAATAAAATATTAAAAGAGTCCAATTTTAGCCTAAACCCCTATAAAATTCTTAACACTACTGGATTAAAAGCCCTATTCTCTAAGAAAACATAGAACATGATAATCATGTCATAACTAAATCCAAGAATTCTTCAATAAAGGTAGGATATTAAAGGAGATAATAAAATCCTTATAAGTTTAAATGCCAATCCCCCAATCTTTATAAGTGTTTAGACCAATTTCTTATTCCAACACTATCTATAAGATCATTTTGAAACTGTTGGACACTAGACCTAAATCAACTATAAAAACTATGATAAACCTAAGCGCAGGAGCTTTTATGTAAGGAAGAACCATAAGAGACAACATTCTCGTTATACAATATCTTTTTAGCAATTATAACGTGAGATCATCTAATAAAAGTTATTCCTTAAAAATAAAAGCTCACCTCTAACATAAAATACTAAGGGCTACATTTAAAAATTTTAATTTCTTATCTGAACGGGAAGGATTTGAGGAGTTGGTGAGAGCCAACTTAAAACAGGAAGTGAGAGAATACAAAGCCTTCCAATTGAAGAGGAAATTAAGTAAGCTTTTTGAGAAAACTACACAAAATAAATACAGCTCAATTTCTCCAACAAGCAAAGGACAACTTCAGAGAAGCTTAAGATGGACTTTATTAAAACCCCCTTAATTAAGAACTGAGGAATTAAAAATCTAGGATCTTAAAAGAATCTAACTCTAATTTAATCATGCATAGGTCCCTATTGAAACAACAAGCCAAAGTTATATAGCTCAAAGAAGGGATACAGACACAATATTATTTTGTAATACAATATTAGCAAGAAGAAATAGGAACAAAATCACTATTGTAATAGCCAGTTTCCAAAACCTACTAAGGGTTAGAATGTTAGTCTTTTAAGTCATATCATTTTAGAATTAATGAGGTGCATTTCATTCATATGTATAATATGAGTATATATGCACACATGAGTGTGGATTTGGAAAACATTGCAAAGATTGTATGTGCACTCAATTGACATATTCTAGGGGCATGAAAGGTTTAAAATGATATGATATGATATGATTGCGTATTGTTTATGTCTTGAATTTTGGTTTGATGGATTACAATCAGTACTTTGGAATTAATTGTTACAATTGGAAGAGTGATGAATTAAAATGTACATTTAGTTTAGGAAAAATTTTAAATGGCAAGACAAGTTAACATTTGAGAAATTAGGTTGACTAGGTTTATGAAATAGTGACACCTGGCAGTGGAATTGAGTGACAAATGGCTTAAGAAACTAAGTGATAAGTGGATTAGGTATTTAAGTGACATTTGGAAGTTTAAGAAGAGGACATATAGCATGGTCTTTATTTGACAAGTGTCTTAAACCTCACCACACACCTACACCTCACGACCCATACATATAGATGGCTATCTTCTCTCTTGTTTTTGCTACATGTTATTTTCTTCTTCCTTCTCTCATTTTCGATATACATACATAACCTCACAACCTTGAGTTTTTGTCTAAATTATATACTCTGCCACTCCAATATTCTATTGTCTTCTTGTTACTGAAATCATTCAATTCCCACTTTGTTTTTGGAATTGTGTTTGCAAGCTTAGAGGGCTAGGATAGCTTGATAATTGTGGTGGAATTTAAGCTAAACAATTAAGTGAAATTCTAATCTTTGTGGCATGTTGTAATAGAAATTTTATGATGATTGAATTGGGATGAAATGCTTATAGGATTGATGATGAAGTTGTGCTGGAAGATGATGGATGAGTTGGTTATTTTTCTGTTTTGTTTTTTATGCATGAAAACAATAGGTTATAGGTTGTTATCTGGATGAATTAGGCTAAGGTTTAAAGTATAAATGAAGGTGAATTTATACTAAAGATAGGTGCTATTGAAGTGTTCTTGAATTCAGAAAAGTTAGGATTACAAGTACGATGGGATTAAGTGAATGATAATGAATCAATTAAGGAGAGTTTAGTGAGATTTATATAACCAAGACGGAAGCTATACTAACATGAATTTAAGTACCTTTTGAGAGTATAAATTCTAGAAAATTTGAAGTTTAATGATTATCCTAAGTAGATGAAAATTGTGGAGAATTGAGGGAAATTGGATAGTGCACATCGGGGCACTCATCCTATGATTGTGGGAAGGTCCCCCACAATCGTGGACAAAGCTTTGAAATGATAATTTTGGTTTTGAGAATTTGTTAAACCAAATGAGGATAAGCTCTACACTGGTGTATTAGGACTTGATTCAGCTCGAAATGAACCTAGATTGTTGCTTAATTAATTGGTTAAGTGTTTGATAAGTTTAGGTTGTAAATTTGGCGTCATTACTTAATGAATGGATTGTCCTGATATCAATGTATTTAAATATGAAAATTTTGAGTTGTTAAAGGAATAAAGGTGTTCTTATGAATGCAAATATGATCCAAAGGATATGAATAAGTTGTATTAGGTATGAATGAATGAGAATTGTGAAATTGTGTGAATGTATATTGCTAGAAAAGGTTGACGAATGTATGATTGATGAATTTAGAGTAATCAAACTTACTCAAGGTATAAACCTAAATGCAAAGTGGTAATATACAAGCTCTAATAATTGAACAGTCAAGATTTATGATTAAGAATACAAACCCGAAAAAGTTAATTAAGCATGCATTAAACATGGTACATATACCTGTGCATGATTGCATATTCATATGATTGAACAAATTAGTGATTGTGAACTATATGTGTATTACTTGACTATAGACACACAAGATGATCATCCACATCCAATCATTGCCAGATCATCAAGGTAATAGCTATTCTGGAGCATATTATGAGCATACTGTGAGTTAACCTAGATATGTAAACTTAATTATATGTGCTTCTATTGAATTGTATGTGTAATGTGGAATGTATGAACAATTGAATGGTGAATGCCGAACTTAGATCTGAAGAATTTGATATATGACATAAGCACATTAAATGAAAAGTACTGAAAGCATAATATATGAATTGATACATCTCATTACATTGAAATGCATGATCAGATAAAGGAGTTGTGACCGTAGTAACCAATGTTTGAAAAAGAGCTTTAAGCTCAAGATTGTGCACAAAGAGCTACAGGCTTAGATAATGTGTATTATATGAAAGATTGAGATGATTTATTGGATTGTTTTGAAACAATGATATGAAATAATTGAATACAAGTTGTACTTATTGACATGTGATATAATGTGATATGATATATTCAATGCTAGACAATGTGTTATACTTGGTGAATTGGGTTATATACTTGTATATACTTGTCTTTATAGACTTGAGTGAGCACGTCGATGATGGTTCACCCACTGAGTTTGCAAGATCATCAAAATTAAAATGTTGATTTTCAGGTTCAAAGGAGATTATCTTCTAAAGAGATCAAATAGAATTCTAGTATGGTTATTTCGGGGAAAAGAATGGCTCAGAGGTTTGGTCAGCTGATACCTGCAAAGTCTAGATAGATGTCTTTTGTATTAGCATTCCATGTTATCACACACATTATCTCTAGTGTGTAATTTTTATACTAAATGATGTACTGGGATTGAGTTCAAAACTGTTGTGTATGGTCTACTTGAATTTGGAATGTTAATGACATATATGACTTATTATGATGGTGAAGGAAATAAGTATTTGGAATGCTTAAGCTATATTGATGCCTTAGACTGTCTTAATGTGATTGTTCTGACATACCATTTCTGTATAGTATATTCTTGACTATCTGTGGATATGATTGAGGATATGCACTATGAGAGTGGTATGTTACAACTATGCTAATGAATGATAATGGAACTCTCTTCACAGATAAGAGGAAGATTAAAAAGTTAGTTGTAGAACACTTCATGAACTTAATGGGTCTTAACATTAGTAAGGAAATTGGAAGAATCAACCTAGAAAGGTTAATCAATGAAAATTTAAGTGAAGATATGATGCAATGCCTAGTTAGACCTACTTCAACATAGGAGATTAAAGAGACATTTTATTCAGTTTGAATTGTAATAAATCTCCTAGTTCAGATGGTTACAATGCTTACTTTTTCCATAAAACTTGGTGCATCACTAGACAACTATTAGTAAAAGTTATGGAGGAATTCTTTTTAAGCACTAAAATGTTGAAGGAATTAAATAGGAATCACATATGTCTTATTCATAAGAGAAAAAATACAAGCTCCACTAAAGCCTAAATTTTCTAATTGCATTCTTCTCTTAGAAAAATTCAAAGATAAAATTATTAATTGATAGAACAAATTCTTATCTGCATCTAGAAACTTCAACTTATCTCTTCAGTTTTGAGAAATGTAAGTGTTCACTAATCTACTCATTTATTTATATCTAAGAAGCTAACTATAGAGATTGAAAAATGCACTAAAAACTTCATATGGTTGGAAAGGATAGTATCTAAAGGAGCAAAAAGTTAAATGGAACGACATTTTGCCTACCTGAATAGGAAGGAGGCTTAGGTATAATTCCAATTAAAGTTATGAAAAATGTGCTTCTATTAAAGAGGGTATGGAAGATACTAGTTAATAGGGAACCCCTTTGGTTAAAATGGATCAATGAATATTATCTTAAGGGTGCTAACTTATGGTAGATAAAAACAAACAAGAAGCAATCTTATAGTTTAATATAAATTCTAAAGTTAAGGGAAAAAATTAGCCTTTCTTCCACGCTTAGTAGGAGATGGGAAAATCATTTGGTCTTGGTTTGATAACTAGACCAACTTCAACCCTCTTTATAGAAGATTGGACCTTAATTATCTCACCATTAGGATCCCTAAAAAATCCAGGGTAGTCTCTAATATACAAAATAATAGTTGGATCAACAACTTTAGAGGAGCTTCCATCTTAGTTAGCATACCCCTTAGCATAATCCTAACTAATAAAAAGAGGATAGGATTATACTGGGGGATTATGATGATTAGGATAGAATCTCCTATAAGGTTGTTAATCCAAATATTATTTTGTATGATGGAGTCTAACTTGTCTTTTTTTGGAATCCTGATGGCCAAATAATTCAGATCCA
This sequence comes from Erythroxylum shatona, assembly GCA_027568895.1. Lineage (NCBI taxonomy): Eukaryota > Viridiplantae > Streptophyta > Magnoliopsida > Malpighiales > Erythroxylaceae > Erythroxylum > Erythroxylum shatona. The sequence continues at coordinate 8,251,658 of JAOSBK010000007.1, read as the reverse complement.
ATCTCTTATAAAGAGGGCTGAAGTTGGTGTAGTTATCAAACCAAAACCAAATGATTTTCCTATTCCCTATTGAGCATAGATGAAAGGATAAATTTTATCCCTTAAACTCAAAATCTATATTGAAGTATAAGATTGCTCCTTACTTGCTTTTATCTACCAGAAGCTACAAAAAGAGGACATGATTATTTGGGTGGGTAATAGCCCTCACCAATTCTCTAATACCTCTTACTTCTATATTTCATACCTCACTCTCCGAAGATTGCTTAGTTTGATATGATTTAGTATAACTATCTTATTCCCAAAGCCTCATTCACTAGTTGTTTGGTGGTTAATCAAAGACTTAGAACAAAGGATAAGTGTTTTGGAAACATTAACCACTTATCTTGTTTGGTAAATCTTATCCTAGAACCAGAATTCATCTATTCTTTTATATTAGCTACTCCCTTACACTTTTCTCAAAATTTAACCCATGTTACAAGTTTTTAGGGCACTAAAGGAATGGATAGATATTCTTAATGAGGCCAAGAACCTAGTTAAAGTACTAAAACAAGATGGAATTTTTTTCAAAATAGCTTTCATTTGCTATATATATTCCATTTGGAGGTAAAGCAATCAAAGACTACACAAAAGATTCCTACAACTCAACACAAAATCTTGATAGGAATATCCTAGCTAATAAAAGTCTATATTGGATAAGGGAAATCATAATGACCTATGGAATGAATACAAAATTGAGACTATTAATGAGGAAAAAATGGAGCTTATGATGTGATTTTCAAAATTTAAATATAAGAATGGGCAAAGAATTCCCTTATTCGCATACAAATCCATTAGCAACAATTAAGCTAACATGAAAATTCTAGCAGTTATAGTATAATGTCCAAGAGAGTAAAGAACTAGTAGAAAATTAGAAGGATATCTAAGAAGGCACTCAAGACTAGCATAAAGTTATTTCATGCAAGAGTTAGTTAGTGATGACTAAGGAGGAAGGAAGCAAAAATAGACCTATATTTTAAGAACATAGAGGTTGTACATCAAGAAGATAGTTACTTACACTCAACGCACACAACATCTAGCATAAAACATGTCCTTTTCTTTGAACATACATATAGTTAATGGAAAGGCTAGGAGAAGTCAAGTTGAGTAATATAGTTTTTGTCATAATATGCAAGAGAGGAGGCTAGCTTCGCATGATAAACAAGTGTCACATAAGGCTTTCTTCACGTGTAAAGCAAAATGCAATATTTTAGAATATTGATAAATTATAAACATTGTTAACTTTTGTAGCAAAGAAAAGGATGTATTTCCCATTTGGCACCCATTTCAATGGAATTTTTGATTTCGAAAAATCAATAATGCTTTTCACTTAGTAAGTTAGGAGTTCTTATTGATAGTTTTGAAGCTTTTGGTTTTCCACAGGATTTTATCAGGTGGATAATTTAATATGGTATAACCATATCTTCTAATATAGTGATCAATGGTGAGCCTAAAAGTCTTTAAGGGAGCAAGATGCTTGAGATAAGGCAATCCCCTCTCTTCCTACCTATTCATCTTATGCATTAAAGTCCTTACGAAGTTAATTAATTACTTAATTGACCATGAAAGTAACTTCACTTATTATCTCAAATATAAAAGGATGAAATTGTTCAACCTCTCATTTGTAGATTATTTGTCTCTTATATATGATGCCAATACTCACATAGTCAAACTTCTTATGAACTCCTTCAATTCTTTTAAGTAACTATGAAACCCTTTCAATCAATATTAATAAGAGAAACCTATTCATCATTAGAAGGGCACAATCTACGATTGAAAGCATTATATATTTTAAAGTTGTAAATCAAGGAGCCCCTATTTAAATATATTGAGCAAGTTTTAATATTTAAAAGCTTCAAAATACTGCAATGCAAGGGTTTTGAGTGTAGTATAAGAGGAATCGATCCCTCGACGAGTTAGTGAACTAATCTAATTTTAAGTTATCTAATGCCTAAAGGATAATTAAGATGAAAAGAAAAACTAAACAAAAAAGTAAATACGAGAATATAGAATGATAGAAACAAGAATTCTATATTAAGTAAGGAAATTAAATTGAGCACCACCAATTTGACAATTGAAAATCAACAAACAAGAATTAACCGATTATGAAGGAGGGCAAATTTTTCCTATCATCAATGGCAATTTAATCACCTATGTGTTAATATGGTGTCAGTTCTAGACCATCGAGAGGTGGATTACTCCTCTTGAGTTATAATCACTAATCTTTAATGTAACACCCCACTTCCATCTGACACATGCACGTGCACCCTTCGAACATAAATGCACATGCCTAATAGAAATGGTGTGTTAACCATTTCAGCTTCACTATATCACATGGAATCATAAATAAAACCATAAATAACATATTGTTTGAAAACCAAAATTTTCCTCATTTCATTTCTCAAACTATAATTCACACTGTAGCATTAACCATCATCCATATTTTACAATGTCAACCTAGAGTTTTGCAACTCAATCTACATAATATGCTACATACATAAGGAAACTAAAAAAATTTAAAACAAATTATTTCTTCATTCCCAGTTGATAGACCTTTAAGCCATATCTGAACTCCAAACGTTGTATAAAATCGCTTCTATGCAGTTTTAGAAGCTAATTCATCTCTCTCTCGAACCTTAAATTGTCAACATTGTAATTTTGATGAGTTTTGTGAACTCATTATAGTAACCATCCTCGATGGTTCACTCTTGTCATACAACACAACAATTCATATTATCATGTAATTCACATCAAGTAATATTATGAATCACTTATTCACAACTCTTATAATTCAAACACAAGTTCACACCATTCATTATCACATATTCATACAAAGGAAGTCATCATAACAATGTAGTTATTCAATTTATTCATATCATATTTGAATGGAATGTTTATGAGATTCCATTCATTTATTACATTGTTGTGACACTGTGCCTTTTTCACTGTCCTATATCCGTTGTATATACCAGGCTCTTTCATACTGTTAGTTATTTGTTAAGGATACAAGGCTCTTTAAAAACATTGAGCCTTAGGCTCTAATCACGAATGTCTGAGCTTTATGCTCTTTTTTTACTGGAAACATTTGTTACAAATGCCCTCATATTACATGTGCTGAAATGAAATGTATGCCATAATTCAGTCATCACATTCAATCACTTTCAATCGCATTCATTTTTGTATTTACGCATTAATGGTAATCATCGGGCTAGGTTTGGCGTTCAACTTTTCAGTTGAGAATCAAATAGTCAATCTCATTCACATACAAGTAGCACTTCCAATGATGTTTACATGCATCAAACACCTCAGACAGTTATTGTCCAAAATATAGATCATAATCAGCATATATAAAATTCAATTCAATCTCATTCACATATAATGAGAACTTCCAATGATGTTTACATGCATCAAACGACTCGGATAATTATTGTCTAGAATTCAAAACACAATCAACACATATCAAATTCAATTAAGTAACAAATAGAACAGATTAAGGTAAAACCATCTAAGGCTACTCACAATTGCACCCTTTTTTCTTATTACCTTGAAGTTCTGGCAATATCTGGAACCGGTCGCTCTACTTGTTCTTCCATATGCAATAAAATAAAATTTCATGTTACCACATTGTTCATGTAGCTGAATATGCATTTTTATAAATGTATCATGTAACATGTATGTTCAATGACATATGCCCTGGTATAAAATTTTGTAATAAACCAATGCAAAGATCGCTTGTTCTCCAAATGTGTCAAAATTCATACACTTATTAACTATTCTAGCTTTCTTTTCAATACAAACTTTTGGGTCTACTTTACATGATCATTATGACAAGGAAAATGGTGCATCTCTATAACACTTTCTTCTAGAAAATTGTTCCCCTATGCCTTAAGTTTCTAATGATACCAAGATCATACAATTTTGTTAATTATTCTATGAGTTATGCTCAAAACACTACAGACTAAGTACATTTGAAATTTTGGCTAATGCATGATCATGCATTCAATTAGTACAACTTATATCTCTCAATTCCAATATCCAAAAATTGCAAAATTTATACCAATTGAAAGATAAGAGAATACGATGAAAATTTTGTGAATACATCTTTGTTTGATTCTTCCTACATCAATATAGTTTATTTGATAACAACAGGACATGATTTCTATCACGGATAGTGTGATAGCCTAAGCCAAGACTCAATTTTAAGCTAAATTTCAAGACCCTTAATGATAGAATTCAAATTAAATTTCTTTTAAATTGTATCCAAATGTCTCTAGTTCAATTTAAATTAAGAATTATCTCATTTGGAAATCTACAGATCAAGATATAATCAAATTACCAAAGCATGATCAGTGAAATCATTCCAGTTAACAATATTCCAACACACTCACCACTTTCATCCTAAATTTATCATTCAATCTTTTCCAAATGGATTCAGATGTTCATAAATTTTGGTGGAGATGAAGAAAAATGTGTTAAGAGTCTATTGGTTCAAGTCTCAAGTCATTTGGATATCAGAAGAAGAAGTTATAACAAAAAGAGCAAAGCATGTTTAAAGAAAACACTACAACTAACATATTCCAGCAATTCTTCTTCACCAATATCACATGCATTTCAGTCCAATTCAAACATTATTCTCATACCATTTAACATACCTTAAAGATCATATTGTTACTTACCTATTATATTTCCAATGGAACACAAAACTTGAGATTAAACCAAATCTCTAATCATGCAAGATCAATCATGAACTCTAGGTGGAAATAGATTGTGGACAACAATATGAAGACCACTTTTAGTTGGTTTTCTTGTCTATTTTGTGTAAGGTAAAAGATGGTTTTGGTGCAGAAATTTGGTTAGGGTTCAGGAAAAAGAAAGAGGAAATTGGAAGCAAATTTTGGTGGACAAAAGTGAGAGAATAAGTAGAAACATTGCTGCTGGAATTTGCTCCATCAATATGCAAGGTGTCAACTTCTAAACTCACCATATGTCCTAAGACATGCTAGCCATTTGTTCAAAAATTTTGCTGCCCCTAATCCAGTCATTATGCTGCAATTTGTCTACTACAAATAAGTCCACATGTCACCACAAGATTGGTCCACTTGTCACATACTAATTGATCTAACTGTCATTTAATTACTAGTCCATTTGTCACCAATTTAACAATGCCAAATGTCACTCAATTTTAGGCTTAATCATCCTAATTTTTCATGCATCAATTTATCCTACCACTTAGCATTTGTCCTAGTCCAAATGAACATTTTAATCTATCAATTTTCTAATCCATGGAATTTAATCCCAAATTTTCTAATTGAAATCCAATCATACCAAAATTCAAGACATATGAAAACACAATTCACATCATGATCACTTAATATTTTTCATACCCCAGAATAAATTAATGAATGCATATACAATTATTTTAATATATCAAACATAAATTTTCACGTGTATGTGAATACTCAGTTATACATGAGCATGCAATGCACTTCTAATTTCTCAATGTCATCTCATATTTACTATTATGGGGTTCTAGCCCCTAACATGAGATGTTACAATTCTCCCCTCCTTAAGAAATTTTGTCCCCAAAATTCTTACCTGATTTTTTGAACAAGTGGGGATATTATTTCCTCATATGATCCTCTACTTCCTAAGTTGCTTTCTTAGTCAAGTGATTTCTCCAAAGGACTTTCACCAATGGAATTTTTCGGTTTCTCAGCTTCTTTGTCTTATAACCCACTATCTTGATTGGCTCCTCAACATAGCTTAGATTACTAACAACCTCAATATCTTGAGCTAGTAACACATGTATTGGATCATATCTATATCTTCTTAATATGCTCACATGAAACACATAATGCAACCGAGACATTTCATTAGGCAAAACTAACTTGTATGCCAAAGGTCCTATCCTCTCAGTGATCTCCTAAGGACAAATATATCTAGGGCTCAGCTTGCCCTTTTACCGAATCTTAACACTCCTCGCTAGAGCGACACTCTCAGAAATACTTTGTTTCTTATACAATATTCCATATCTCGTCGATGCTGATCCACATGGCTTTTTTGTCTATCTTGAGTCGCTTTAATTCGACTACGGCTCTACTTCACCTTATCCACAGTATCCTATATCAATTCAGGGCCTTCTATCATTCTCAAACCTTCCTCATCCCAATATAGAGGTGATCAACTTACTCTGCTGCAATGCCTCAAAAGGTGCCATTCTAATACTATTGTGATAATGGTTATTATAAACAAATTCAGTTAATGTTTTATACTGATCCCAAGCTCCTTGAAACTCCAATACACATGCCCTGAGTATATCCTTAATAGTATTGATTGTCCTCTCACTCTGTCCATCTGTTTGAGGATGAAATGCAGTGCTGAAGTTCAACTTTATACCCATAGCTAATTGTAAAGTCTTCCAGCATCTCGAAGTAAATCTAGGATCCCTGTCCGATATAATAAACACTGGCTATACAATCTAACCACTTGAGCCAACCGATCTAGTGAGTTATTCTCTCTCACTGGTAAGAAATGGGTTGACTTAGTTAATCGGTCCATCATAACCTATATCCCATCATTTTGTCTCAGAGTCTTAGGCAAACCCAAAATGATATCCATCATGATTCATTCCCATTTTCACTCTGAAATAGGCAATGATTAAAGTTTCCCTATTGGAGTCTGATGCTCAGCTTTAATTTACTGGCAAGTTAAACATTTAGCTACATAGTTAGCTAGTTGCTTCTTCATCCCTGGCCACCAGAAATGTTGTTTTAGCGTATTATACATCTTGGTCATGCTAGGATGCATAACATAAGCAGCCATATGAGCTTCCTCAAATATTTCCTTTCTCAATTCATCCATATTAGGGACACATAATCTCTGTTTTAACCACAATGTTTCATCTCGCTATTCAAATTCAGAATCAAGATTCATCTTAACTTTCTCAATCAGTTTCACCATTTCAAGATCTTTACTCTAAACTCTTCTAATTCGATCATGTAACAGTATGACTATCAATGCTTCATTATGCTCTAGATTTAACTCCACATTCAAAGCTTTGAATTGAATCAAATTTGGTAATCTCGATAACTAAATCTGAGTTCTACTACTATGTGACTTTCTACTCAATGCATCAGCCACTATATTAGCTTTCCCCAGATGATACTCAATCGTGCAGTCATAATATTTTAACAATTCTATCCATCTCCTCAGTCTCATGTTCAACTCTTTCTCACTCATCAGATATCTCAAACTCTTATGATCAGTGTAAAATTGGAATGTCTCTCTATATAAATAATGTCTCCATATCTTTATAGCAAAGACAACTGCAACAAGCTCTAAATCATGTACCTTATAATTAATCTCCTAAGAACTTTGTTGTCTCAATGCATAGGTTATCACCATGCCATATTGAATCAATACACATCCCAATCCTTGATGTGAAGCATCACTGTATATGATGTATCCTCCAATCCCTGATGGAATAATTAATATTGGTGTTGTAGTCAACTAATGTTTCAACTCTTCAAAACTCTTCTGACACTTGTCATTCCATCTGCATGTTACATTTTTCCTCAAAAGTTTAGTCAGAGGGGCTGAAATCAGAGAAAACCCCTAAAAAAGCCTCTGGTAATATCCAGCTAATCTTAAAAAACTCTGAATTTCTGACATATTCTCTAATAACCTAGACCACCCGCCTACAGATATTGTTTGCTTTGTGTGTAGGCCTCTTTGGGATTTTACTCCCACACATGGTTTTGTTCCTCCCAAAGCCCACCTGGCTTGCGATGAGAAAACGCATCTATGAGGGAGAGGTTGCCATAGCCTTATAAGGAATGTTTCATTAGTCTCTCCGACTGATATAGGATAACGAGTATCCACCCCTCTTGAGGCCCAATGTCCTCACTGGCATACCGTCCAGGTGCTAGTTCTGATACCAAATGTAACAACCTAGACCACCTGTCAGCAAATATTGTCCGCTTTGTGTGTAGGCTTCTTTATGACTCTACTCCCGAAGCTCACCGACTTGTCACAGGAAAACGCATCTGTGAGGGAGAGGTTGCCACAACCTTATAAGGCATGCTTCGTTTGCCTTTCTGACCGATATAGGATAATAAGCATCTACAAGGCCCAGCATATCAATGGTGGAAGACTGTTATCAGCAATACCACTAGGCCTTGCAATCTAAAGTTGAAAGACTTCTTAGGAGCTTTCAAGGAGGACTACATGCCCATGGTCTACTTGGACAAGAAGAGGAAGGAGTTTTTGGGTTTGAAACAAGGTAAAATGTCAATAGTAGAGTATAAGATCAGGTTCAACGAGTTAATGGGGTATGATACTGCATTGATTCCTAAAGAAGAAGACAAGTGTAGGAAATTTGAAGGCGGGATAAACATAGAGATTAGAACAAGGCTAGCGATCTCCAATTTGAGCAGTTTTACAGAGTTAAGGGCTGCTTCGATCAAAATGGAGTAGCTACTAAAGACGGACAAGCAGAGTTTGGGTAAGGGTCTAGGTTGAAGAGACCCATTGAGAATCTAAGTGATTCTAGTAGAAGATTTAGTAAGCACCAGAATAGAGATTTTAAACCACCGGCTGGATTAAGATAGTTGGGATTCAGACAGAGGGGAGGATTTGTACAGACTAGTAGTGGCAGAGGTATAGTGCAGAGTCAGTTGCCTCCATATGTGGACTGTAGAAAGAGGCACGGGGGTGAGTTCTGCAGACTATCTGGAGCTTGCCTTAGATATGAATCTTTTCACCACCAGATTAGAAATTGTCCTACTACTATGGGAACTCAGTTTGGTATGGGAGGAGGATCATCAAAGGAAGCCACTATTCAGCAAAGCCAAGGTAGTTGGATTGGATAGAGAGGTCGTGAGAGAGGCAGAGTGAGCTTTGGGAGTCCTTCTATTAGGACTGAGGTGCGGAGCAGCCAACCACAGTCTTAGGCCAGGGTTAATGCTACGACCAGGCAAGAGGCTCAGGACTCTCTGGATGTCGTTGCAGGTGCACTCCTTATTTATGATCATGAGGCATTTGCACTACTAGATCCAGGATCTACATATTCCTTTATTGCACCGCATCTAACATATAGGCATCTGTCATATAGGCTACATTGTCATAGGGAGTTACTACAGTATAGATTAGAGGTGAGTACAACTCTAGGTAATACTACAATTATAGGAGAGGTCCGCAAGAGATGTTTGATTAGAATTGATTAAGCAAAACTAGAGGTAGACATGATTATATTACAGCTAAGGGAGATAGATATTATCCTAGGCATAGATTGGCTCAATGCTTATAGGGCGATTATGACCTGCTATACTAAGGAGGTAGTACTAGAATCTCCTAATTAGCTGAGGCCAGTTTTTAGAGGAATTAGTCAAGCAGTGCCAGCCATATTGATATCCTTTATGAGTGCATTGAGGATGATGCAGGGTGGATGTAAGGCCTATCTAGCCCATGTTATTGATACTAGAGCTGAGCAGAATGTGCAGGACATTCTCGTGGTTAGGAAATTCCTAGATGTGCTTCTTGCTGAGTTACCTGGCTTACCTCCAGATCAGGAGTTAAAGTTCATAATTGATCTAGTTCCAGGTGCTGCTCCGATATCCATTCTTCTATATAGGATGGCACCTAAGGAACTAAAGGAGTTGAAGGCTTAGCTTCAGGATTTACTGGAAAAGGGTTTTATAAGACCCAATGTTTCACCTTGGAGAAGAAAGATGGGACTTTGCGGTTATATATCGATTATAGGCAGCTAAATCGGGTGATAGTGAATAATAAGTACCTATTACCTAGGACTGATGATTTTCTTAATCAATTGTAGGGAGCTCAGGTATTTACTAAGTTATCAGGGTATTATCAGTTGAAGATAATAGAGGTTGATGTATTTTGGGTATTTAGGAGCAGGTATGGGCACTTCGATTTCTTAGTAATGCCGTTTGGGTTAATTAACACCCTGGTTGCTTTTATGGCCTTGATGAATAAGGTATTTCAACCCTACCTGGATCACTTTGTAATTGTATTCATAGATGATAGTTTGGTGTATTCGAAGAGCAGAGAAGAACATGCTAGGCATCTGAGAGTGATTCTACAGATTATGAGGGAGAAACAACTGTATGCCAAATTTAGTAAGTGTGAATTTTGGCTAGATCAAATAATGTTTTTGGGGCATATAGTGACTAGAGAAGGCATATAGGTAGATCCAAAGAAGATAGAGATAGTAATAAATTGGGAAGCTCCGAGAAATGTATCAGAAATACGAAGCTTCCTAGGATTAGCCAAATATTACTGAAAGTTTGTTGAGGGGTTTTCTATGGTCTTAGCCCCTTTGATACAACTTCTGAGGAAGAATGTGGTATTCAGATGGAATGAGGAATGTCAGAAGAGCTTTAAGGAGCTGAAACATCAGTTGACTATAGCACCGGTGTTAACTATTCTATCGGGGATTGGAGGATATGTGGTTTATAGTGATGCTTCGCATCAAGGATTAGGATGTGTGTTGATGCAATATGGCAAGTTGATCACCTATGCATCAAGACAATTAAGGTCTCATGATATTAACTATCTGGTATATGATTTAGAGCTTGCTGTAGTTGTATTTGCTTTAAAGATTTGGAGACACTATCTATATGGATAGACATTCTAGATTTATACAAATAATAAGAGCTTGAGATATTTGTTAAGTCAGAAAGAGTTTAACATGAGACAAAGAAGATGGATAGAGTTGCTAAAAGATTATGATTGCACAATTGAGTACCACCTGGGGATAGCTAATGTGGTGGCTGATGTTTTGAGCAAAAAGTCTAATACCAGTATAGCTTATATTCAGATATCGAGGATGACGAGCTTAATTCAGTTGAGAGCTTTGAATGTGAAGTTGGATCTGGAGCAAAATGAGGCACTAATTGCTACATTAAAGCTGAGACTAATGTTGCATGATAGAATTAGAAAGGTACAAGGGAAAGATCCTAATACAGTGACATATATAGAGAAAGTGAAGATGAATCTGGATTCTGAGTTTGAGTTGAGGGATGAGACATTGTGGATGAAACAGAGGCTGTGTGTGCCTAATGTGGATGATCTGAGGAAGGAAATTCTTGAGGAAGCTCATATGGTTGCTATTCTATGCATCCTGGTACTAACAAGATGTATAACACGTCGAAGCAACATTTCTAGTGGTCCAAAATGAAGAAGCAAGTGGTGTAGTATGTTTCTAAGTGTATGACATGCCAACAGGTTAAGGCTGAGCATCAGGCTCCAGTAGGGAAGTTAGATTTGTTGCCCATTCTAGAGTGGACTAAGTCGGCCCATTTATTACCAGTGAGAGAGAATAACTCAATAGACCAGTTAGCATGAAGGTATGTGAATGAAGTAGTGAGACTACATGGGTTCCAATGTCCATTATATCAGATAGAGATCTTAGATTTACTTCGAGATTCTGGAAGAGCCTGCAGTCTACCATGGGTACAAGGTTAAACTTCAGTACTACATTTCATCCTTAAACAGATGGGCTGAGTGAGAGACAATTAAAAATGTTGAGGATATGATCATAGCTTGTGTATTGGAGTTTCAAAGAGCTTGGGATTAGAATGTAGCACTGATAGAATTTGCTTATAATAACTACTATCACAGTAGTATCAGAATGACATCGTACGAGGCACTGCATGGCAGAAAATGTCAGTCGCCATTATATTGGGATAAAGAGGGATTGAGAATGGTTAAAGGCCCAGAATTGATATAAAACACGGTGGATAAGGTGAAATTGATCCAAAGTTGAATTAAAGCTGCTCAAGATAGATAAAAGAGTTATGTCGATCAACATCGGCGGGATATAGAGTATAGTGTAGGAGACAAAGTATTTCTCAGAGTTCATCTTGGAGAGGAGTATTAAGATTTGGTAAAAAGGGCAAATTGAGCCCTAGGTACATTGGTCCTTATGAGATCATTGAGAGGATAGGAACTTTTGTATATAAGTTAGCTTTATTGAATGAATGTCTCAATTACATAATGTGTTTCATGTGAGAATGCTTTGAAGATACTGATTGGAGCCAACACATATGATACTGACTCAAGAGATTGAGGTTGCTGGTAACTTAAGTTATGTTGAGGAGTCGATCAAGATAGTGAGATCTCAGATTAAGTAGTTGAGGAACCGAGTCATTCGGCTGGTGAAAGTCTTGTGGAGGAATCACTTAATCGAGGAAGCAACTTGGGAAATGGAGGAGAATATGGGGAGGCAATATCCCCACTTATTCGAGCAATCAGGTAAGAATTTTAAGGACAAAATTTCTTTTGAGGAGAGGAGAGTTATAACCTTCCGTTACCCAAGTTAAGGTTAGAATAGTAAATATGAGGGATTATTGAGAGGTTAGAAAATGCATTCCATGCTCATACATTATATAATATGCACATACATGTGAATGTTGAATTTTTACACCTTAAAATAATTGTACATGCATTCATTAACGAATTCTGGGTATAACTGATTTATATATGTGGAATTTGATTATTATTGAAAATTGTGGTTTATTTGTATTGAAAATTAAAATGGAAGGTGTGTTTAGTGATTTAGAATTTTAGGAAAATTTTCCAAAAAGGTTGAATACTATTAGATTAGGAAAAATGACACGTGGCAAATAAATTGATGGATGAAAATAGAAATAAGAAAACAAATTATATTGGAGAATTTTTTTAAAAATGACTTTGAAAACTTGGAGATGAATTTGGAAATTGTGAGTTATTGATGTTGTAATTTAGAGATAATTGGTATAAAAAGTGAATGAGTTTTTTTTTAAAATTTTTGACATTGATGTAAATTCTTGATTTTTGATATGTTTTGAATATATTGGATAGTAGGGAAGTCGAAAATGGAGATAGGTGAATTAGAGAAGTGGTTTTAGAAGGAATGAAAGAGGAGAAGAAAAAAAAGAAGAGAAAAATTAGGTTTCGGAAGAAGCACGATCGCGACTTTGATGTTTATTAAGGGGATTTTTTTCGAACATCCCTTGATCGTTTGGCTATATCTTCTTCTCTAGACATCCAATTGACATGAGACTTGAGCCAATAGATTCATAATACATTGCTTCATCTCCACCAAAAATCATAGCCATCTGAAATGGATTGATTGATGAATTAAGATGAAAATATTGACTGTTCTGGAATATAATAACCAGGAAGATTTCATTAAACATGTTTTGGTATTTTGACTATATCTTGTTGTATAGACATCCAAATGATTTGGGCCTTGAACCATTGGAATAGAAATACTTGTCTCTACCTCTTCACCAAAAATATTATCTATATGAAATTATTTGAGAGATATTGAGTGAAAAATATGTGACAGGTTTGAGTGGGTGAGCCAGCCATGTGTTAAGGTCACACGACTGTGACTTTTTGGATTGCATGGGTGTGCATGATGGTTGCACACCTATGACATAATTAAGTTGGGACTCACCGTGACTTATTTTATTAAAGATCCACGATGGTGCACCCAAGAGCCTTTTTCTCACTGAACATCCTTCCTTTGCCTATAACTTCTTATATAGTCATCCGAATGGAATGATTCTTGATTTAGAGTAAACTAGAGACATAGGGATACAAATGTTTTGAAGAGATAAAATTTTAGTTCTATCTCTATAATTCCAGATTTTTGAATTAAATTTGATTACAAAATACTGTTTTAGGTTATGAACAGTCCAAAATAAATGTAGTATAACTTTTGGATTTCTGAACCAAATTGAATGATCTTAGTGTCATTAAAAACTTAAGAGATAGGAGAAAAATTTCAAAAAGAAAGTATTGTCAAATTGCTTCATTTTCATGGTTAGATTAATCATAAACTATAGAACCGAAGGTGTGTTTTAGGGAAAACCTGAATTTGACCAAATGAGTTGTGAAATTAGATTCTAATGGTTTTATTGAGATATAAATCATAAGTATAAATGATACTTATGCGAAATTGGAAATATGAATGTTTACATATCGAGGATAATAGAGTGATACCCAGGATTATCATGAACATGCATTATGCATCTTTCATATACATACATGTGCATTAATAAACACTGATGATTGTGCAAATTGTGATATGTGTTTATTGTGTGATATAGAGGAGCAATTGGAATGTCAACATCTAGACATCGCTGGAACTTCGAGGCATTATCTCACCCAATTACTTATTTGCTTTATATCATGTTTGAATTATTGAATGAATGTGAATTGATTGTGTTGATTTCAGACAATGAAGGTCTGATGATTCTAATGTATGAATGAGATATTGAAGTGTTACATATGTGAATGTGAGGGAATATATGTTACTCAATGATGTTGTTGAATGCTAGACCTTGGGTCCGATAGAAAATGTGGTTTAAATGTAAATATACAAGCATGTGAATGGTTGATTGAAAATGTGAGATGCATTCCATACTTGAATACATGATCAGATAATGAGAGTTGTGACTAGAGTAGCCATCGAAAATGAGCTAAAAGCTCCAAATGTGATTAAGAGCCAAAGACTCACTATGTAAAATGAGCCCTGTATCCCCAATGGATAAGGGACATTATAAATGAGCCCGACATCTACAATGGATACGGGACAATTTTAGGCACTCGGTCACAATAACGAAATAAATGGGAAAATAGTCATATGAGCATTTCATATACATTTTAATAAGTATGTTTGATTGTTTGAAATGCAAAATTGTCTTACCCTTAAATGAGAATGTGATATGTGATGAATTATAAAAAATACAAAGATGTAAATTATTTGTTATATGTTTGATGTGATGTATTAACTGAGTAAACCATAGATGATGGTTACCTCATTAAGTTTGCAAAACTCACCAAAATTGTGATATTAACTTTTCAAGACCGAGAGACTACCGTAGCTACTAAGAGACGCTATAAGAAGTATACTCTTGTACTTTTAGGAAAATAATAAATGACTCAAAGATTAGTCAGTTGTGATTGGATTGATTAAATCAATTTTGTGTATTTCCTCTTTCATTTAGCTCTTTTTATATTAGGCTATAATGATGTATATGTATGGATGTTGAAAGATACAACGCATAACATTTAGTTTTATGAAATGAAATGAGGACAAAGTTAGTTTTAAAATATTGTGATTTTCTTGATGATGTTTCATAAAAGAATAAAGATATATAATGCCATGTTAAATGAAGGTTATGATTGGATGTAGTGCACCATTATCATAGGTTATATACTAGAATGTCCGAAGGGTGTTCCGGTATGTATCCTATAGTGGCAGGTGCTACACATTCTTTAGAGCCTCTTATTTCATTACTACCTCAATCTTTATTGGATCCACTTCAATACCTTTCCCATTTACTATATGACCCAAAAACACCACTTGATTAAGCCAAAACTCACATTTACTAAATTTCGCATAAATTTGTTTTTCTCTTATAATCTGTAATATCACTCTCAGATGTTCAACATGTTCTTCTTTACTCTTTGAATACATCAAAATGTCATTGATAAATACTATCACAAAGTGATCCAGGTAGGGCTGAAACACCTTATTCATCAATGCCATGAATGCAGCTGGTGAATTAGTTAACCCAATTGGCATACTTGCTCCTGAAAGCACTCTTTGGTCATCAGCTAATCAGCCTCTACTATATTTAGCTGATAATACCCAGACCTCAAGTCCAACTTTGTAAATACTTGAGCTCCCTGCAACTAATCAAACAAATTATCGATTCTAGTCAAAGGGTACTTGTTCTTCATTATGACCTGATTAAGTTGCCTATAATCGATGCACAGTCTCAAAGTTTCATTTTTCTTCTTTACAAATAAAACTGGAGGTCCCCAGGGTGAAACACTGGGTCTAATAAAACCCTTATCCAAAAATTCCTGTAACTAAGCCTTCAACAGGTGCCATCTTATATGGAGGAATAGATATAGGAGCAGCACCTAGAACTAGGTCAATTGTAAACTCTGTTTCCCGATTTGGAGGTAAGCCAGGTAACTCTGCCAGGAAACACATCCAGGAATTCCTTAACACTAGGAATATCCTGGACATTCTGCTCAACTCAGGTATCAATCATGTGCGCTAGAGAAGCCTCACATCCTTCATGCATTAACCTGAAAGCAATCATGAATGAGATCAGTCTAGCTGGCACTGTTTGGCTAATATGCAATTTATGATGGTCTTATGAGCAATGATCCTATCCATTCCTAGTATAAAATTTATCTCCTTTAATTGTAATATAATCAAGTCTGCTTCCAACTCTGCCTGATTAATTTGAATCACACACTTCTTGCAGACTTCCCTAATCATAGTGGTACCACCTATCGGTGTGCTCACCTCCAATCTACATCTCAATAATTCTCTATCACAATGTAACCTAGATGCCATATGAGGTGCGATAAAAGAATGCATAGATCTAGAATCTGGCAATGCCAAAGCCTCAAAAGTAAATAATAATAATACACCAGCAATGACATCCAGAAAATCCTGAGCCTCCTGTCGAGTTATGGCATAAACTGTTAGGCCCCATTTTTGGAGCCTAACAATCGATTCAGATACTAAAAGATATTTGACCCAGGTCTTGTGACCGAGAAGACCATTCAAGACAGTCGCATGAGGGTGGTGTGAATGAGAAATGGAAAGTATTGCATTTAATAAATTTTAGTGTGGCAGCAAAGGGAAGTTCGCCACGACGAAAGTCATTCTTCACCGCAACAAAGATGCCTTCAGAAAGGTTCGCCACAGCGAAACACTCAGAATCTAAAATTTCATAAACATTTTTAAACAAACACATATATTCAAATCTAACCACAAGCTAAACATACTCACACACAAAAGAAACTTCAATTCTTCATGTCATTGCAATACCAAAAAGATTAAACAAACTTTACTTACATAACATCACACATATCCAAGATTAATACAAACACAAAATGATGTGCAATGTTGATATGCCTATAAAGCTATTCAAAATAGTCACTAACTTAGTACAAAAGTCTCTAAGTATCTTGGAGTTTTCGATGCCTTGCAAGGATCAACTGTCGTCTTGTTCTATACCTGAGGAGGAAAAACTAATGGGTTGAGCTATACGGCTCAATGGCTAATATATTTATAGCCATCAGTAATTAGCCACAAATTCAGGCATAAGTATATATATATATATATATATATATATATATCTAACAATTCAAACATTTTCAAATTAGCTCAAAAACTCATAATTAAGCAAGTCATCACATAACTCATAACCTAGCCTTTAATCATTATACATAACGAGCATATATATCATGCTTGACAATTTAAAGATGCAATGCACAAACAGATGGCTCGAGGATTCTATGAAAACAGAATGGTGAAACCGAAGTCTACATCATGAACAGAATGAGTCCTTTTTGGAGCTCATATGCCACAAGCGGGCAGCCGGGAGAAGGCTCTTGTCAACGTGCACGTGACGAACAGAATGGCTCCACTCTTGCCCAAACAAAAGAACATAATCATTTTATCATATGCTCATTGATTCAAAATGTTAAACCTCTTTCAAGGTATAACATAATCACAAATCATTATGTATTATCAATCTTCATAACAATTCAAAAGTCAAGCAATTTAGACATACACACACATAGGCGAGAATTTGCCTAATTACACAATAAATATAAATACATTACCCACATAATTTCGCTTGACAATTGAAGTTCAAGGTTGTCTTTCCTCTTTCTTTCAGATAGTTCTTGCTTGGTTTCCTATAACAAACCAAGTTCTCATTCAAACAACATTTAAAGGAAATTCATAAGGCTTCAATAGTCAAAAATGCTAAAATTGAACTATAACCCTTTCAAAATTCATATTTTCGAGTCAATTTTTCCATGATCATTTTGATTGGGTAAATGAATAAATTTGACAAAACTCCCTTGTATAAACATATTACCTATTGTTTTAAGTTTCCAATGACACCAAAATCATTCAATTTGGTTCAGTAATCCGAAAGTTATACTCCAAACTTTTTCGGACTGCTCTTATACTGAAACAATATTCTATTCTCAACTTCCTTCCAAACATTGATATTCTTAGAGACTGAATTTAAACTTCATTTCTTCACAAAACATGTAGCCCTATGTCTCTAGTTTATTCCAAATAAAAGATCACTTCATTTGGATAACTATACAAAAATTTATATTCAAAATACTGAAGCATACTCGGTGCTGGAAAGTTTGCCACGACAAACTTTTCCAGAAAGGAAAAGTTTGCCCAATATCGAACAAGTTCGTCGCGACGAACCCCTGAGTTGGCTGCAGTTGGGATTCGCCGCAGTGAACTTCACCCCTCAAAGTTGGCCACGATGAACTAATAAAAGTTGGCCGTGGTGAACTTTGATAGAGGCATACGCAGACACTTCATTTTTCCAGATTTTTACTTCCCATCTTCTACTACTAACACATCTTAAACCTCAACCATCATTTCTACTTCATGTTCACTTCAT
>JAOSBK010000007.1:8196231-8210037 GCA_027568895.1 Erythroxylum shatona | reverse complement strand
ATTTTATCAGCATCACTTGAACACCCAATCGAAATGAAGAATCCAACACCGAAAAGATGGAAAAGCAACTCGGGAGGTAAACATTTACCCGCGAATCACAGATTCCAAAGATAAACAACAAGAAGGAGAGAGAACCTGAAAAGCGACAGAAGAATCAAAGCCTTCTTCCATAACTGTAACAAATTGAACAAGAAAGCAAGGAATTCAAATGAGAAACCTTAGATGCTTCGCGATCAATGTAAGCAGACATTGTCGGATAAACTTTGAAATTAATTGTGAAAAAGTTGACAAATTATTATCTACAACTTACAGAAAACCAAAGAGAGTGTGGGCTTTCACTGATGAAAGTCGAGGCTTTACAGATTTTGCTCTTGTTGGGAAGTAGTTGCAAACCGTACGTGAGTTATTGATGGAAGAAGTAAAGCAGGAAGCAAAATGGCTTAGGCGAGAAGCCGCGCAGACGCTGGTTTAAATAAAACGAAAACGACGACGTTTTATTGTGGGACAAAATAGGGCCAGGTTTAGTGGGACAGAAGATCTGAACCCCAACGAACATTAGGCGGAGACCGCCACAGTGGTGGTGAAAATATTTACATATTTTCTTTTTCTAAATTTATTAAATTACAAAAATAATTACATGAAAAAATTTTAAACATGTATTGGCCACGTGTCAAAACCATTAATTTTGATGAGGTATGCCACATTGGCGACATTAACCGAGAATTTAATGTCGGGCTATATTCGCAATAAATTAAAAGTTTAAATGTTTTAGTGTCACTTTTAAAAATTTAGGTTGGTATTACAAAATTAAATAAAAATTGAGATTTTTAAAATAACTTTAAATGAAAGTTACTCCATTTTACAAACATAACTTCAATTAGTCCATCCTTTTAGAACTACTGTCTTGAAAAGATACATACTGGCAAAAATCACTTGGGAATAGGCACCACTAACTCTTCCTAAACATACACCACCTGCGTCATATACTTTATGACTTTGAGAAAAACTAATCCACTGTTATTGTCATTTTCCCTATAATGTGCTATGATGGAACTTGATATCGAGAACCCCGTCTCAGTAATAACAAATATCTTAAAGTTTTTCAATCCAAATATTGGTTTCTCATTTGATATTAAAAGTTTGTATGTTTCTAAGTTTTAGGTAACAAAACATGTAAGCTGAAATTAAAAAATAATAAAGAACAGAGGTAAGTACACAAGCATGTACTACACCATGTTCTTACTCTCCACGTTATAACTTTGTAAAACTGCTCCAAATTACTCTAAACTTGGTTGAATATGTCCCTTTTGTTCCAAATAAGTGAATTATAACCTAAAGACAAAAGATGAATGAAATGAACTAGAAATAATGAAAATGCTTAAATAAACAAACAAAATGTGTTAAATATAAACCTAAAAATAAGAATGATTAAGCACTTAATTAAAGAAGCAAATTGCAAATTCCCTAATTTTTGCTAGTTTGGTTAATAAGAATATATAAGATATGGAGTGGTAAAACTATAATGAATTTTAAACAATCTTGAATTTTTATTCCTTAGGAAATGTGAGTATAAATTAGATCAAATATTAGGAATAACAAATAAGCAATTGTAAGAATAAAATTGGGTTGTCCTCTCGTGTTCCTTCGATTTCTCCTCTCTCTTCTCTCTCTTCCTCTATGTGTTCCTTCTCAACTAAACCTCTGTCTTCTCTCTTGTCCTCTCAAGCTGCTTATCAACATATCTCTTTAGGTTAATTTTTATGGTTTTGAACTTCTTTTTAATCCTTTTATTTTTCTTTTTGTGATTTGATGAGCTGTTGTTTAGTTGAATGATTGCATTAAATATTGTATGATGATTCTATTTATTTTCTCAATTATTTTTTGGTATGAATTGCATAACCCAATTTCTCTTTCTAGCTCAATTTGTTCTTAATAATTCTCAATCACAAATCACTTATGTTATTGCTTGAGTTTGGTGGACATAATTTTAAGCTTTACCATTGTCTATATATTTAATGACCAGTGGGATTATATTAACATTTTTAGAAAAATTTTTATATGAACAACTTATAATTACTATTTCAACTTCGTGAAGTCAATTCTTCTAACAAAAAGGCGTTTTTGGTGATTATTCATATATGATTTAATAAGTTTATTTTCTTTACTAAATTTTAGTAGGATGATTTTGCAAGACCATTAAATTGCTGCTCAATGTATGTGTGTGTGTGTCCATAGATTAAGCATATGATTATTATATGTTGTTAGCAAAACGAAAATGAATTTTTGGAAATCACCCTTTTTTATCATTCATTCTATGTTGATCTTGTTGGAGTTATGTAAATATAGTGCCCTGAAAAGTAACTGTATTTACATATATCTTAATCTTCTTCCAGTTACTTTTGCAATGAAAAATTTATTATTAATAAAACAAAAGAGTTTGATTTTATTTGTATGAGCATTATATATCTAGTCATAAAGTGCCAAGATTCTTTTGTAAGTAATATACATATACATGGAGATGTATGGGAAACATGTATATTATTATAATCTAAATTAGTTAATTCATAGTTGAATAATCAAGTTGGTCACTTGATTATGGTAGACTGTAGTATTGCAATTTATCTCTATGTAAGTAAAGGAGTTTACTTCAAAGGAGTGATGAGTTTCATATCATGATAGTAGTTGACTATCGATAATGGCACTATTAAATGAATCTGGAATCATATATGTTTTTAAAGATTAAAGTAGGTCGTTTCTTTAATCTTAAAACATACACTTTAGTATTCTTTTATTGCGAACCGCAATCTTGATGAGTGGTGAACTCATATGTGTTTCATTATAATTCTTGATATGATCAGAATGGATTTTTAAAGAGTATCAATCCAATTTCTGCATGTTGGAATTATTAATTAAAACATCTATCAAGGAATATTCACATAAATAAAGAGTTTATAGTGATATCATCACTTAAGATGTTTAATGGAGATTGGTGATTAAATTGGTGCCAATAGTTTGATGGACTAGCTACTCATCAATTCTTAACACCAAAATGAGATCTTGTGTGTTGATCACCATATAGAGTGAAGCAGGAGATTTAGAAGGAAAAACTAATTAAGGGCAAAGCGGTAATTTTAACCTTTATTGTACGATTGGCTATAATACGGTTCATAATAGAGTTTGCAATTGGACATCTAATTTGGAACATGTATTCTCATAATATTTAGTAATTCAAGAGTTTAGCTAATTGTCTTTAATGGAATGACAATTAGTTAATAAGTTGGAATTACTTCTAATGAGATTAAATTAATTCCGAGCTTATTTGAGCTTGAATTATATAAGTCCAATTAGATCCCCACTTGGCTTCTAGGAAAGGTTTTCAAGCAAAGTAAGAAAAATAAATAGAGGTTACTGAAAATAAAATAAACAAAGGAAAGGATCGAATTAGATTTGGAATAATAAGACCAGAACAATTTAATTAAGAGTTAACTAAGTTGAGTTTTAAGCCTATGATTAAATGTTGGGCTTACACTAATTAATTGTTAATTTGAAGCCCAAAATGAACATTTAATATTGGGCTTATTTTGGTTTGATTTGATTAATTAGATTAATTAAATTGAAACAATATTTGTAAAGACAAAAAGGAGGGCAAAACCGAAATTTACAATGATGTAAATTTTCAGTTTTATATAGCTAAATGGATAGCTGCACATTTAGCATTGAATTGCTAAATATAAGGTGGGTTTTTATCATGCTTCTTCATCATTAAATGGTTTAATGGTATCCTCATTAAATGGTTTAATGTTCTTATCATTAAATGGTTTAATGGTTGTCATTTAAAAACATGTGAACCTTTTAGCATTCTTTTGATTAAAGAATGAAGTAGTGCATTTACTTCTCTTTCTCCCTTCTTTTGTCATATAACCAAAAATTAGAAAGTCTCATTTATTGGCCACTCTTTCATTTTGATTAAAAGAAGGAAGTAGTGCATTTGTTGCTCTCTCTCCCTTCTTTCATTATATAAGCGGAAATGAGAGTGTCTTGTTTTAGTATTTTTGTCTATTCATCTAACCATATTAAACAAATGAGAATGTCTCATTTATTGCCCTCTCTTTCATTTTGATTAGAAGAAATAAGTGGTGAATTGGTTGGTTTTGATGACTCCCCTCTCCTTTCTTTCATGATCTAGCTGAAATTAGGAATGAGAGTGTCTCATTTTGGTTCTTTCAACTAGTTGATGACAAAGGAAAAAACCTCTACAATATTTCTTCTCCTTTCCCAGCCAAATGATCTGGTTAACCAAGTTATCCAAGGAGAACAAGTGGTAGATTAGATTGGTTGAGGATACAATAATAAGGAGAGGATACAATAACAAGGAGAGGATACAATAGCGAAAAGTCAAAGCTGTAGCAAAGGAGTCGGTAAAATTTCAATCTTCTTCTTATGTTATTTATTTTTCTAATACCGTATCATATATAGATTAAACATGTTGATTTGTTTATCATGCTTGTGCTACATTTTGATTTCGAAAATTTTTTTTGAAATCTAGCGTTTAGCCAAATCTAGTGTGTTTTTTATTTTCATCCAACAAAAAGTACATAAACCATTTTAAAATCCAAACATAGGTTGACCTAACTCTAACATAGGTCCACTAAATCTCATAAAACAAGTTTTTCAAAACTTCTCAAATTCTTTTTAAGATTTAAAAACACTCCTTAGATAAAATTTTGATTAAAAAACTATTTCAAAAGTTTCTTATAAATATTTTGAGACATCAAGATAATTTTTAAAAAAAGTTAAACAAAATTTCCTCTTAATGATTAAATATTCATTAATTATTCACAAAATAAAATTATTATGCAATATTTGAATCCTTAGATCATGAAAATGACAAAGATAACTTCAATGAAAAAGATTACAATAATTTCTTACATATAGAAAGGTTATAATCGTTCTTTTTCTACTTGACTTGAATTGCAGTGAAACTCTCTTGAATTTCATATATGCTCTACTTTGCTTACTTTGTTCATCTTTTTTATAGTTCATTTAATTTGACATAGCATTGATTAAAATTATTTTTAATTAATAATAAACGTTTTGAAATAAATCTTTAAAATTCTAACATAAGATACAAGGCTCCAAGAATTTATATTTAAATTGTAATAATGTTATTAAAGCAAATACATAAGAAATCTAAAATAAAATTATATTAAAAGAAGTAATAACTTCTATAATGTTTCTCTAAATTTTTTAAATGTTTAATTATTTAAATTGTAATGTAGTTTATTAAAATTGAAGTACTATAGACTCACATAAAGAAGGCTAATTTTTAAATTTTATTTTTAATCTCTAGCTCTAGTTTAACCCATATTTTATATTTTCCTCCTAGTTGTTAGGAAACAGGGTTGGAATCTAATCCCGACCAGAGTGGCATAATCAGAAACTTTTTTGTATTTTGATTTCCCAAAAACTAATATCACTTTAATTCTATAAAATGATTAACATAAATCATAATCAAGCGGAAACTTAATTTGTACCTTATTCTGAAGCTTGATCTTTATCTTGTCGTATCTCTCGAATCAGTTCTGAAACTGATCTATTCAATCACAATAGCTACACATGTAAGGCCCTAAATTATACCCTAGTTGAAATGTTACATGTTTATGAAAGTAAATGTGATAGGTGTTGAAATTGTTATATGATTGTGAATTATATATATCTTGAATTCTTAGTTTAATAGATTATACTTAGTGACTTGGAATTAATTGATAACATTAGAAAATTGAAGTACTAAAATGTACAATTGGACTAGGAAAATTTTCAAGTGACAAGACAAGTTGGTACATGGAAATTTGGATGACTAAGCCTATGAGTTCGTGATATTTGGCATAGCTAATGCATTGACATTTAGCAACATTAGTTGAGCGAGAAGTGACCTAATTGAATTGTGGAATTTGGCAACATTCATTAAGTGACAAGTGGCTTAATGGAAGTGTGACAATTGGTAGCTTAAATGTAGAACATATGTGATGCATGCAAAGGAGACATATGCCTTATGGTGGGAGTGACACCTAGCATCAAATGGTCTAGCTAAGGCAAAAGTGTTTTTGTTGGTTATTCTTTCTCTTCTTGCTTAATCACCACCAAAATTATCCCTCTCCTTCATCTCTAAAGTTTTTCTACAAATCCATGCATTACCACTCCAAATTCTTAACCAAATATTGCATCAAGGAAGTAGATTATGTTATCTTCTATGTTTTCTTCTTGGTGCAAAGATTTGCACCTTGATCTTGGACTTGTGTTGGTTGTATGAAGGGTTTGATTGGCTTGTTAATTTAAAGTTAAGAAGGTAAGGGAATGCTAAACTTGATTGCATGCTTAATATAAATTATTTGATGCTTGAATTGGATAGAATATGTATTGAATTGATGATGAATTGAGGTCTATAATATGATACTTGTTTGATAGCTTTTACTTTGGATGTTGATACCTAAAAGATAATGGATTGTGAGATGCTTAATGGACATGAATTTGATGAGATATTGAAGCATGAATAAGGTAGAATTAAAGCGAAGAAGTTAAGTTTTAGAAACAAACTGAAGGTTGTGGGTGAGTGAATCTTAGGTTCACTCATCCTACGATTGTGGGATTTATAAGGCACAATCCCATGGTCATAGGAAGTGATTACGAACGTAGAAAACTTGGTTTTATGCAATTGATGAACTATATAAGGTTAGGTCTTTTATTTGGTATATTAGGACTTAATTGGACTTGTTTATGGTGGGAAGTGAACTTAAATTGAGATTAGATTAAATGAGTAAAAGTTAATTTAGTTAGAGATTGTTAATTAAGGTAATTACTTAAGGAATGTGTTGTTAGGAAATAATGTGTCTAATGTTGAAATGTATGGTGTGTTTAAGGATGAATGTGTCCTTATGAACACAAATGTTTTTCAAAGGATTTATATGATGTGAATTGAATATGATTGTTTGTGAATTGGGAATTTGTGTAATTATATGTAATGTGTAAATACATAATGCATTTATTAGTACATTATTACAAGTGTTTGTGTTCACGAGGTATGTTAAGTTCTTGGATGTGAATGGATATGTTCAATTTGAGAAAAATGGAATAAAGACATGTTATGCACTATATCTTTTACATATGATTCTGAAATATGAAATGTATTATTTTAAAACTACCAAATCCTAGTCGTAGGTAAATAGGTATGCCTAGAAGGGTTTGCAACTGCTCCTATAACCAGGCACTTCAATGTCTTCTGTGCTAGACACTCCGGTGTCTTCTAATTTTAGACACTTATGTGTTTTCTATTTTAAAGATTTAAGTCTCTTTTGTTTCAGATACCAAATATGTGTATCTTTTGTTCTGGTCCCGTTACCCACTTCTATAAAAGGATTAGCAGTCAAATTTGTTTTGTATTCTATTACATGCTCAGCTATGATATAATTAAGCTATGTTTTGAAATAACTAAGTTCTGTTCTAATATAATCAGACAAGTTCTATTATGGTACTTTAAAGTTCGGATCTGATATTATGGTATTCTGTTTTGATACTTGTAATTGTTTAAATTATGCGTCAACCATAACATCATCAAATAAAATTTAATGCAGGGAAATTTTAAAAAATAGGTTTTAGTAAATTTATCGACAGAAAAACAAAGTTCGTCAGTTAAATCTATTTGATTTACTGAAGGATAACTAATAACTATAGGTAATGACAACATTAATTTACCATCAGAATAACCAATTCTATCAGTAAGTTTGCCGATAGACATATCTTTTTCGTCGGTAACTTTACCAATTGAAGATAGTACAGAATAACCATCAGTATATTTACTGACGATTATACAAAATTTTTGTCGATAAATTTACGACGGACATTATGTAATTCGTCCCAAATTATTACCTGCGGTCATTTCTCTGATGCCTTATTCCATTGGTAAATTCCGTTGCTAACTAAGCTTTGCGATGGAATGTGTAGATGTTCCGTTGGTAAATTTCGTTACTAAACTCCATTCTTCTTGTAGTAAATTTCTAAATAAATTGAATAATAATTCTCTAAAAAATAATAAATTTAATTTATCTCAATCAAATTGAAATAAATAAATAAATCTAATTAAGAAACAACTTTCTTGGTGATTTAAGAAAACAATTTTCTTACTTTTAAGGAGTCTAATCAATTATTTTCCATCTAATTGAGGCTAATTAATTATAATTTTAGAAAATAGTTTCTAATTAATATTGAGCTTGTTCGGCTCTTAGATTATGAGTAGCCTAATTATTGATTAATTCATTCTCTTTTATATTTTAAGAGAGTTTTAAATTTAAAAATTAAGATAATCATTTTTGTTAATAATTATATTAATTTTTAATTATTTTTAATTAATTAATGACTTTTTATTGGTACGGTAGAAGTCACGTGAGTTAGGTAAAATCATTATAAATCTGCAGGTCAATATTATGCTGGGACTGACCAACACGGGAATCTGATTTCCTTGAATTTGTGCAAGCTTTGATTTTTGTATTGAACATCAAGTTTAGGAACCGGATCTGTGTCTTTTCTTTTCCTAGAAGACAAACTACTTTGCCCACGTTATCTTCCACGGTTGAAGTCTTAAAATTAATGTTTCACATTCGTTATCGCAGAGAGTAAGGGGTTGAAGCACTCTTTGGTCCCAGTTCCTTGGAAATCTTTTGCCTTGAAGTTAAAACTTTCCCTTATATGGACCAAAGGTGATAATGGAAGCAATCTCATAAGCGAGTAACTTCCAAACTTCAACTAAAGTTGAATATGTTAGTATCGTTGCATATTTAGACAAGGGAGGGAAACAGAACTTTTAAGTTATAATCCTTAAGATTCCTTCTGTCCTGTGAAACTTAAGTTGCCTTTAAAAGAGAATTAAATAATGATGAGGCAAACGATACTACCGAGTTGTTTAATTAGGAAAACTAACCACTTAATCAAGAGAAAGAGCAGGAAAGAAGATCAAATAAATTAGCGAATGATATGGTTGAACATGGATGTGGGAATGGTAACAAAAGTTTCAGAACTTTCCTAATACAAGACAAAAACCCTTCCTTAGATAAAGACAACGCAAGAGTTGAACAAGTACAGAAGACAGCTCCTTTATTCACGAGAGAGAGAGAGAGAGAGACATTCTGCACCCATACAACTCATCAATGTGCCCTCCTAGGAAGGGTTAAAGGACAAGTTAAACCTCCTGTACCAAAGGAAACTCCATCCTCTTAAACATGACTAATCTTCTTACCAGTCTCTTCTCTATCTAACATCTCTCGTCTCAGTCGTTTTCGGCGTCTTTCTTAGTTGCTAACTCATTCTGTTCATGGAAACAAGCATCAGTAGTGGTGGTTTTGCCGAACCTCCAGGTGCAGCTGGTGATCTTAGTAATCATAAACATCACAACTCATCAACACCCCACAACCACCATGCCAATCTTACTTCGACTTCCATTCTCATCATCATCATATCTACAGTTTCTGTTATTGTACTTTTTGCTATCTTTCTCATTATTTTTATGCTCACACGTCTCAAGCGTGGTAAAAGTAGAAACAGCTCCAAGGACAATGGTAGCATCCACAACACAAATAGCGTGTTCATTTCTCATACTGCCATAAACTTCACTTCTAGCCCAGGTAATAACTTCCCTTTTCATGGTTCGATATACATAGATTTCTTGAGTCACTTTTATGTTTGTTTTTAAGAAGCTGAATTTTGATGTCCATCATTGTCAATAATCATTTGTTTTTCAAAGAACAGAATGTACTTACCTTGGTTTATTCGGTTTGTTCCGCTATACCATTTTAATGGAATTGCTCCCATTTTCAATCAGAGCAAACCTGTTCGGGTAAATTTTTTGTTGTTTGAATACAATACTTTTCTGTAACCAAACGTGTATGTAATATCTTTCTTCTTCTTCTTCTGTTTTTCTCCTTTTCCTTTTAGCAATTGTATCTCCAGCTTAAATTTGATTTTGGTATGCTGCAGATGTGAAGGGTGGGTGTCTATATGGAGGCAATATGGGGCAGAAACCCCAAAGAAAAAACAGAGTTCAAGTGTTTACGTACAAGGACCTTGAAAGAGCCACAGAGGAGTTCAGTGAAGCAAATGTGATCGGAAATGGTGGGTATGGAGTGGTATATAGGGGTGTTCTTAGTGATGGGACTGTAGCTGCGATTAAGATGCTACATAGAGAAGGAAAACAAGGGGAGCGTGCTTTCAGGATGGAGGCAAGTCACTTCCTTCATTGGCTTTTGCTTGCACTATCCCTTTCTTTTTGTGTTTGTCATTATTTTTGTCTTCTTCCTAATGCTCTTAACACAAACACCAGTTAAGATCATTTGTGCTGATTTGTCAAGCCACTTACTCTTGCCTTCATATATGTTAATGAAGTCCAAATTTATTTCTTAGGTAGATCTGTTAAGCAGGCTGCACTCACCTTACTTGGTAGAGCTACTTGGCTACTGTGCTGACCATCACCATAGGCTCCTGATATTTGAATTCATGCCTAATGGTACTCTCCAACAACATCTTCATCGCAAGAAAAATCCACCGTTAGATTGGGTGACCCGTTTGAGAATTGCCCTGCATTGTGCCAAGGCCTTAGAATTTCTCCACGAGCATTCCACCCCAGCAGTTATCCACCGTGACTTCAACTGCAGCAACATTTTGTTGGATCAAAATTTTCGAGCCAAGGTTTCTGATTTCGGATTGGCCAAGATGGGCTCAGACAAGATCAATGGTCAGATTTCGACCCGTGTGCTGGGGACCACTGGCTATCTAGCACCAGAGTGAGTGCTTTATCACCTGTCATACATATCATATTAATGAATCTTCCAATAGGTACAGTGCCGTGTCATTTGTCACATAAGAATGCACATGGGCAAAGTAAGGTCCCCCATAGGCAGCAAGTCGTTTTCTTTATCCTCGAACAATGTATAGCAAGCAAAATGTCATGTTCAATGCTCATTTGATAAAGAAATTTATCTGTGTTTCATTGTCCTTTCCCCACTAAGCAATTAGTTTTTGCTAACTTACATTTACTTATCTCCATTTTTGGGTGAGCTACGTGTTTCAGGTATGCTTCAACAGGTAAGCTTACTACAAAATCAGATGTCTACAGCTATGGAGTCGTTCTCTTACAGCTATTGACTGGGCGGATACCGGTTGACACCAAACGGCCTCCTGGCGAACATGTTCTTGTCTCTTGGGTTAGTGAACTAAAATCCATCAATTTTCTCTTCCAAATAAAAAAATAGAAAAATCTTTGAACTATCATTTTCTCATATTAGAAACACTTGTACATGTACGAATCATCCATTTATATTTGTCAATGACGATGAGTAATTGACAGAACTAATGTGGCCCGACACTGTATCAGCTAAATTCAACTTGCATCTTTGATCATTGGTATTGGAATCTCATAGGTGGTGAAACATCTCTGCTATATTTGCAGGCTCTTCCAAGCTTAACTAACCGGGAAAAGGTAGTAGAAATGGTTGATCCTGCCCTGAAAGGCCAGTACTCCAAGAAGGACTTAATTCAGGTTACCTCAGTAACTATGCATCATCAGCTTCTTGTGCATTAATTAAGCAAAAAGTCAAAGATAACCTATTGTTAAACATGCTTACAGGTAGCTGCTATTGCAGCCATGTGTGTGCAACCAGAAGCAGATTATAGGCCGCTAATGACGGATGTTGTGCAGTCACTGATCCCTTTGGTCAGGAACCTTTCTTCTGTATCATCCTCCACTTCGTGTAGATTCCAGAATCAAACACCAAGCCCGAGATCCTAGAATCAAATTCACAAAGCTCCTAAACATTAGAACTATAAAATGCTGATTTCATTATGTTAGAGCAAACATAAGAATATCCCATGTTGTCGGGCTGAATAACAACAAATAGTTCTCTTGACCATAAAGGCAATCGTGTAATCATGTCAGCGTCTCATGTTCATTTTTTTGGGCCGATAACTTTAGGCAACAGAACATCCTTAGGCACTGGAGATCGTCGATCCAATTGTCTAATTTCTTTTAAATATATATGTAATTGTTGTTCAACATCGCTTTTTATTCGTTTAATATTTAATATAACAATAAAAGTAATTATATAATATATAATTATCATTTTATGATTATAATTATATATGATTTTATTTATATTTGTATCTTTATTTATATTAATTCATTAGAAAAGATTTAAAAAACTACATCGAATTAATAAGCATAATATTTATAGAAATAAATTTTAATTTTATATTATTAAACAAAGTTTTACATGTAATTAAGTTTGAGACAAATTTCTATAATATGAATTACGAATTATTTTTTAAAATCTTAATTTATTGTAAAAATTCTAATCAAATATTAAGTAAATCAGTTATTGACATATTCATATTAATTCAAATATAACCTTTTAATTTAAATAAAACTAACAAGTCTTAAACTAAAAGCTCCCACCATTTCACTTTTTTATGGATATGTATATTTAAGAAGTTATGACTATCATTTTTCAATCTTTTTTATAACATTTTATCTTAGAAAATTATAAGAATTCTAATAAAATTAAAAATTTTCACTTTTTTACGTAGAAATATAAAAGTTTCTATACTTTCTTTAGTTTCATGTGTGCAAATTATTATATTTAAAATGTAAGTAAAAATTAAAGAATCACTAAAACGCTTACTTATATAAATATTAATAGTAATATATAATTTAGAAAAACATATAAAATTTAAAAATTACTTATATAAATATTAAATGTAACCTATGATTTAAAAAAACATATAAAACTTTAAAATTATTGTATTATAAACTTAAAAAACATACTTTAAAACATCTAATACACTCCCTATAATACATTAATTATAGCAAGTATTAAAATGCTTGAATGCAATAAAAATGTCTAATAAGAGAAGCTATGACTTCTCTTTAGAAATCTCATCGTATCTACTTTATTGGCTCTCTCCATAGTGGTTTCCAGGTTCTGCTCCCACTAGTTTTCTACGTACTCGTCATCTTTCACATTCAAGCTAGCCACTGCTCTCTTCTACTTTTGCTTCGAATGTTCAACCTTTATATTTAACCTATTGTGTAGTTTTTCTTTCCTAGAGCAAGAGGATCTTTTCATAATTAAGTTATCTGGTGCCTTCAACTTCTTACTAGTTTGAATTTTATAAACATTCTTTCCCAATACCTATAACAAAGCAACAGTAGGAATGTCTATCACCATCAGCCCTGACAAGGCATTAAAAGTTCCCATCCTAATCCTCCAACCTGTCACCTTATAGTGCCATACTCTCTGTTACGCACGCTGCGTATGATTGTTGTCTCCTGTATATAGAGATGGAACGAAACAGAAATTTAGAGACGGAACGGAATAAAAATTAGAGACAATGAGGTGTTTAATTATGATGGACAAAACAGATAAAAATAAAATAAAAATAATAAGTATAAAATTTATAATAATAATCAAAACCAAATTTATAATAATAATAACAATAATAACAATAATAATAATAATAATAAATACAAAATTTATAACAATAATAATAATAATAATAATAATAATAATAATCAATTCAAAATTTATATTTAATAATAATAATAAATTATTAATAATAATAATCAATGCAAAATTTATAATAATAATAATAATCAAAACAAAATTTATAATAATAATAATAATAATTAATAATAATAATAATCAATACAAAAATAATAATAATAATAATAATAATAATAATAATAATAGTAATAATAAATTAATAATA
>JAOSBK010000007.1:8145641-8156261 GCA_027568895.1 Erythroxylum shatona | reverse complement strand
TACCATTCCTCATCTCTATGAGCCTCGAAAAAACCCTTTATTTGTGTTGATATGTACTCTGACCGATATTCTTGATATGATGATAATACATGATCCCAATACGTTTCAATTCACATTCTAGCTATTCAACCAGGAATTATCTCTGTAATGTTTCAATTCAAGAAACTTTAATTTTCGTATGAGTGGATACATTAGCTAGATGATTTAAACTAAAAGTTTAGAACGATTCAGGTGTGTTGTATACTTTATATCTCTTTCTAAGCCTCTTACTACGGGAAAAATGAGAAGAGAAACAACGAAAATTAGGATAACCACTAAATCCAAAACAACGTTCGTGGGCATGACCCCAGAATAGACCGGGTTCATGTGTAGTGTGTGTGAGTGCTACTAAAAAAATATTTTAGTGTACGTGGGACAGACAAATTATAAGATAAAAATTATTTTTATCATTTAGCGACTTTCAATGAGGTTTTCAAGTATCTCCATTATTATTAAATATATATCTAATACCTATACGTGGACTTGAAAGGACAGCATAGAATGATAATCTTTCTAGAAGTTAAGTATAGATGTGCATAATTTGACTCGTACATGTAAAGCTGTCTTTAATATTCAAGGAAACTATTCTGTCGATTGTTGTGTGCTTAAAATCTGGCGACTATTAAAAATTCATAACTTTGACTTGAAGGTGGGAGGACTGGCCATGAACATGATAAGCATTTCAAGGGTTTGAATTTAATTGTTTTGCTGATTATGTCTGTATCAAAGAAGGAGACGAAAGAAGTCTAAAACCTACCTGACAAAAGATCTTGGATCGGGTTATGGAGAAGGCTTCTGGAGTGGGTCTCTATTGAATACTGCCTCGCCTAACAATTTATCTACCTCTGCTGTGGAACCTCAAGTTTTTTACACTAAGTCAGATCCTAGAAAATTCAACCAACATTCAAAAAGATCCATTTGCAACTTCTGTGGTAACAATGGACACACATAATCCAAATGCTATCCAAAAACACGGTTTTTCCTCCTTATTTCTCCACAAGCAACATAAATTCCTACCCACCCAAATAAACGGTGCTTAGCAAACACTATTGTAATCACAATGCCATGGTTTCCAAGCCAATGATCGCAACTAGGGAATACTTTTGCAGATGTTTCTATTTCAATCTTCTTTTTTTATTTGTTGAAAATGGAAGTCCCACCGCGAACAAAATTACATGTATTATTTTTACCACATTCACGTGCATTGCGAAATAAAATCCAAAAACCCTATCTAATGAAGGGCTTCATTTCGGGTTGAATAATGAAGGGTTCCAAGTGGTCGACATACTTTCACCAAATGCGCAACTCCAAAGCCGGAGAAGACGGTGGCAATGGAGGTCGAAGATGTGGTAATTGGATGGAGAAGACGACGGCGAAAAAGAAGCGACGAAGAACAACGACAAATGTGGAGAACGAAGGAGGAATAAGGGTAACGAAACAATGCCATTTTGTTTAAAATCAAACGACAGAGTTTCATTATTCTTAAAAAGTTCAACAGAAGCGGTTGATGGAAGACGACGTTTTAATATCGAATTTATCGACGGATTACCGATGGAAGGTTTTCGTCGGTGAAGCGAAAAAATTTAGCAGCAAATTTCCTCGCGCAACATCAGCGACGGATATTGCTACCATCGGTAATCTAAATTTTTTCAGATAAGTTTTTTGACAGGTGTAGGATTACCGTCGGTAATTAGCTATGGTTTCTTTACCGTTGCTAATTTCGTTGGTAATTGGAATATTTCTTGTAGTGTGACATTCCCTTTATAACCCCAAAAATCAGCTAAAATACTCATCTCTTTTAAGTACATGTATAACATGTTCTTGCTATTACTGATTCAAAAGTGCTCTACACTGGGACAAGAAAGTAAGATCGTTACATAGGTAACTTATCATTAACAATATGTGATTTAGGTTTTTTTTTTTAAATACGTGATTCAGGTTCAGCGCATAATATCTTTTATTGTTTTTGATTACCTAGAGATTGTATTTTGCGGTTTACAATTATCGATGCTGTACCTTTCACTAAAAAAAAAAAAAAACGAAATTAGTACTAATCCATCCCTATCGGTATTCCTGTAATAGGCTCAAACCTCAAATGCTTCTTTAATGTCTAAGCAAGTTTTCAAAGTGTTTCCGGTTACAACCGTACAATATTTCGGTGTATGTAATTAGGTACTCGATATTGATATTTTTCAAAGTGTTTCCGGTTAAAACCGTACAATATTTCGGTGTATGCAAGTAGGTACTCGATATTGATATTTTCCTAACTTATCCTATGTCAACTTATGGGTACGTATCAGTTATGTTTTTCAACAGAAAATTAATCGTTTTTGTTATGTAAGATTTGATGTTTCTAAACTTTTAGGTATTAGCTTCCTTTAAACAACTCAGTGTCAGTAGGAAGTTGTGCGTTCAGTTTGTTTTCCTGGAAAATATCAATTATGAATTTATAAAATTGGGCTTGGGACATCAACCTTCCCGAAAATAAATGAAATTGAATTCTTCGAAGCAAGTAACTGTCCTGAAGGAGTCATGGCATGAGTTTCATGAAGACATCGAGTAACTTTCAATCTGACATCGATTACAACTGCAGCTAGATGATTGCACCCGGGACATACAATACCTACTGAAACACTAGCTATCTTTCTCTCATTTTGATGAAAGCAAATAACCAAAGAATCAGTTGTTCACCCATCAAAGCTTTGATAGTACTGTAGGAAGCAAAATGTGGGTACCAAATGCCTCATTTCTTTAGAAATCATGATTTTTCTCATCAGATGGATTAATTGTGTTACTGATTCTATATGAGCTTGTGATTATGTCTCATAACTACAATTAGGTTAAGAATAAAACTTGTTTAAGCAATGCATACATAAAAATGTTCTAGTTAAAAGATGTTTTCCAAGAATTCTAGTTTACCTTGCACATAAATATAAAAATAAAATGAAAATGGAAGGCCGAAGTGATACTAAAATAAAAATAAAAACAAAACCAAAAAGTAGTTTCGAACGGGGAAAAGGATAAAGGGATTGGATCTGTACAGAGCGATGTGTTTTATTTGTGTTGTTCCCAAGGGTTTACTAGTCTATTTGTACTGAAAACCCTTATTCAATAAACGTTGAAATTTCTAATTGTGGACTTTAACTTCATATTTCGGCATGTCAGATCGTCGACTATTGGGACTTTGACTTCTAGTTAGTCCTGAGAAGGAAAAATATTTGCACCTTCTTTTTATTAAAATTCTTTGCTTCAATAATAAAATGAGAGATATCAATTTTAATTTCATTAGATTTTTAAATTTTTATATACTTTTTAATTTATATATCTATTAAATTACTAGAGTATTATAATAAATTTTCTTAATTTAATGTCTTATATTTTATACCTTTTTATTTTTATTTTTGTTTTCTAGTGTCTCAAGTTCAAATTCCTCAATAAAAACTCTAATTTGGGTTTAAGAAAATTATAGGTTTGAAAATTATTAGACAAGAAATTGATTAATAGCCCTTTTTATGAACTTACAATGACTTTCTCTTCTTCTTCCCTTTATGATATATGACCGTGATTTCATAAATGTCCCTTCTCTAAACTCTTGAAGTACTCATCAAAGGATCAATTTATAATACATAATCTCCCTCATCTTTTGATGTGAAATCGAATTAGAAGCTTGTCAAGAGTAGCCATTGTCCACCATACACTATCAAAGGTTTTTTGCTATAATACCATTTATAATGACCAATGCTCAAACTAGTTGGGAAATTGATGGGTAGTCCTTTCTCATAGCTTTCAAAGGTTTTCATCTTTTTCTTTTTCATACTGATGTGTGATTTGACATTCACCCTCCTACGTGAGATATCACAGTTTTAATTCTTGTTCTTTTATAAATAAGATCGATTAGATCAAATCAAACTCCCATGTGATTTGATCTCCTTTTTCATTTCAATCACTATGTTTCAAAGACTATTCACTTGCCCTCACGTGATATAGTTTAGCAATCACATAATCCCTTCTATCATATTCCTCTAGTTTTTCATCCATTCATATCTTTAAAATGATGTCAAATTAAAACTTAAGAATATTAATACTATATTTTTAAATTTAAAATATATGAAAATTAAATAAATTATTGTCAAGGGAGTTATGAAATATCTAAATAATAATATAAGAGGGTAAGTGATAGTTTTTAAAAAATGAGAATTAAGATAAGAAAAGATCAAATCACAGTGAATCCCAGTATATTTAACCTATAAAATATGATGTAAGCATGACATTAAAATTGTAATTTATGAGTTTAGGTATTAGATCTCACAATCGTAGACCTTGACGAGCTTTGGAAGGGCTTGATCATCGTCACGTGTAACCTCCTAAAACCATTCCTCTTACTGGTTTCCTTTTTCCTCGTTATGGATATCTATTGGATGTACGAGATGTGGAGGTGAGTCGTGCACTCCGTTGGAGCACCTACACCCACAGAAGGCCATTATGAAGAGTCAGAGGAACACACATTTAATCGCCGCAGTGCTTGGCGAGGATTATCAAATATTGAATGCTTCATTATTGACCATAATTAAGTAAATTACATATCACAATTGGTTTCATGACTGATAAGTCCATGCATGTTTATATGAAATAGTTCTCGTGTTAAGGTTTTGAGAGCTTTCTCATCGATCTTTTGCCCAACTGTTCAATTATACTCATTATTTATTAAATTGTTAGCTCTTTTTGTGGTATATTTAATGCTAAACATTACATAAAAATGGATTCATTTTGGTTGATTAAATCTATCTATTTGTATGTGTACTATACGCTGATCATTTCATTAATGGAAATTGTTATATTTTCATTAGTAGTAGTCATTAACAAAGGTCGTAATTTGGAAATTTTTATTTCTTTAAATATGGACTTGTTATGTTCCATTTTTTCAAGTTTTTGTTTTGCTTTTTTAAAAGCTTCATTGAAGAACTCAAAATTAGTTATTTAGGGATTGGGAGATAACCCCAAGTTTGAGGAACATTTGACATTAGTTACAACTTTTGTGGCAGGGGGAATCTGGGAAGCTTGTGACGACACTTGCAGCATATGCCTTGAAGCGTTTTGCGGCAGTGATCCTTCGACTATACATATGTTGTGTTTTAATCTTTTATTGGAATAATTACTTGCTACCAAGTTTCCTTTTTTTTTTTTCCATAATTATCTTAATATTTCTTTTACAGTTGACTAATTGGAAGCATGACTTCCACTTTGGATTTCGTCCTGGAATGATATTTTTAATTATCATCAATTTTGATATCTTTCAATATTTGTTTAGTAATCAAATCTATAATTTAGTATTTTGAAGACAAGTTTGAATAGTTATTGGAAATCAAGATTGTAAGCTAATAAATCATATGGAATCACGAGATGAGGCGGGGTAGTAGTTCATCTCGGTTCTTAATTAACCATGTGGTGGGGCATTCGATCCCCCACTCATGAGAATGGATCGCATTTCTTGGCCAGCCATTTAACACTTAGTACGAGGTCCCGTGATTAAGGGATTAGTCTTCGTGTCCGAAGCCAATTTGATTATGCATAATCTTTGCGATAGGGCTCCACTTGCCATGTTCACCCCTTAAGTATTCTAGTATTCATCTATAGTGGTGGGAGAGAACAATAAGATATACTTTCTCATTTCTTTCCAATTTATAGGTGCCAAAGAAGTTCCCAATGTCCTATGTTCTAACAACCTATCAACATGAAAAATCCAAAAAGGTAAAAATATGTTGCTAGATAAATATCTTGTGGTTTTATTTCTAAATTCAAATGACTTATCTATTTCTATACTTACGTACTAAATATCTTGTGTTTTTACTTTTAAATGAAAATGACTTATCTGTTCTATAATCGCCAGCTAAGAATTACTTAAAGCTGTTAAACGTTAGATAAGTTTTAGGTTTGATCAGTCTAAGAACAACACCAGATTTCATCTTCCAAATCTTGGGGATTTTGAATCACAACGTGTTTGTCTTTTTCTTACCTGATATGATACTATTTTTTAATTCATTTTTACTCTTTTTTTTTTTATTTAACAGACCAGTTTGAAGCTTAACTTTGTTAAATTCCTCGCTTGCTTTGGACCCAATTGCCAGTGGGTGTTAACAATATGCTAAACTTAAAGAGTCTATAATCCAACACTTGGCTACTGCTGCTATAAGGGGACAATTCCAAATTGCAAAAAGGGGAGGCCAGGGGATTAGCTCATCAGCTCCGGGTTATTCATGGTTCTTATTATTCTCAAGTCATTATAATGTGCCACCTATTGATCCAGTCTCATCTTCTCCTACTTAACAAGATGATTATGATAGTGAACATACCTTTCCAATAACAATATTCAACCCATCTCCTTAAACTAATAATGGGAAGGAATCTTCACAACTCGTTACACAACAATATAGTGATGTCACATCTGATCCTACATTTGTGTAGAAAAAAAAAGGATTAGCTATTCATGTTATATTACTTTTGTCAGTATAATTCGATGATACTTATATAAGGAGTGTTCAACATTTTAAATTAATAATGTTTTTCTATGATTTAATTTGATAATAATAACTAAATATTTCACAACAAAAAATATGTTGATACATTATATAAAAACGTTGTAAATTGCTTAATATTATGAATTATGCAAAAAGATGTAAAAAATAATTGACAATGTTTTCACACACAAGTAATTAAATCTGCTTACAAAATTATAAATGTAGTTAAAAGGTTTCACTTATGAAACTAGAAAAATGTTGCAGATCATATATCACAATGAATGCATAAAACGTCGTAAAAAAGCATTGCCTATATTTTCCGTTGCCTATCATCTGGTGCTAAATTTTTCCTTGTCAACATTAACTTACACTCAATATTTGGCTACATATTTATAGTGTTTTAGATAAGAAAATTATTTGTAGCTAATAATATTTGTCTATGATTATGGGAAATGCCACCCATAATTTTTTACTACAAAATATGTGTAAATCTTGTGTAACTGGTTTTTGTGATTTTTGGTACATGAAAATTTTCAGAAATTTTTGTGATTTTAGTTATTGACATACTTGATCGTTTGAGTGGCTTTTATGGGCTAATTGAGTATTGATTATGTTTGTTCTGGTGGCTATCAATATTAGAGATGATGTTCTAAAAATTCCGGCAGTTGAATATGGTAGTTTCAATTGGTGAACAACTTTTAGATTAGTTTTTGGAGAAGTTGAAAACATCATGAAGTTGTTTCTTTTTATCTCAAGTGTATTTATTTTCGTTCTTTATTATTTTAATGACTTGGGTTATTTATTTATTGTTTTTTCGTTAAAAGATCGTTGAGAAAAATCCTCTATTGAGGTTAGTATAAAGCGGTCATACTACTGGATATGAAATTCTTTCACAAGTTATGATGACGAGGGATAGTGTTAAGGGTAGCGGAGTCGACTCAGTAAAGTTTTGTATAAAACTATTGTCGTTAATAAAAGAATTAAGCAAGGTGAGAACCCTGCAGATATAGGCAAGATCTGCCAAACTACTTTAACAAATATCGGTGTTGACTTATATTTGTGTGCTTAATTTTTCTGATTTTTGATTGTGTTAAAAATGACTGCGACAAATTTTGAAAGTTTGCGAAACCTTTACTACCCCATGGGTTCTTTCATTTTTAAATAATGGTTTTGTTGAACATATAAGAACAATAAAATTTGCATAACTTAAGATTAATGGTAGCAATTTTCTGTACGAAAAGCTAGGTAAAATTAGATGTCAAGACTTTCTATTCTTTCTGTATTCTCAAATTGAAACGAACTATTATTAACAAAGAGAGTCGAAAAGATTAAAAGATATGTAGCCAATGAATGAGGCGAGCTTCCTTTCAGAAAGAACTCACACATACAGACTTTTTCGAGTTATATGAAGGTGTGATATAGTGGAAATTTAGGTTCATGATGAAAAGACTGACAAGTCAATGCTTTTTCATAAAGCTGTACTTGCTAAACAAGAAAGACAGATGAACATGGGCATTCTAAAGCGTCTTATGAAATATTTTGTTGTTGTCTAGAAATTGAAAGTCGATAATTTGGGTCGTACATTCTTTCCATCTTGTCGTAGAGTAGTACGTCTTCTTGTCTTCCTTACTAGTTCGTCTAATATTAGCAAAAGTGGGAGAACAAGATTTACTTAATTGTAAGTTAATCCCTGTGAAGGATGTTAATGATGTTCCAAATTTTCTAAAGGTTTGAAGATACTAAGCATCAATAGTTACACAAAATAATTTTCTTTATTAATATGTTAGGATAATTTAGACTTATGCAACATGGCTCAAGAAAATGCTTGACGACTATCTAGAAGCCTCTAAGAAACATTATTACTAAAAAAAATATGCTATGTCGGAAAAAAAGGATTAGACAGTCAAACGGTATCTATCTTAAGTCGATATGAAACAAAACTTTAAGATTAAAGAAAGCTAACACTACGCTACGCTCACAGTTGCTCTGAAAAATTAAACGTGACATCATGTTCAATAATTACGAGTTCACCAACTCAGCCATGAATGTCCTTGGTCAACAGAGCATGCTAAAAGACTAGTTAATGGGATTGAAATTTCAATAAACCAATAAGGCTGTAATTGGCAGGTAAGTTCGGAAACGTTAGATTAGTAAATCAACTATTCGATCATGCTTTCGCATTTATGTTCTCATTGGAGTAAGTGCCTATTTGGATGAGCTTATATCAGTAGAGTTTTTGTCAGTAGAGCTTTTATCAGTAGAGCTTTTCTAAAAAGAGTTTTTTTAAGAAGTCAGTTAACTGTTTCGTTGTTATTTAAAAAAAATTTCTGAAAGAGTTTTATATAATAGACTGTTTGGCAACATAAAAATAAAAGCACTTTGAATTTTAACTATATTTTATTTTGTAATAAAAATTATTTATTCATATAAATATTATTTAAAATATATTAAACAATATGTAAAGTACAGTATATTAATTATTATATAATTTTAAACTATATGAAACATAAATGAAAATATATCTAACCAAATATTTTCTATAGATTATAACACAAGTAAAACGAATATAAAAATAATAATGAAACATATAAAAAATCAAATAATATTATATAAATTTCAAAATAAACGTAAAGATAAGTTTGTGAGTATTGTAAAAATTATGTGTAAAACATAAGAATAAAAGGGATTAAAAAATATGCTTATTAATTGATCTGAAAAATTTACATGAAAAAAGTACTTTTTTGAAAGGCTTCAAATATGAACTTCTCGAAAAGTTATATTTTGGCTGTCAAAAAAGTTATATCTACTAAAAAAGTAAAATTTCTTTTTACAACAAAATACTCATTTTTTTTAAAACAATTTTTGTGGTGAAAAAAAAGTTTATTTACCCTCTAAAAACTTAACCAAACAGGCAATAAGTTTCGGTAGTTTAGACATGAAACATCCCAACGTTTAAGTGAAAATATTAAATAAAAAAAGAAAGCTTAAAAATAATTGAAAAAATAATTAAAAATAATATAATTTTATTGAAACTTATTGAAAATATAGCCTATAATAAATAATTTTGATATATTAAAATACAGATTAAAAATTCCAATCGCAGTAAGAATGCGAAACGGTCAACTTTTATAGAAATGCGAGGGACTCCGCGTTGGATTTGTTGTTATTGTTGTAAATGTTATGAAATTGATAAGACACCTCTGAGGCAAGTTCGGTCCTGTAGAATTTTATCATGAGACTTTTTGTGGGTGAGAAGCTTCGTAGGAGGAAGAAGCCAAGGGATGGAATTAGGTGAGCACGTTGATCCATGACGTTTTGTGTTTTATTATCTACTATCTCCCAAAGTAGTCGAATTCAGGAGTCTGGACCTAGTCTCCACTACATATTGTACACGTACAAGCAGTCGGCACACACAACTTTTTTTTTTTTTTTACAATCATACATACTTATCCACTTTGAAGCGAAAATCTGATAGAATAATTGTATGGTTGGAAGTTGGAAAGTTGTAGGTATGAGATTCTTCTCTTCTGTGCCTATTCTCATATTCAAAGGACAAGATCATTTGTACTAGAAACAGAGTTTGGGTTACTATCATAAAGCCAAGAGTCCCGCAAGCAATGGGAACTGGAAAATCAAAAAATACGAAGCCTATCACTTTCTTTATGGCAATTTTTTTAAATGCAATTGTGAGATGAACCATTGTGCTTTTGGGAGTAATAGCAGACGATTGATGTGGTCCCCTTTTGTAGATTTCTGTGCAATGGATGCAATGTCTTGACACCACTTAATTTTTGCTGCCTTTCGTTCCCGTCCCAGGCCAAGTTCGTCCTCGATCATGGGTTTCTTTATCACATAGGACACAAGTCCCTTCAATTTATAATAAGAGTCGTTTTAAAAAAATACACGTTTATTAAAAAAGTTAATGAAATTATAAATATGCCCTTATTAATACTCCCATTAAATAATAAATGAATGTTGTTGAGAACTGAAAGGTTTTGAAACAAATAAAAAAGAAACATGATGAAGTGCATTGAAAAGGTAATTTGCAATAATTAGCATGTGAGAG
>JAOSBK010000007.1:8096470-8107088 GCA_027568895.1 Erythroxylum shatona | reverse complement strand
CATCATTAAAAGACAACCATTAAACCATTTAATGGTAAGATCATTACTCCATTTAATGATGATAAAGCATGATAAATGCTATATTTATTTAGCAATTCAATGCTAAATGTGCAGCTACACATTCAACCCTAATAAAATCAAAATTGCACCTTCCATTTCTTTAATAATTTTGTTTTAATTTAATTGGATTAATTAATCAACTTAAATCAAAGTCTAGCCAATTTCTAAATGTTCATTTGGGCTTCTAATTAACCATTAGTTAGTGCGAGCCCAGCATTCCATCATGGTCTTTAAAACCTCCATTTATATTTCTTATTTTGCTTGATAACATTCCTTAAAGCCAAGTGGGGAATCTTATTGGACTTAGATAATTCAAGCTCCAATAAGCCCAGGATTAATTTAATCTCATTAGAATTAACTCTAGCTTATTAACTAAATGTCATTCCATTTAAGACAATTAGTTAAACTCTTGAATTACTAAACATTATGAGAACACATATTT
This sequence comes from Erythroxylum shatona, assembly GCA_027568895.1. NCBI lineage: Eukaryota > Viridiplantae > Streptophyta > Magnoliopsida > Malpighiales > Erythroxylaceae > Erythroxylum > Erythroxylum shatona. The sequence continues at coordinate 8,106,586 of JAOSBK010000007.1, read as the reverse complement.
CAAATAAGATGTCTAATTGGAAACCCTATTATGAACCTTATTATAGCCATTCACATAACAAAGGGTCAAATTTTTGTTTTGCCTTTATATTGGTTTTTGCTTCTAGATATCCCGTTTTACTTTATATGATAATTAACACACAAGATCTCATCTTGGTGTTAAGGCTTGATGGGTAACTAGTCCTTCAAACTCCTAGCGCCAGTTTAATCACCAATCTTCATAAAACATCTAGAAGTGATGATATCGCTATAAACTCTTTATTTGAGTGAATGTTCCTTGATACATATTTCAATTAACAATTCCAACATATAGACATTCGATTAATAATCTGTAAAAAATCTATTCCGATCATCTCAAGAACTATAATGAAACACATATGAGTTCACCACTCATCAAGATTGTGGTCTATAATAAGCAAATGATAAAATGTATGTTTTAAGATTAAAGTAATGGCCTACTTATTCATTAAAACATACATGATTCTAGATTTATTCAACAGTGCCATTATTGATAGTCAACTACTATCATGATATGAAACCCAACATTCCCTTGAAGTAAACTCCTTTACTTATATAGAGATAATTCCATTATCAATTAAATATTGATTGGATGATAGTAAAGGAGTTTACTTCAAGGGAATGATGAGTTTCATATCATGATAGTAGTCGACTATCAATAATGGCACTATTAAATAAATTTGGAATCAAGTATGTTTTCAAGAATAAAGTAGGACGTTACTTTAGTCTTAAAACATACACTTTTAGCATTTGTTTATTATGGACCATAATCTTGATGAATGATGAACTCATATGTGTTTCATTATAATTCTTGATATGATCGGAATGGATTTTTACAAAGTATTAATTCAGTTTCTCTGTTGGAATTATTAATTAAAACATATGTCATGGAACATTTACTCAAATAAAGAGTTTTCTAGATGTTTTATGAAGATTGGCAATCAAAATGGTGCCACGAGTTTGATAGACTGGCTACCTATCAAGTCTTAACACCAAGATCAGATCTTGTGTGTTAATGACCATATAAAGTAAAACGGGAGATTTAAAAGAAAAAACTATCATAAGGGTAAAATGGTAATTTTACCTTTTATTGTGCGGATGGCTATAATAAGGTTCATAATAGGGTTTGCAATTGGACATCTTGTTTGAAATGTGTGTTCTCATAATATTTAGTAATTGAAGAGTTCAACTAATTGTCTTTAGTGGAATGACGTTTAGCCAATAAGCTAGAATTAATTCTAACAAGATTAAATTAATTATGGGCTTATTGGAGCTTGAATTATCTAAGTCCAATAAGATTCGTCACTTTGGTTGAAGGAAGGTTATCATGCAAAATAAGAAATATAAATGGAGGTTTAAAGCCCATAATTGAATGGTGGGCTTGCACTAATTAATGGTTAATTAGAAGCTCAAATGTACATTTAGAAATGGGCTAGACTTTGTTTTAATTTGATTAATTTGATTAATTAAATTAAAACAAAATTATTAAAGAAAGGAAGGTGCAATTTCGATTTTACTAGGGCTGAATGTGCAGCTGCAAATTTAGGATTGGATTGTTAAATAAAGATGGTATTTATTATGCTTTATCATCATTAAATGGAGTAATGATCTTACCATTAAATGGTTTAATGGGTTATCTTTTAATGATGGTATGTAATGTAAATTTTTATCATTCATTTGATTAAAGATGAAAGATGTGCATTTAATGGATTATCTTCCTTCGTTCATCATCAAAATCCAAAATTGACATGTCATTTTAGGTTATTGGTCTTTTCATATAGCCAACTTAAAACAAATGAGAAGAGTCTCATTTAATAGCTTCTTTATGTTTGATTAAAGAAAGGCGTGATGCATTGGATGCTCTTCCTCTTCTTTCTTTTCATGCATAACCGAAATTGAGGAGTGTAAGAATGGGTTCTTGCATTGTTTTGACTAACTGTCTCCTCTCACCCATACAAGGTCAAAATGTAGAATGAGAAGAGTCTCATTTTTGCCTTCTTTTTTCTAAGAAAAATCTCCTCCAAATATGTAACGTCCCATTCCTATACTAAGGGTCAAAACCCTAAAATACGGTACATGTGAGATGAATGGGAGAGTAAGAAAATGCATTTTTCATGCTTGCACATATTGTTAACATATGCACATGTGAATTTCAATTTGACTGCACATACATTAATTGACATTCTGGGTATAATTGAATTGTAATGTGATATTATTGAGAATTGTGGTTTCAGTGTATTGAAAATTGATTTGGAGAGCGTAATTCTTGATTTAGAATTTTTGGAGTATTTTAAGAAAATTTTCTAAAAATTTGGGGTAATTTTTGGACTAGGAAAAATGCCAAGTGGCAAGACAAACGATAAATGATAATAGAATTTATTGTCAAATGGCAATAGAAATTTTGATAAATGATTTTGGGATTTATTGACAAGGGTCAATTAAAATTGGTAGGCAAATGGAGTAGAAATTGGATTTCAATGGACTAGTTTAACGAAATAACCTACTCTAAAGTTATAAGAATTGGACATGTGGCAAGTGACAAGTTTCACTTTCCAAACAATGTCCTAAGTCCACTAGTCTTTAAATTTTAAAGATCCTGCCCCCCACCCCCCCGCCCCTATCTCTCAAGATGTTTCTTATTTGAAAGAACCTAGGTGTTTTTTTTTTTTTGAGTTCTCTCCTTCTCTCCTTCATGGCTTCTCTTCTCTTCTTCTTCTTTATTTTTATTCTTCAAATCTCTACCCATGTTGAACTTCTCATCTTTCAATTTCTACTTCCTTTGTGTTAGCCTCTTCATTTCCGTAAGAAAACCTAAGCCTTCCAACCTCCATAATGTACGTGGGTTGTATGTGAAGATAGGGATTCTTGGTGCTCTTGAAGAGTTTGAAGAATTTGAAGATAAAACAAGTAAGTTATGCAAAAGTCATGGGTATGGTTGAATGAAGCTAGAATGATGAGTAAAGGAAGATTGATTACTTGATTATGTAATTTTTCATGTATATGTCATAGGTGATGTAAATGTCTTGTTTTTGTAATTATGAATGATCATTAATGACCTAGAAATTGTTATAGAGATGTTTTGGAAGTTAGATGATGCATATAATGGTGTTAGGATGAGTGAAGAAAATCAATTGTGAATGCGTTAATGAATATGTTTTGTTTTTGGTTAATGATCAAATGTAGATCATGAATTGGTTTGTGAATTTATTTAGTTGAAATGGAGTAGAGAATGAAGAGTAAATGAAGTAGAAAGGATGATTTTTTGTATAACATGTGTTAGTAGTCGGATGTTAGATGTGAAAAATTAGGAAAATGGGAGGAGAGTGTTAGACTGCGTATGCTTATGTGAAAGTTCACTGCGATAAACTCTTGTCTTTGCCACGGCGAAGTCAACTTTCCTAAATAAACATGCTTCGGTATTTTATGCATAACTTGTTCTGTAGTTATCCAAATAGGATGCCTTTTTATTTGGAGTAAAGTAGATACATTGGGATACATTTTTTCTAAAAAAAAGTGAATTCCAATTGTGTCTATAAGAATTCTATGTCTTTACTTGAATTTGAGCACATAATACTGTTTTATATTAAGAATAGTCTAAAATATTTGGAGTATAACTTTTGGAATACTGAACCAAATTGAATGATTTTAGTATCATTAGAAACTTTATACAGTGGGGGACAATTTTCTAGAAGAAAATGTTATAAAATTACTTCATTTCCCTTGTCATAATGTTCATGGAAACTAGATGTTATGAGAAGAAATAAGAGTTAAGATAATGTTTGATCTTATAATGTTATAATAACATTAATGAGTGAATCGTTGATATTAAAGTACCAAAAGAATGAGTATAATGAAATTAAGATGTTCGTATGATTGTAGTTATGATTCAAAGGAGATGAGTAATGAGAATCTAGTAAAAGTGAATGAGAATTGGATATTATGAAAGAAAATAGTACTAAAAATGAGAATGTACATAAGATGTGAAATTTGATAATATACCAAGGATTGTCATTGAGCATGCATTGTACATAGTCTGTATACACATTTATGCATAAATAAATGCTTATAACTATGCAAAGTTATTAATGTGTGTGTGCAATATGTCTATTGCATTATTTTGATGTGCAAGATAAACGTCCACATTCAAACATTTCCATATCATAAAGCTAATGCTAACCTGGAGCGTACTGTGAGTCGATCAAGATGGTCTTATTTTAAGTTTTTTTCATTTAAATTCAGTATTGAATTACCAATGTGAATGTGAGATTGATTGTTTGATTACGGACATTGAAGGTCCGAAGTTCTTGATGTATGAATGTGAGATTTGAAGCGCTCCTTGTATGTTAATGCAATGAAATAAGTGTTTATTAACTTGATTGTTAAATTTCAGACCTAGTTCCAAAGAAAAATGTGAACATGCATGTGAATGAAAAAGTGTTACTCAACAATGATATTGGATGCCAAGCCTTGGGTCTGAGGGAAAATGTGATTTGAATATGAATGTGCAATCATGTGAATGACTGATAATATGAGAATGCGATGCATTCCATTACATAAATGCATGAAACTTAAAGGTAGTTGTGACTATGAGTAGCCACCGAAAAGAACTTAAACCTCAAAATATGAAGAGCCTAAAGCTTAGAATGTAAAAAAGATCCTTGGGCTCAGTGTGAATGCGCCTAGTATCCATAAAGGGATATATGATAGTATCTGACACAGCTCGGTATCCACTAAGGGATATGAGCTAGTAATTAGCACTCGGTCATAACAAAGTGACAAATTGAAAGTGAGTCTCATGTGCACTGCATATACATGATATGAATGATTGTAATGTGTTCAATTTAAAATGTGAAATGATTGATCAAGTGTGTATGATTCAATATGATTATTACTTAAATGATGTGAATTATATGAATTTGCTAATTAGGCGTTATATGACTAAGTGAGCCATCGAGGATGGTTACTCACTGAGTTGCAAAACTCACCCAAATTTTGTAATATTTTTTAGTCTCCAATGGGTTACCCTATTAAGCTAACTAAAGTATAGCCACTGTATACAAGTAAGAGATTGAGGTCAGGATCAATTCGCATCTGCATTTTTATTTCTTATTTTTATATCTAATTGTGTTTTCCATAATGATTGTAACATATGTATGTAAATAATTCTGTTTGTAACAACTTTCCAAATTGGAAACGTTAATAAATGATTTTGAAGTGTAATGCTATTATGTTTATAACTGTTTTATCTTTGTAATGGGCCCGAGTGGAAAGTGAAGTTTTGATGTTTTGTGTAATGGTTGTAATGCTATAAATGAAAATTTTATGAAATAAAATAGACCCAATTTGGTTATTGACTTTCTCATACACTTATGCTATTTTTTGAAAATTTTGTATTGAGTTTCAAGGGTTTGAATGTTCTAGCATGCCACCCTTATAGGGTATGTACTCTCACTTAGGATGTTGGGTACGTTTCTTACAAGAGTGGAGTGCTACAGTTTGGTATCAGAGCCTAGAATTTGAATCTTATATGGGAGTTTTTGAAATACATGTCTAGTCATATGCATTTTAGTCATGTCATAGCATATAGTAGTAACTGATCCCTAGTCTGAGTCGCGTGTGTATGAGTTACACACATGAATATGTGTTAAGAGTTTGAGTTGATTGAATTAGTAAGGAGTGATGCTCGTTTAGAATGTGAGAAAATGAAAGTTGCGGATAATTAGTAATGAGAAATAGTGCATTGTTAAATATGATAAACAATGATTCAATGAAATTGTATTGGAGGATGTGTTATTGAATATGACACCAATATTGTACTGTGGTAATATATCCCTGAATGTGATATAGATGTGAATGTATTGTCCTAGATTATTTGAGGAAAATAAGGATATAAGTAGAAATGATGACATTAAAGTATATAAGCCAAGTTATAAGAAAATGAATTTTTCTATGACCTTGAAAGGTTGAACTTGAACTTAGAATGGTTGTGTGATTATCATGATAAGAGTTTATGATTTAGTATGAGAATATGTCTATGGATGGAGACTAGAGTTTCATAATGGTTATGCCTCTATAATTATGAATTGATTGAGAATATACATATAGGAGATGATATAAATGACAATAGCAAGATGAGATAGAAATCAGATAAAGAAAAAAGATGATGAATCAATTGAGAAAAGTTACCCAATATGGTAATTGAATCATTATAACATGATGTAATACTAGAAGAGGTAAATTCTGGAAAATTGGGGTAAAGTTGATCTTAGTATATGTTAATGTGAGGAAACCCCGATTCTGGCAAGGATAAAGAGAGAAATATTGTTTAGGATCACTTGAGATCAAAGTATTACTATTGTAAGATAATTAGTGATATGTCAGAAATAGATCTTTGGATAGAATGGGATGACCTTGATGATACTCACCTAAGCATGTGTGACAATAATAATGTCTACTACTTCATCAGGCTTTGATAACCAGAACATTATAACCTTGTAAGAGACAATAGAAGTTAATCTTCTTGAAGTACTAGGAATGCTTGATAAGTAGTGATGAGAATAGTGGATGATCAATGATTTTTGGACGGTATTCGAAAAGTAAAGAGAATGTTTTTGAACATTTGAGATAAATCTTACATATCGTGGAGGTGGAAACAATTATATGCCAAGTTTAATGAGAGTGAGTCTTAGCTTGATCAAATAAATTGTGGGTGGTATAATATTTGAACATGGAACATTGGGATACCCAAGGAAAGTAGAGAAAATGATGAAGAGAGAAACTACAAGGAATATATATGAGATATGAAGTTTTCTAGAATTTGTTAGAAATTGGACACTACTAGAAGCTGTTACAGAGTTTCTACTGATCTTAGCCCTTTGACATAGATGTTTGAGGAAAAAAACATGTAAATCATATAAGTGATGAAAGTAAAAAGAATTTTTAGCAATTACAACATCGATGTTAAATATATCACTTTGATTTGGATATTTTTGCAGTTTATAATGAAGTTTCATATCAAAAATTAGGATGAAATCTAATGCAGCATAATCAAGTGATTTCTTATGCATGGAGACAGTTTAAGTCTCGAGAATTAATTATTGATACATGATTTAGTAACTTGCTGCTACAGAAAATGGTTTGAGAGCTTGGAGACATTATATGTACAGAGACATTTATGATTTTATACCGATCATTTAAGTCTGAGGTTATTATTAAATTTGAAATGATTGAATATAAAAAATAAAATAATGGATAGAATTACTGAAAGATTATGATGGTATAAATGAGCATTTCCTAGTAAAGCTAGGGTAGTAATATGATGCATTGAATAGAAAATTCTATAGTGGTGTATTACAATTTAGATAGTGAGATTACCAAACCTAGTGCAATAAAGAGCATTGAATATTGAATTGAATTAGGGCAAATCAAAGTACTATTAGTTAATGATTTAAAATCAGTTACATATGGAAAGAATCGACAAAGCCTAAATTGAAGATTTAGAATTGGTGAATCTTATTGAGAAATTGAAAATGGATATAAATTTTAAGTGTGAACTGGAAAATAATAACATTAAAGTAAAAAGTATATGCACCCGACAAAAACGATTAAGCAAAGAGATTACTAGAGAAAGCACAAGTAACAACCTAAGCTAGACATCCTAGTAGGAATACGACGAAATAGTGTTTAACTGCTAAGGATGTGGAAACAAGTGACTGAATGTTTGAATTGCCAATAGTACTAACTGTTGGAGATATGCTTAAAACTTCTTTCTTGGAGTTCACAGGAACATGAGGTCAATGTATAGTTCTAACTTACTCTAAGCATATCAATCATTACCCTAGTGATGTCATTAGAATATTGTATGAGGCGTTATATGAAAAAAATTGCTGAAGGATAGAATAGATTCAAGATATTGTTAGTGGGTGAAATGAATCTGTATTAGAAATTAAGTAATCCAAGAAAGATGAATGAGTTAGGCGGATCAACACCAAAAATATGGAATATATTGAGATGGACATAAGAGTGGAATGTAGTGAGATGGGCATATGAGTTAAGTGTATTAACACTAAAGAGATGTGAGTTATCAAGTGAAAGATGAAATGTCTCTGAGAGTATCACCTTGTCAAGGTGTGATTAGATTGAGAGAAAGATGTGCTCAGGTTAGGAAAAAGGGATAAACTAAGCTCGAATTGTATTAGTCCACATGAAGTTATTGAGAGTGTAGGATAAGTAACTTATGAGTTGTATCATCAATAAAGAAATCTCATATTTACACTATGGGATATGTGAGTATGCTAAGATATATTAACACGATCTGACAAAGATGTACTGTCGTCGGCACACAAAGTGAAAATTTTGAGTAATCTAAAATATATGGAGGAAATTGTTAAGATAGAGTGAATGATTAAATAAGGGATTGAAAGACCTAATGAGTCTATCGACTATGGTCAACTGGAAGAAATTATTCAAGTGATGAAGCTAAATGGGAAACAGAGAAGTATATAAGGAAACAATATCCTTACCTTTATGATCAATTAGATAAGAAGGATGGGAGAAATGTAACATCCCGTTCTTATACCAAGGGTCAGAACCCTAAAATATGGTACATGTGAGATCAATGAGAGGGTGAGAAAAATGTATTTTTCATGCTCATGCATATTATTAGCATATACATATGTGAACTTGAATTTTTACACATAATAAAATAATTGTACATATATTCATTGACATTTCGGGTATAATTGAATTGTAATGTGATATTATTGAGAATTGTGGTTTGTGTGTAGTGAAAATTGATTTTGAGAGTGTAATTGTTGACTTAGAATTTTTGGAGAATTTTAGGAAAAATTTTCTGAAAATTTGAGGTAATTTTTGGACTAGCAAAAATACTAAGTGGCAAGACAAATGATAAATGGTAGTAAAATTTACTGTCAAATGGCAATGGAAATTTTGATAAATGACTTTGAGATTTATTTACAAGTGTCAATTAAAATTGAGAGGAAATTGGAGTAGAAATTGGATTCGATTGGACTAGTTTAATGAAAGAACCTAATCTAAAGTTATAAGAATTGGACATGTTGTAGGACCTCGGCCTCTCAGGCCTCACGTCTATAGGGCCTCAGCTTCTCAGGCCTCGCGCCCACCAGCTTATAGATATTGTCCACTTTGGGCCTCGCGCCCTCACGGTTTTGTTTTTCCATGACTTCCTAGGAGATCACCCATCTTGGTACTGGTCTGGCCCTATCACGTTTAACTTCAAAGTTTTGATGGGATCCGATGCATTAAGGCATGAAAAACGCATCTGTAAGGGAAAGGTTTCTACATCCTTATAAGGCATGCTTCGTTCTCCTCTCCAGCTGATATGGGATACCCTTAAGTATCCACCCTCCCTCAGGAGGCCCAACATTCACACTGGCATATCGCTTAGGTCCTAGCTCTGATACCAATTGTAGGACCTTGGCCTCTCAGGCCTCGCGTCCACAGGACCTTAGCCTCTCGAGCCTCGTGCCTACCCGCTTACAGATATTATCCGCTTTGGGCCTCGGTCTCTAGGGCCTCATGCCCTCACGGTTTTGTTTTTCCATGACTTCCCAGGAGGTCACCCTTCCTGGTACTGCTCTAGCCCTACCACGTTTAACTTCGAAGTTCTGATGGGATCCAGTGCATTAGGGCATGAAAAACGCGTCTGCAAGGGAGATGTTTTCACATCCTTATAAGGTATGCTTCGTTCTTCTCTCCAGCCGATATGGAATGCCCCTAAGTATCATAATGGGAAGGTTAGAATGGTAAATGTGAGTGATTAATGAGAGTTAGAAATGCATTTCCATGTTTATGCATAATATGTCCTACATATACATATGAATAGTGAGGTTGTTGCACAGGAAAAAAAATGCACATGCATATTCATGAATAATTCTGGGTATAATTAGATTGAGTTGTGATTTCTAGGAGTTTTGAGAATTTTTTAATTTATTTTTATTGAAAATTCTATTTGTTAGTAAGAATATTGTATTTGGGAATTTTGGTGAATTTAGGAATAAATTTCAAAAAATTATAGAAAATAGGAAAAAGAAATCAAAAGAAGATTTGGAGATAGTTG
>JAOSBK010000007.1:8061075-8090789 GCA_027568895.1 Erythroxylum shatona | reverse complement strand
ACTGTAACTGAAGAAGATAAAGTTACATGTAAATACACTTGCTTTCCAGGGCACTATATTTACATAACTCCAACACTTATTATACAAACCATTTTATGATTAATAAAGGCATTTTTCATTATTTCAATGTTCATACATTTTTGGGTTTAATGTTGATCTTAAATTGATTTAGTGAAGTCCTTGATACAAAACATAGCATGGAGGAAATCATAATGATATCATGATAATGAGATTCGTATCATGTGTAATTATGTTAGTATTTAAACTTTCCTTAGTCATAGGATTAATGAGATGGGATATCGTTAATCTAAATAGATTAGCACATGTTATATTCTTTGATTAGATCAAGCAGTAGATCTCATAAGCTGTAGAAATGAGTTATATAGAGTTAACATATGGATGCTTACTAAGGGTAGTAAGTACATAGGATTGACCTACTATGAGACAATCAAATGGATATTATATTCTAGTGTCAATGATAGTCTCAACATAACAATGGTACAAGTATCCTTTGACTTGAGGTGCTCAAGGATATCTTGGATATTGATTTGTGTTTTGACTCTATTCATCGGTGCCTTTTAGGGGTTACTTAAAAGGTGGTGATTGAGTTTATCTTGAGGTATTTGTAGTGAACTGAGTAGCCAATAAAGGATTCACTACTCCTGATAGAAGGAGATGATACCCACAATCTCTTGTCGAGATCATTACTTAGAAGCCTCTGGCCAGGGTAGATCTGTGTCATGAAGAGAATCTTCAATGATACATAGAGTAATGAGATCTTTAGCACAAGATTGAATACCACTTAGACTAGATGTGACATAGTCAGTATAATAGGAGTTGACATTTTGATCATACTCTAAACTGAGTGGGATATAGATGGTAAAAGGATGAATTGCATGGCAATATTGCATATAGAAGGGTTCATAGTCAAACCACTAGCTTTCAGTTAATTGGGGGCTATGACGTGTTGCTAGACATCACTCTTGACTTACTTGAGTTAAGTGTTTAAAGTGGCCAACATAATTGGGAACATAATGGGTCACACACATAGGAGATTCGAAGGATAAATAAAATGGTCTTGAATGGTGATTCAAGATATGAAAGAGTATTTCAAGATTATATCGCAATGTGATCTTGGTAGAAAAGGTTGCACGGAATGGATTAGAAACAAGTGTTGTTGGATACCAATTTGGCCATTAACTTTCTAAACTTCCATTAATACATGTCATTCATAGTCATTAACTTCTCATAACTTCCATTAATGCATGATATTCATGACCAATAACTTCTCATAACTTCCTATGAATGATGGGAGTTATGGGAGGCTAAAAAAGGTAGAAAATAATCATCATTTTCATGCATCTTGTATAAGAAACAAGTGAAAGAAAGGTTCTTTCTTACACACACACTCTTTTCTCTCTAACAATCACAAGAGTTCTTGTCTTTGCTAGCACAAAGAAAAAATTCTAGCCATCTCCTAGTGAGGTTTTATTCTTCTATCTTTGTGTGGAATTTAATTAGAGATTGTTTATTTTGATTGTTATGGTTTATGACAACCCAACGTGAAAAAGATTAAAGATCGAAGGAGGTTGTCGGAAAGGTATGTGAACATCTTACATTTCATGTTTTTGTTTTCTGTAAGTATATCTAGTTTTTTAGGTTCCGTTTTATTTTATGCTATATTATGTATGAGATGCATGATTCAAATCTTACAAATACTAGGAAATAAAAAATAAATATAGAGAATAAGTATAATTGATTTTTTGTTAGTATTGCCAAAACAATATTAGTAGAACTCTGCATAAAATATCCATATAAGGTATAGTTTAAATTATAGCCAATGGTGAGAAACCGTACAGAATAAAAAAATATTCACCGGTAGAGAAAAAGAATCCTTTTTATTTTAACAGAAGTTTAAAGATTGTGTAGAAATGCAACGAGGGAGGGCATAAATTGGTATATAGATCATTAATGTCATCATAATTCCTAGCATAATTCTTTCAATGGACTTATTCCTTTAGATAATTTTGTTTAGATTTTATGTGAACTTAATAGTCTAACAAAATGGAAAAAGATTCTCTCAGGAAATTGCCACATAATTACAAAGGGCCATGCATGGTGAATTTAACATGACTCTGCAACATTATATAACTATGCAAAAGATAGGTAGATTCTCAAATAAAAGGACCCTTTTCCAATCGAACAAAATACGTAAAGACTAACAGAAAATGTAACCACCTTTAGGCTTGTCCAAACATGAGAATAACTTACTTGTACATATTGTCTGCTTTTATTCAAATGCATGAAAAAAAAACATACTAAATGAGTGGTAATTCTCTTTTGAAGCCATCAAAACACACATTTCAAAACTGACTTTTCCAATGAATAAAACCTAAGATGTAAGAAGTAGATACTGATTTATTTATGTTAACATATATATATCTTAATAGTTTATAAAGAAAGCATTAGTGTAGCAAATTCATGTATATAATTTTTAAGCTCACAACTATAGGAAAGGTCTCTTAATAGTCAATGAAGGTAGTATATTGGGATCAACTCTATATCAATGTGAGAAAGGAGCCTTTAAATGCTTATGATCTGTAGATATTGGAAGCCTATCTCAAATCCATGCCTTTACCAATTCCATAAACAAGTTACAAGAATGTGTGTTAAATGATGGCGAAAAAACCAAATATGTAGTATCTCATAATTAGATCTAAACCAAAGGAAAAATGGCATAAAATTGCTATTGTCATTTCACAAATTGTGGCAGCACACTACCACTAAGGTATGTAGCATGAATTAGCAATAGAAACTAAAACCCTTACTTTGATAACAACAACAACCAAAAGCATGCTCAAAAGTAAGAGTGAAATGAAAGGACTAATAGATCTAAATCAAAGTTTAGGAAACTAAAAAGAAGGTAAGAAAGAAAGAAATGTAAATAGTAAACCTTGTAAGTAGACTTAGAGGCAAAGACAGGAGAGAGAAGGAGGAGGAGGAGGAGGAGGATAAGGAGGAGGAAGAGAAGGGGGAAGGTGGCATGAGGTAGAGGAGTAAGACGCAAATAGAAGCAAGGAAAAAAAGAAATTGAAGTAGAAGACACATGAAGATAGAATAAGATGAGGAATTTGTTGGAGCACAAGACATGTATATGAAGACAAAAGAAGCAAAGCAAAAGCAGGGATATTTGAATTTAGGTTATATGTCTCATAAAAATGACGACATTTATAATGTTGTTTATTGTTCTTCTTTTGGCTATGAAAATATATTTGTAGCCAAAACTTTACTTCTACAAATTTTAGAAAATGACAGCTAAAGATGGAAAAGAGTTTATGCTTTAATACGCGATGATTTTTACAATTTGTAGCCAAAAAGTTAGTTTTAGCTACAATTTACTAATTTCGTAGCTTAAAATTTACTTTTAGGTATGAATTTGAAGTAGTAGCAAATTAAAACATGGGATGTGATTCTTCAATATGCAACAATTCTAAATTCATAGCCAAAAAGTTACTTTTAGCTACAATTTTCTAACTTTATAGCCAAAAGTTTACTTTTAGCTACGAATTCAGAATGGTAGCGAATTAAGCCATAGCAGGTTCTACTTCAATAGGTGACAATTTTAAATTTCTTGGTCAAAAGTTTACTTTTAGCTATGAATTCATAATTGTAGTAAATGAAGATGTAACAGGTTATGCTTCAATTAGTGACAATTTTTAAATCTCATTGCCAAAAAGTTGCTTTTAACTAATATTTTCTAATTTCGTAGCCAAAAGTTTACTTTTAACTGTGAATTTAAAATTGTACAAATTGAAACATAACCAAAATTGATATATTTGAAAGTCCGATTCATTAGATGACAATTTTAAAATTTTGTAGCTAAAAAATTAATTACTTTTAGCTACGATTTTATAATTTTGTAGCCAAAAGTTTACTTTTAGCAACGAATTTAAAATCTTAGCAAATAAAAACATAGCCAAAAGTGATATTTGTTATAATGAGTTCAAACATGCTTTTAGATCAAAAATTGACTTTCTCAAGCCAAGCTTGATAAAAGTCGTCCAAAATAGTTCTAAATCAACCCATTTTGATTTTGTTTCTAATTAAGACTACAAGAAGTCAAAAAGTAAAAGACTAGATAATTAGGGATGACTATATGAATGGAGATAATCTTAGTTAAACTTAGAGCTAGTCTTTGAGTCTGGCACTAAAATTTAGGCTTAGGGCGTGGGCAAATTCAAGATTGGGTATATATCTATCATTCTTAAATACAAAAATCTTTTTAAAAACTTAAATGCAAAAACTTATTGCCATTAAATATGAACATTGTAATCAACAAATTAAAAGGTAAGAACTAGAAAAGACAATATTTGATCAACCAAATACAAATTAGTGTATGACTTAGAACAAAATAAAAGTTTACTTGAAATAATTGAAATGAAATCTCTACAAAAATGTCATGCAAATTTGAAATTGTAAAAGTTTCGAACTTTTCATGAAAAAAATGCATTCAAAATTTTCATAAAATGTAAATGTATGTCTTAGATTTATACATTAAAGAATGTCTATATATTTACTCTTTTGTTACATTAAAGTTGTTTAATCTCATTGCAATGATTAACCTTTTATAGTTTTCGTCTAGTGTATAAATTAACTTATGTCCATTTTGAAACAGAACTTCTTGAATTGATTAAAATAATGAACACTCCTGCTAAGCTAAATATATCTAGTAGAATTTTGTCCGGCGCTTGTCTGCAGATGCTTGAGATCGTATGTAACTTGGAGTAGCAAACTTATCTAATTCTAGACATATCTCATGGAGTTATTCTGGTAATTAACCGTGATTTTGTGTTGATCACTCCTTATATATGGCGACGATTGGATAATTAATTTATCTAATTTTGTTTAGTTCCTCAAATTGACACGCAATAGGTTTGGTAGCCCTATAACTTTTTCCGTACAGTTGAAGCGCATTTTTAGATATCGTTAAAGTTAATATTGATCAGAGGTCTTGAGTTTGAGTTTTAGGAATAGAGAAATCTGTTTGACCAGCACTTTATTCCTTACAAGCTGACTCGGTATAAGCGAAGATTAGTCTGAGAATAGATAACTTAAAGACGCCTTCTTATAGTTGGAATCCTATTAAGATATTTACTGGTCTAAAAAAAAAGTTGGAATCCTATTAAGATATTTACTGGTCTAAAAAAAAAGTTAATATTGACAATTGAGAGTTTAATCTGAACGAAAGACAAGACAAAATATCACATCGAGGTGGACATAAGGATCTTATCAATAGGATGTTTTGTCCAACAAAATCTATTGCCTTCTTTGGTAGGACCCCCCAAAGATTTTGTATTATAATTATTGCACCCCATAAATCTCTATATAACTGCCACCACCCCTACGTTTGAAGTCCCCCTTCGCCACTTCTCCTCTCTCTCTTAACGTGACAAGCCATTCAGAAAATTTTCAACTTTTAAATTCCGCTACCAATTGATTTTTCCAACCAGCAAGTGCTCTTTTCTACACCGTCTTGATAGAAAGTTTGTGGTTCCACTAACAAGTTTCCTTGTCATTAAAATTAATCTGTGGTCACTTTCTTGTGGGCTTGGGACCATGAAGGACGGTGGAAGGAAACAAGGTGCCCTATCACCATGCGCGGCATGCAAGCTTCTTCGTAGGAGATGTGCTCTTGACTGCATATTTGCTCCTTATTTTCCAGCCGATGAGTCCCACAAATTTGCGAGCGTACACAAGGTCTTTGGCGCAAGCAACGTCAACAAATTGTTGCAGGTTTGGTTTTAAGTTTGATCCGTCTCTTCCCACCGTGCTCTTTCTCTTTCTTTCTCCAAATATAGATACTGATTCATTTATGATAAGATAGATATACAGGTCCTACTAAGTATACTTTCGTTAATTATTTATTCAAGTCAAGTCTGATTAGATGTCAGTTACCTTTCAGACTATCGGAAGCATTGTATGACCTAGAAGAGTGATTTCTGTTAAGCTCAGATATTATATACTGAAAACGTTAGGTTGATGAGGTGGAGGTGATTAAAGATAGTGACTAAAAACATCAACTAAAAGTGAATGTTTGGGATCCTAAATGCGGTAGATTCTATACCCCAAAGTCCTTGTGACATATCTATACCCCAAAGTCCTTGTGAGATTATAGTGAAAAAGTTCAAAATCAGTAACCTTCAGATTTTTGATTTCGACAAGAATTTGATTTATGACTATCATTCTATATATATATATAGCTTAGGAACAGTTCACAGTTAACCAATCAATGTTACGTTATCAGGGATACCGTCTTTTACCAATACGTTAAATTAATTAAAGCTGTTTGCTGCGGAGATAATATTTTTCATGCCCGTCATTTTATAAGACGTGTCAAAAATTTATTATGTGTAATATGAGAAACTGTACATGACAAATCTGTTTTTAACTTCATCAGTATATGTTTTTAATTTTTAGTTTATGTTTTATAGTTATTAATGTTTATGATAATCATATATTAAATAAAATTTAAAAATAAATTATTTTTAATTAATTAAATAATTAATAATAATTTATTAAATAATTAAATATGAAATTAAATTATGAAAGGCAAACAAAGACTAGTTCCACTATAGGAAATACGTGCTTTAGCGACGGACAAAGTTGTTGATAAACAGAAAATTTCTGTTGGTACAGTTAATTATTGAATTAAAACGGTTGCAGGAAAAGATCCCTAGATATTAGAAAAGATACAACCTAATTAATAGCTGAACCATACTTACATGGAAAGCACAAACTTCAAAGATTGAGTAGATTTGCCTATCGACATGTATCTCTTTCTTACACTAATTTACAACTTTATTGTCTCTTTGTCTGCATTTTTACTCGTATTAAATAAACAAATTGACCTTTTGCTCTGTTGGTTTGTTCGTTTGTTTGTTGCGTGTCCCGTAATATGATCTAGACCAGTTTAGACATCATCGAGAGGGTTAATTTTAGGGTTCATTGAAGAGATTTTAGAGCTTAACGGAGACTGACGTTGGATTCTGTTCTGATCACGGATTCAGATTTTGGAACTTAACTTTAAATTCTCCTAAGAATAAAAAACCCAAAAGCTAAATTGTGAAAAGGATATTGAACAAGTTCGAAACGTTAAGTTTATCTAAATTCCCACCCTTGCTTCTGTTATAGTGATTGCTTTCAGTTGATTGTTAGACCCTACTATATATACCGTATTAGATTCTAAAACAAATTTACCTTTCGTTTCCTTAAGTTTACTGGGAAGAGGGCATAGGGAAGACATGACTTTTCTTGCTTTGCCAACACGTTAAATGTAAAGGTTAAAAATGATAATATGGTGTTTGTGGGGCTCAGGGAGTCCTTATTAGTTTTGAATCTAAATTTCAAAAAAATAAAAGGTTGTTTTATGACCCATCTTTGCTTTATTCTTTAAGAACAGGATGTTAAATCGATAGTGATATCAGAAAATTTAGTCTAAAGATATCTTGATCATGTGAGTGTCACTAAGCGGAACAAGTTTGACATGTTTTGTGATTAATAATACTTCCTAACAATCATACCATCACCATGACATCATATCTATGTAAGCAGTTACTCACCCAGTTGATATGCAAAAGTATTGAAGGTTTTTAATCAATGATAATGGCGTGAAACGTTGAAAATTATTATGACTAACAAATTTATTGTTCTATTGATTCCATGATATATACATTTGAAGAAATTCTAAAATAAAATTAAAAGTCAAATATTCCTATTTTATAATTAAATATGAACAACCGACAACCGTTAAGTAAAAGTCCAAGCAAAATCATCAGTAGAACAGCGAACAAGGGGGTGTTGTAAAAAAGGGCTAATACCAGACATTGCTCATAGACTTGTGCATGCCAAACACTTTTAGGTTTCTAGGGTATGCCGGGAAGATGCCTATTTATGGAAATGTGTTTCGCCCACCTTCCAGTCTAAGCATGGTCATCCGAGACATCTTGACATTTATAAACAAACATGAGAAGCGCTAAACGCGATCGGCTGATATTTTGATTTGTCCGCACGCCTTTGCTGTTATTGGTGTGTGTACATGTTTGCTGTAGTTTGTCTTACACCAAGGTTCTTTGCACATTACCGAATTAAGCCTAAGCCTCTTTTTTTTTAATCGAATCTGTACTTATAATTGGGAACATCAGTCAACGGTGGTTGTTTTCTTTAGTAGGTTTTAACTTAGAAGATCATATTTGAACTTTGAAGCTTGTTATTTACCAAGTACGAAATGCTTTTAGCATCAAGTTAGGCGAAAATTAAAAGCTATGATTGATTTATTATAAGATATAAAGGATATAACGTCCATTCTTTCTTTTTCAAGAACTCATCGACTCTACTAGTTGCTCTTTACAACACTTGTATCTAAAGTGGAAGTTGCTCACTGTCATCTTCGCCTGAATATTTAGGTATCGCCACATTTGAGTCTAACGGGTGGTGAGATTTGCAGGAACTCCCTGAACACCAACGTAGTGATGCAGTGAGTTCCATGGTGTACGAAGCGAATGCTAGGGTACGTGATCCAGTTTATGGCTGTGTTGGAGCCATATCATCTTTGCAACAACAGATTAATTCTTTGCAAACCGAATTGGCTGTTGCACAAGCTGAGGTAGTCCACATGAGAATGCGCCAATTTACTCCAAATTCCAATACAAGCAATTTGGACATGGTGGCTGACCAGTCTAATATTGGGGAATCATTATGGTCATGCTAGTTTAGCATGCTCTGTTTTCTCTTTCTAGTCACATAGTTAAATATATCACGGCATGCTTTCTTGTCGGCCCTTATATATATATATAGGCCTTTCCCAATGTGATATATATATGTGTGTGTATGTATATCATAGGCTTTTCCCTCTTTTCCGTTTCTTCTGTACCCTACATCTATGCATGCTCAGGAAAGCTTGATGATGGTAGTGATTATTAATCATATTCTATATATTTCTACCCATAAGTACGAACTATCATGTGCCATTACTGAAGTTGACTTTCTTTACAATTCTCACTTGGATTTGCTTAATATTACCAACTGCCACCTAGGCTAACAACAAAAGAGGGGGGAAAAAAAAAGGAGGAGATTTTTCTGCTATTTGAAGGTAACTCTACGTTTTGCTGTTTTAGGTTTTTAGTAAGGAGACGAAGAAAATCAAAATTTCAGTCAAGTTTTATAAACAAAACTTTTACTAGTTGTATGGTGATGAAATTGATTTTATTATTCATAAGTTGATCCCATAGTTTGTCCTGTCCAAATCCCAAAATCACGGGATAGAAAATTCGCCTCTCATCCTGTCTGCGCGGCTTTCTGATAATATAAGTCTATAAATATATGTTGTTGGCGTGAACAAATGATACACTGTTAACCAATAAGACTATACATGCATGCCTACAGTTCAAAGGTAAGAATCTCCTATACTGTACGAACTATTTCTTAAGTTTTAAATCTTAAAACTACACATAAACCCAACTTCCATGAAAGCATACCCACATATATATTGGAAAACTAGGTTGAGATCCGATCCTGACCGTAGTGAAATAATCACGAAACTTTTACGTAACTTTTGATTTCCTGAAAATCAAGATCTAAATTATAATAAAACAGAAATTTAATTCATACATTATTCTGAAGCTTTATCTTTGTCTTGTCGTATTCTTCGAACTATTCCTAAAACTTATTCGTCTCAACTACAGTAGCCGTACAAGTTTCTGACCTCTAATAGTACCTACATAACATGTTGGGAGAACCTTGTAACTCTTACAGAGAAGGTTATGCAAGAAATGCTAGTTTTATAGAGCTTAAACCTATTTATAATAAACTTTGGACGTTTTAGTAATTTAATTGAAATTAAATTCTAATTTCAACTAAAATTTAATTAGAATTACAAATAATTTTAATTAAATACCAATTATGCCTATATAAGATTCAATATCTTATATTGATCCTTATTTATTAAATATTTCATATTTAATCATAAAGTTTCATAAACTTTACAATCAAGTCCAACTTGATTAAATTAACTTTACTATCTTCAACTCATTTTATATATGAGACCCATTAGGTTCCTAAATATATTAGCAGTGATTATAAAATCTAATTTTAATTCATAATTAAAATTAAATAAATTAAAACTCCTTTTAATTTATCTTTAATTATCTAATTAAACAATTTATAATCATAAATCAAGATTAATATCTTGCAACGCATCATGACCACCCAAATATTTAGGAATGTCAAAGTAGTTTTGATTAACCTTTTCGTGTATAATTTTTTCATATAATTCAATCATTTTATCATACAATATTCCGATTAAACATAGAACATGAAATTAATGTCTACTCTATTTTAAGCCTAATCATATTAGTTCTCCGTTATAAGTTATCAATTCAATTAATGACATTTGTAAACTGTTTACAAAACATCATTCTACTTTGACCAAGGATTTCTTGAATTAATACTAATCAAGAATATCGAAACATTATTCCTAATTACTTTAGGGTGATGAATCATAACTTGATCATTCAACTATCTCTATATAGTTTATGTTACATCTAATGACCACCAATTAAATGACCTATGATTAAATAAATCATAAGTAGTATCAAAACATAGCAATCCCCGTATAAGATAACTTTGATGACCTCAAGTCAAAGGATTACTTATACAATCATCACAATAAGAATTCCATAGACATACAAGTAATGTTCCAAATAGATTTCTCATATCGGGTCTATTCAGTGAACTTGTTCTCTAGCAAGCACCCACACGTTTGTTTAAGTATCTCAATACTTTACCTTATAAGATCGACTACTTCTTTCATAAGGAAAAACAAAAAGTGTGCGAGTCTTTTTACGTTGTATTAATGTCCAATCTTAATAGAGCAATGACTAGGAACATTTAGGAATAATACATAAATAAATCTCATAATTATAATCTCATTATAATTTCTTTTACAATGTATAATTATTCTATGGACTTTATCATATACATCTAACCATGTACAAGATAAAGAATATAATTTATCACTAAACTACAACCAAAGCGATTAGCTGTAAGGCATAAACGAACAATGTATATGTACGTAAACGTTTTCTACTTTGTGGCACTACCCCCCTTAAATTCTCGAAAGTTTCACTCTTTTTACTTTCCTATAACCAAACAGCTATTTAGTAAAATAAACCAATTAGATTAAACAATTAGAAATATAACTTAAAGGGGTTATGTTTATGATATCTCTAATACTATCAAGAACACTATAATCAGACACCCTCTCAATAAAAGGGTAAGTGTGTAGATGGCCGCTCTCCAATATACCAAGTCAACAAACTGAGCAAAGAAGTACAATTTTGCACATCGTATGATTTTTGCATGTCAAGCAGCAGATGTAATGCTTCAGCCTGCTTCAAAATCTAACTAAGGTTTGTTCCTGTGAAAAAAAATATAACAGCCAAGGAATGAGTTGTCAACTTAATAAGGAGTAACTAGAATGTACCCATCATGCAATACATAATACATATAAATTCAAAAGAAACATGCATGGCATCTCATCACAATTCATATCACAATTTCGCATTTATTATGCTTACTTATTATTCTTAATCCATGCTTTTATCCTAAACTTTTTATTAATTCTTTTCTTAACCTATTAGACTTATATCTAATGGTTTGCTGGAAAACAGACCACGCAAGACACTTCCCAATCCTGGAAATATCCTAGGCATTCCTACTCCTAGAATACCGAGTCTCATTAAATAAATCATACAGGATACTTCCCACTCTTTGAATACTAAAATAAATCACTAAGGATATCCCCACTCTTCGAATATCCCTACACATGTCTAGTAATCAATCTCAATCTTATAGTATAAATATCAAGACCATCAAATATAAATCTACCTAGGCAAGTCACTAACCACAATTTCATTTTATGCTCTTGATATTCCATAAATTCAACATCATCATGTCACATCATCTTCTTTCATCATTGCATAGTTCCATTATTCAATAACTCATCACAAAATTCCCCACACATCGTATACAGTTTGCCATACAACCAAGATTTGCATAATAATAATATTCTCATTCATAATTCACAATAATTCAGATAAACCACAAATCACATATATTTTATATAACACAATATTTTCAAATCATCTAACTCTCATAAAATCACATTTATTAGAAGTTTCACAAAATGCATATGAAAAGGCATTATGTTTCCATAAATTCACACAAGAAACAAATTATATTTATTTTTACACAAAGTTTCATAAAATAGAACATATTTAAATATCGTCTTCAACACAACTTGCAATTTTTTCACTATTTACGTAAAATTCATATAATAAGATACTTCAATTTCTCAAATTCATACAAGAATCCTAAAAAATTGTATTTTCCCATAAAAGCACAAACTAAGGAACATTATAATTAATTCCCTTACCTGAACTTTGCAAACTTCGAATTCCTAGTTAATCCTGTGCTCCTTCAGATTTATCGTCAACACCTAAATAACAATAAAATAATTAAACTAAATAAAATAAAAATAAACTCTAAAAATTTTCTAATTTATTAAACTACCCTAACTCTTCCAAAATTTCAGATTTGCCATTAAGTTTTTTTCTCTCTCCTATGTTTCTCTCTCCTACCCTCTTCCCTCTCTTTCCCGAAGCTCCCCCTCTCCCCTCTCCTTTTCTTCTTCTCTCTTTCTTTCTTTCTCTTTTTATTCTTTTCTCTTTTTTTACTCCTCCATTCCACATTGCCATCCTCTTAAATTCTAGCTTTTTAGAAAATTTTTCCAAATTTTTAATCCACTTTCTAACTATGTTTTTGTCCATTATCTCAATATATAAACATTCTTATACACATTCTATCAAAAATAAAAACACAAATATAGTCTCTTACCTTGCAAAATTATGTCAAAAACCCAACAAATCATAAGCCTGTGAAGAACACTGTAGAAAACTTGGAAGAACAGAAACTGCAGTCGGTTTTGGGGAAAGAAGGAAGAAGAAACTGAAATAAAATCTATTTCTTCTCCAGGGTTTGATATGTGTTTAAGTAATGGATTTTTGGTTTTAAGGTTACGGGCTTTACAATTCTTCCCTTTTAAAAGAAATTTCGTCCTCGAAATTTAGCCACATACCTGAATCTTTGAGAAGATGTGGGTACTGACGTTACATATCCTCTTCCACTTCCCACGTCGATTCCCTCAAGGATTGATGATGACTCCATAAAACTCACACCACAGGTATTTGCCTCCTCCTCAATTGTCTAGTATCTCTCTCCAAAATCTCAATTGGCTCTTCTTTATAGGTCAAGTCTATAGCCACTTCAATCTCTGGTTTAGGTATAACATGGATCAGATCTGATAGATACCTTCTCAATATAGACACATTAAATACATCATGTCTTTGAGATAACTTTGGGACAAGGCCAACTTATAAGCTAATGGACCAACACATTGAACAATCTCGTAAGGCCCAAGATACCTCGGACTCAACTTTCCCTTCCTTCTAAACTGCATTATACCTCTTTAGGCTGACACTCTTAAGAACATCCTATCACCTACTTCATACTCCATCTCCCGTCTATGTCAATATATATAACTTTTCTATCTATCATGAGCAGCTTTCAAGAACTTCTTCACCATTTCAATTTTTTCTACAGGATCTTGAATGAATTATAGTCCCTCTAATATTCTAGCATCCTCAACATCTTAGCATATTAGATCTTTACACTACCTCCCATACAACGATTCAAAAGGTGCCATTCTGATGCTAGAGTGATAACTGTTATTATAAGCAAACTCCATCAAAGGTAAGTACAAATCCCTATCACCTTCAAAATTTAATACATAAGAGGATATACAAATCCCCATCACCTTCAAAATTTAATACATAAGCTCTCATCATATCCTCCAAGTCTGAATGGTGCGCTCCGATTGCCATCCATCTGAGTGTGAAAATTTGTACTCAAATTCAATTTAATACCCAATGCTTTATGAAAACTAGCCCAAATTGAGATGTAAACCGAGGATCTAGATTTGAAACTATTGATATAGGTACTCCATGCGACCTTACTATGTCATCCATATATAAGCTAGCTAGTTATCTAATGAATCTGTCTGCTGGTTTGGTAAGAAATGTGCAGACTTGATCAATCCATCTACAATGACCTAAACTAAATCATCGTTGCGTTGAGTTCTAGGTAAAGCTACTACAAAATCCACGGTAATTCTCACACTTCCATAATGGCATTGACAAAGGTTTTAAATTGCCTGTTGGAGCCTGATGCTCAACTTTAACCTATTCACAAGTCAGACATTTAGCTTCAAACTCTGCCACATCCTTGTTTATAGTTGTCCACCAATAATGAGGTCTCAGATTTCGATACATCTTGGTTATATCAGGATGC
This sequence comes from Erythroxylum shatona, assembly GCA_027568895.1. Taxonomy (NCBI): domain Eukaryota; kingdom Viridiplantae; phylum Streptophyta; class Magnoliopsida; order Malpighiales; family Erythroxylaceae; genus Erythroxylum; species Erythroxylum shatona. The sequence goes on along the minus strand of JAOSBK010000007.1, from coordinate 8,076,326 downwards.
ATGGAATAAGGAGCACAATGAGCCTCTTTTAGTATCTCTTCTCCCATACTGTCAACATTTGACACACATACTTGAGTCCCTATCACCATCACTCCATCTGGTCTCACTGAAAAATAAGGTTTCTTTTCCTATTTTAGCTTCTCTAACATCTTTTGCAATTACGGATCCCGAGTCTGTGCTTCACCAATCGTATCACTCAAATCAGTCCAAATTTGTAAGGTAGCCGTCAATCTAGATACATCATCAACCTCTAACTTAACATCTAAGGCTCTCATCTCCATTAGTGGTGTCACACTACTTCCACCCAGAATAGCTAACGCACCAAAGTTCTTTTTGCTTAAAGCATCTGCCACTACATTCACTTTTTTAGAGTGATAGTCAATAGTGCAATCATAATCTTTTAACAATTTTATCCATCTCCTTTGCCTCAAATTCAAGTCTTTTTGAGTCAATAAGTACTTCAAGCTCTTGTGATATGTAAGAACCCAAAAAGTCTCTCCATACAAAAAATGCCTGCAGATTTTCAAAGCTTGCACTATAGCGACTAACTCCAAATCATATGTGGGATAATTCAACTCATGGGTCCTTAACTGATGGGAGGCATAAGTTGTAACCTTCCTATTTTGCATTAATACACACCCCAATCCTAATCCAGAGATGTCTATATCTACTTTAAAAACTCCACCACTCATTGGTAACACCAAGATAGGACTGGATGATAATCTCCTTTTTAATTCCTCAAAGAACTCTTGACACCGATCAATCCACTAATAAGGAACTCCTTTCTTCAATAATTTTGTCAGTGGATCAGCTATTATAGAGAAACCTTCTACAAATCTCCTATAATATGTAGACAATCCTAAGAAACTTCTATCCCCTGTCACATTATTTGGTGGCTCCCACTCTGTAATTGCCTTCACCTTTGCCAGATCTGGTTTCACACCCTCTTTGGACACAACATGTCCCAAAAACACTACCTGATCAGTCCAGAACTCACACTTACTTAATTTAGCATATAATTGCTTCTCCTTTAGAATCTGCAATACTATTCTCAAATGCTTTTTCATGCTCCTCTCTATCTTTGGAATATATTAACATATCATCTATGAACACAATCACAAATTGATCTAGATACTATTGAAAAGTTCTATTCATCAATGCCATAAAGGTAATTGGAGCATTTGTTACTCCAAATGGTATCACTAGAAACTCGTAATGGACATACCGCGTTTGAAAAGAAATTTTATGTACATCATGATCAGATATCCTCAATTTCCAATACCCTGATCTCAAATCAAAATTTGAAAATATTGTTGCTCCTCTTAATTGATTTAATTGATTCAGCAAATCATCAATCCGAGAAAAAGGGTATTTGTTCTTCATTGTCACCTGGTTTAATTTTCGATAATCAATAGACAACCTTATACTACCATCCTTCTTCTTTACAAATAAAACTGAAGCTCCCCATGGTGAAGTACTAGGCCTAATAAAACATTTTTCCAGTAACTCCTCCAATTACTTTTTCAGCTTCTGCAACTCCACAGATGCCATCCTATAGGGTGCAACAGATATAGGAGCAACCTTAGGTAGGGCTTCAATAGTCAAATCTACCTCTCTAAGAGGTGGAAAGCCTAGAAAATCATCAAGAAACACTTCTGAAAAATCTTTCACCACTGGTATCTCCGTCAACTAAAGGTTTGTCTCCCTCGTATCTACTATGTGAGCCAAAAAGGCGTCATATCCCTCCAAGATTAGTTTCCTAACTGTTACTGCAGAAACAACACAAGTATGGAGTACTCTTCATTCTTCCACAAACACTACCTTTGAACTCCCAGAACACTCCATCACTACTTCTTTAGTGTAGCAACCTACCACTGCCTTATGTTGGTTTAACCAATCCATACCCAATATCACATCAAACTCCCTCAGATCCATCACAATCAATTTTGCATGTAACTCCAGCTCTCCAATTCTCATTGGAATTGCTCTCCTCATACAATTTACTATTACACTCTCTCCATTTGGTAGGTAAACTCTCAAATCATACCCTAATGGACTAACCTTACTTGGAACTCTAAAAACAAATTTTGACATAATATAAGAATGAGTAGACCTTGTGTCTATCAAAACATAATCCAAAGCATCATGTAAAGAAATCATACCCGATATCATGTCGTTAGATGGTGAGTCTTCTTCTCTGGTCATCTCATGAACTTTGGTTCGAGTTTGAGGAGCTGATGATGTCCTCGTAAAGTTGTGTGTAGCTTCATGTCCCCCACTACCAGCACCTCAATCTCTACCTCCACCAGCTCCTCTACTACTATCTCCAACACTACTTTGTCCCTAAGTAAAAGCTCCAGTTATAGCCCCTGCATCTCTCAAAGAAGGGCAATCTCTCTTGAAATGCTCTCTACCTCCATATATAAAGCATACCCTGTCATCTCCATTAGGTCCCCAACAAGGCCTTGAATGGTACCTCCCACAAGTCTAACAGCCACGACCTAAATTACCTTCTCTGCCCAAAGATCCCCCTGTGCTTTAATTTGGTCCCCTGCCAGAACCAACAGATGGTGAGCTAAAAGAACTATAACTCCCAGATCCTCCTCTGAAGCCCCCAGATCTGCTAAAATTAGAGTTAGAACTGCTTCCTCTAAATATTGAACCACCCCTCTGATAATTGTTTCTTCCAGTCAAACTTGAATAGCCTGAAGTCCTCTTAGTAAGTTAACTTAACTCACCTCTATAATTAGTTTGATTTCTCTTCATCTTCTTCATCCTCTTCTCTTTATTTAAGACTTCCTCCACTCAAAGTCCAATATCTAACAGCTTCTTAAAATTTGTAGTTGCTGGGCCAAGCCCTAATATGATGTTTGTGCGTAATCCCTATTTGAAATGATAACACCAATCCCTTGGGGTTGTCAAAGCATCAGGTGCATACTTTGACAATGTAGCAAACCACACCGCATAATCAGCAACAAACATCTCCTTAGTTTGTTTCAAATTCATAAATTCCATCCTCTTACGATCTCTGTGAATTGGTGGCCAGTATTATCATCAAACTCTCTTCTAAACTCATCCCAAGTCACTACTTTAGGTTCAAATGACCTCCGAATTGATCGCCACCCAATCGGTGTAGGTCGTTAGAATAATAATGTGACGTATTATGGACAATTCTCTAAACTACATTGTAGTTTATCTAAAACTTTGTCATTCTATTCCCACCACATTTCTGCCTCCTTAGGGTTTGTAGTACCTTTGAACTCTGTAGCCCACAATTTTCTAAGCCTTTCATAATTGCGATCAATCTCAGGCACTACTGGAGCTGGTGCTGGTGGTGGTGCTTGAGCCTATGCACCATCTTGCATCTGAATATAGGCTTGAAACTAGGCCTGGCTTGAGCCTGGGCATGTAGTACCCTTAAATAACCTGCATATATTGGGGCGGTATCTCAGCTATGGGAGCCCCACTAACTGGCACAGTCAGTTCTACCCTCACTCCCATAGGACCCTAATTTGCTTCCATTTGCACTTGATTTGCCCCAACATCTACCTGTTTTACTACATTTAGGACATCTATAGAATTAAAAAACTCTTCCCTATCCTTCTGTTGGCCAGCAGTCGCATTATTGCTTGCCATCCTACACAAGAAATGACTTCATAATTAGTAAACCTCTTTACCTTAATAACGTAGACCCACTCTGATACCATTTAATATAACACTCCAAACTGCTTTAAAATCTATCTAAGATTTGTTCCTGTGAAAAAATATAATAGGCAAGGAATGAGCTGCCAACTTAATAAGGGGTAACTAGAATGTACCCGTCATGCAATACACAATACATATAAATTCAAAAGAAACATATGTGGCATCGCATCGTAATTCATATCACAATTTTGCATTTATTATGCTTATTTATTATTCTTAATCCATGTTTCTATCCTAAAATTTTTATTTAATTCTTTTTTTAATCTTTTAGGGCCACGCTTAATCTAGTAGACTTATTTCTAATGGTTTGTTGACAAACAAACCATGCAGGACACTTCCCACTCTTAGAAATATCCTGGGCATTCCTACTCCTGAAAAACCGGGTCTCATTAAATAAATCATTCAGGACACTTCCCACTCTTGGAAGTATCCTAGGTATCCCACTTTTGGAATACTAATGTATCACCTCACTCCCGTAAGACCCGAACCCGACATCGATGGGTGATATCCGAGTCCGTGCCCCACGAGGGTGGCATACTAGAACACTCAATCAGTCAAATCTCATTACAAAGTCTTTTTTATTTTCTTTTTGAAACACACTTTTGCAGAAAATCAATAATTAATTCGGGCCTGTTTCAATCATAAATTTTTTTCAATCACATATATATAATAATTGCACTCAAAAGTTAGTTTCATTTATAACCCTTTCCATTTTGGAAAGTTGTTACGAAAAAAGATTTGATCAATAAAAACATGATACAAAAGTCTGAGAATACATCCTTTCATACAAAAATTAACGAAAATAATTATACAGACGCGAACTGATCCCGACCTCTACCTTATACTTGAATGCAGTCGGTAAACTCCTGTTTGTCTAATGGGATACTCTTCTGAGCTTGAAAAATATTTGCAAATTTTGGGTGAGTTTTGTGAACTCAGTGAGTGACCATCATCGATGGCTCACCCAGTCATATAACATATAATTCACATTCACATTAATGCAATTTAATCATTCATATTATGCATACGTAGTGCACATGAGACCCACTTTTCATTTATTATTTTGTTGTGACCGAGTGCCTAAACTGTCCCATATAGGGCTCATTGATGCTGTCCCACAAGGGCTCATTGATAATTGTCCCGTATAGGGCTCATTAAAAGTTGAGCCTGAGGCTCTGAATCACTTTTGAGCTCTGATCGGTGGCTACTCTGGTCACAACAGTCATTATGTTTCATGCATTCATGACATGGAATGCATCAGTTACATTTGCATATTCCCATTCACTCACATTCACATATCATCGGACCTTAGTCAGGCATTTCATATTAAAGTTAAGAATCACACTTTCGTTCATATGCAAATGCACATTCAAAAACACACTTGTCATCGGACCGTGGTCTGGCATTTAACAATCATATTATGCACACTTATTTCATCTTATTCACATACAAGTAGCACTTCAATATCCCAATCTATATCACAATCATCAGACCTTCTGTCTGGAAATCAACACAATCATTCACATTCATATAAGCATTCAGTAGTTAATTAATACAAAATTCAAATAAAAAATAATAAAGTGAGACCATCTCGATCTACTCACAGTACGCTCCAAATTAGCATTAGATTCAATGATCTGGAAACGTTTGAATGCTGACGTTTATCCTGCACATCAATATGCCAAACACACGATGCACACACATTAATAATTGCACAATTATAAGTATGCATTTATGCACAAGTGTGTATATGGAATATGTACAATGCATGTTTATGACAATCCCGGTTATCTTTTTAATTTTTGCACTATATCCACATTCGCATTTTATCACTCAATTACTCGTCATTTCGATTGAAGCATTAATTGCTCTCACAATTAACAATTTCTCATTCACTTTAACTTGATACCCATTGCTCCTTTCCTTTGAATCACAACTTCAATCATATGAATATCTTTATTCCTAAACAAACTCATACCCTTGGTACTTTGATATCAACAATTCATTCAATAATGTTATTCCAACATTACAAGATCACACATTATCCAAACTTTCCTTTTTTCTTATAAATTTCACCAAATTTCCAAACCTTCAGGTTTATTTTCCATGATCAATTAGATAATTCAAATGAAGTAATTTGGAAACACTTTATCCTATAAAAACGTTCCCCATTGTCTTAGGTTTCTAATGACACCAAAATTACTCAATTTGGTTTAGAAATGTGAAAATTATACTCTAAATATTTTTGGACTACTTTCATTCAGAGACAGCACTCCATACTCAACTTTCACCCAGAAATTGAAACTCTTAGAGTCCGATTCAGAATTTGATTTCTTCATATGATTTATATCCCTATGTCTCTAGTTTACGTAAAATAAAAAATAAGTCCATTTGGATAACTACAAAAGAAGATATGCCCAAAATACTGAACTATGTTCAGTGTAGAAAAAGTTCACCGCGGTGAACTCCTCCAGAGAGGAATTCTGGCGTAATTTTCACATGTTCACAGCTACAAACTATACCCGAAAGAAATCCTACTAGCCTTCAAGTTCACCGCGGAGAATTTTCAAAAGTTCGCCGCGGCAAACTTCCACAGAAGCTCACGTAGTTCTTCCCAATTTCCAGATTTTTCACATCAAACACTTACGCCTAACTTATATTATACAAAGATCATCCTTTCTACCTCATTTACTCTTCATTCTCTACTCTAATTCAACTCAATAACATTCACACATTAATTTTTAATCCATTATTTGATCATTAGCCCAAAAACAGAACATCAAACATATTCATCATACATAAAACACCATCATATGCCATTTAACTTCTAACAATCATCACAAATGCTTCAATTAACCAAACCCATAATGATTTAAGCCTAACTTACTTCTTTAGCTCCAAAGCTCCTTCAAATCACCGTGAACCCTAGCTCCTTCAACATATACCCAATCATAATCTTCCAAAGATGGAAAAGGTTGGGTCTTCAAGCAATAAGAAGGAGATCATAATTCTTGAAGAAGCAAGGTGAAATAGTTGAACAAACATCAACATGATGAGGATGGGAGTGAGGTGTCGTGAGTGAGGAAGAGAATACATGAAGAAGATGAAGAAAAGAAGAAGAGATAGAGAAATGGAGCATGTCTTGTAAAAGACAAGAGAAAGACCCTAACTATGGGTCTTTCACTTAAGAATTTCGTGGCTTAAACAAGTGGAGTGGCAAGTGACACTTGTCACTTGCCACAAGTCACTCTCTTAAGATCTCTTTTTTGGACTTTTAATATGCTAGTCTATTTTGTCTCCAATTTCTAATTCAATTGTCTCTCAATTTTCAATGGCGCTTGTGAATAAATCCTAAAGTCATTTATCAAAATTTCCTTTGCCATTTGACAGTAAATTTTAATACCATTTATCATTTGTTCTGCCGCTTGACATTTTCCTGGTCCAGGAATCATCCCAATTCTTTTCAGAAAATTTTCTTAAAAACTCCAAAAATTCTAAATCAAGAATTCTAATCTCCAAATCAAAATTTCAATACAATCAAACCACAATTTCCAATAAAATCACATTTACAAGCAATTATACCTAGAATGTCAATGAATACATGTGTAGTCATTTTGATGTGTGCAAAATTTATTATTCACATATATGTGCATATCATGAAATGCATGAGCATACCCCTAATCATTGCTCCTTATGTCTCAATGTCGAGGAAATAGTAGCTCATCTCTTCTTTGATTGTCCTTTCTCCAATGTTGTTTGGACCTACTGCCTCTCCTTCTTCCTTGTCAATCTCCCACCTCACCTCAATCTACATACAATTCCTTCTTGGTTAACCTCTCACCCACACATCAGAACCTTATACCCCAATGTTCTCCCAATTCTCCTTTCAACCGCAGTCTACTATCTGTGGAAAGAAAGGAATTCCCGGACCTTTCAAGATGAAGCTATGGCGGTAAACAGTATGAAAGCTAGGGTAATCACCCTAGTACAGGAGCTTCTCAAAGTACGCACCGACGACAGGTCTAGGTAGGAGAGGTTTCTTACTTACTAACTTTTTTCTGCAGTGTTTGTTTTCAGGTTATAGCATGGACATTTGGGGATACAAGCCACAGTTTGCTCATCCCATGGATAAGGAAATCTCCAGTCTTCTTCACTCCGTCTTCCCTCTTCAGCAGCAGTGTTGTGCTTGTTTCTGTTGAGGGGAAAGGTGATTTGGGAGGCAGCCTTTCACACATAGAAGATCACGGATCACAATATGGTGGCATCAGGATTGCTCATATACATTGAACTGCCGATCTGGGCAACAGGCAAAGAACCGGAGCCCATGGAGAATCTTGATTTGCCTTGCGTGTAGGTTTGAAGGATGTTTTCGATGTAGCAGATAATTCACAAAGCTAAGGATGCTGAACCAACTGATTTTGAGGAACCAGTGGTTCAGGCATTCTTTGATATCAAGAGCTAAAAAGTGACTTGAAGGGTATCTACTTAAATTCAACAACTCAAATTGAGGCCTCTGGGAACCGCAGTTGTTGCTATACGATGTGCTTGATATGGTTGAAAATGGTTCTCCATTTCAAATGATTGCCGCATCTCTTGTTTACAAGAAGATTGATGGCAAAGATGTGTTTGAATATTGATCAACTTCCTGATTGTTTTCGGCTTAACTTGAGTCACATCGGGTTGTTGCTTCGGTACTAGGATCATCAATGTATCTTTTATTCTGGGTTTGATGTTTTGTATTTGTGGTGCTTTGTTTGGGGATTAAGTAGCATAGGTGCTTTAAGTATATGTTAAAGGTGAGATGAGTTTCTCTACTCTCTCAAGCAGTGTACATAACCTTTTCATTCTTTTAATCTTATTACTGATTTATCAAAAAAAAAAAAGAAATGCATGAGCATGAAATGTGTTTCCTAATTTCTCTGTAATCTCTCACATTTACAATTTTAGCCTTAAGATTGGTAACATGGAATAGAAGAGCTTTGAAAAGGATTCATGAATTTTTTTAAAAAAAAAAGGAAGCCAAAAGTAATTTGTTAGGAACCCTATTAGGTTTAAACATTACCATGCATCATACTTATTTTCTCAACCTTTCTGCTTAAGTGACATAAAGGACTAGAGGAAAGGCTTTTAACTAATCAAAACTCAATGAAGCTAGGGAATATTAGTAGTAGCAAGTCATTGATCTTATTTAACTCAAAAAATTATTAAGTATCTTGTTCAATTAATATAAGCATGTCTCAATGAAACTATATGTGATTGTTACTACTAATATTCACATTACGTAAAGGATTTCCACATTTTGTACCTTAATTTAGTTTTATATAACATGCATTGTTTTGCAACACAAAGGAGAGCAAAGTAAAGCCAAAAGCTTATATATAAAAATTAAGAGTTTAAAACTAGCGCATTGCCCTATTTTTTACAATATTATCAAGCTTCTTGATAAACTAAAATATAATATCATAATCCCATCATAAAAAGTTAAACTAATGACCTAAAGAATATAAAATGAAGTATCAATCAAACAACAAGGAGTACCAAGTCACTGACCATCAAAGACAATTATGAGACACATCTAATTGCTTTTCATAAATCCTAAATTTTCGTTGTATAAAGAAAATTACGACTCATAATATGTAACAATCATTATTAGCCATATGAAGATGTGAAAGTAACCATTCATTACCCACTAACTACTCAGAAGTTGTAAACCATAAACGAGTAATCATATGATGATTAAAATATTGTTAAGAATAAGAGAGGGCCATGGTCAAGGGAAAATAGGAGAGGATTACTGTGGAATGGAGATTGTAGTAGAGGAACCGTGTTTTAACAGGAGGGGACTACCATTGAAAGGGAATCAAGAGATGACTATTATGGAAGGGAGTTTAGGAGAATAATCTATTGCAATAAGAAAGCCCTACCACTAAAAGGGAAGTAAGGGAGGACTAAAATAAATCATGTTGTAGCAAAATATCATTGATAATTTGGGAAATTAGGTTTTGTTTTGTGTTTAAAATTTAATTGAATATTTAACAAATGAGATGGAAAAAAAAGATACACATGTTAGCCATGTGGCATGTTAATGTTAACGAGAAACTTAATGTCAGGTTATTTTCGTGGCAAATTGAAAGGTGAGGTCTTTTAGTGTTTCTTTTTAAAGTTCAGGCTAGTATTGTAAATTTAAGAAAATTTTGAGATTTTTTATAATCAACACTTGTTAAATTAAGTACATTGGTTAGAATTTTTTTTAATTTTATAAATATCCAATTTACCCCTTTACCCTCCCCCCAAAGATATTTAATTACATTTAGTGGTGAACTTTAAAAAAACTTGAGTTTATTTTTATAGAATAAATCAAAAACTTTCTTTACATTTAAAAGCTGGAAAACTTGTGTGAACACTGAAGCAAGAAAGACCATTAAACCTATTTGAACATATCAAAGTGGTGAATACTATTTAAAATAATTTGATGTTTTTTTACATAGAACATGTCATTTATATAACCACATATACACCATAATAAGATGGTGTATTAGAGAGAGAGAAAAAGAACCATTCTCAATACGATGAGAAGCATATTGGTAAAGGAAAAAGTTGTAAAGACTTCTTGAAGCATTCATATTTTGAACATAAGCTGAACTTTTATTGTTCAACATATGACACTGAAGAGACTTAGAGTAAGAGAAAGACAAATTGTAGATTACTTCAGAATCTTTAGATGAATTACATATGCTTATGTCATAGATGAAAAAAGGAATAAAGTTGATGGTAAGGAAGACTAAACAGGTTGTTGAAGACCTCAAAATTAATTTTAATTTATTAAACTCTTGTAGTAGTCATGAAATTAGGTTAAATCCCATAAGAACTAAAACTACTTTTTAATTTCAATTAATAAAACTAAGTGGAGGTTTATGATTAATTAATTGAAGTTAATAAGAAATCAAAATAAATAAACTAAGTATAAAAATGAGATATTCAATGTAACTTTGGTATTTGGTCTAAAAAGAATAGTTTTTATAATTCAAGTAGTTAGTTTAAAACTTACTAGCATAGCCATAATAAGTATCAATTTTTCCTAAATTAATTAGTTTAAATCCAGCATTTAAATCAAAATTTACCATGAATTGATTAGGTATGATAATATTCCATATTAGTCAAATGATAGCAATAAGTTTAATGAAAAGACTAAATCATAAATTAAATAATTGAGATAACTACAACTATTTGATTTAGTCTTCTTGTTTCTCAAAAATTAATATGAAAATTTATAAATAATTTATTTACTACTTCTACCAATCATTCATGACATCAATCATTCATGCCACATGTAGATGACTAAAGTCATGAATAGTAATAGAATAACTAACATTAAATTAATTTGTCGTATTAATCTATATTGATTAATCATGAAATAAAAGAACATAAAGTAAGAAATACTTGAATTAAAATAAAAATCTAGGTTTAGAACAAAACTTCACAAGGTTATAACTAGAGTTCTAAGTCAACTTGAATGAGAAAATTTAGATTTAGAGTTTCGCCACCAAAATAGAAGAAAAGAAAAAAGATGAAGAGAAAACACAAAGAAAAACAGAAAAGAATTATGGGGAAGGTTTGTGACGTTCTACTATGCTTTCTTACTGCCAAAATAACTTCTTTCAATATTCCAGAGATTATCTTCTAAATAAATCCAAATCCTTACATAATAAGGTTGTAAATAAGTCTTCTATTTAAAGTGAAACTCTTAAAGTGAATCTAGCTTTAGGCATGATTTCACCTTATCCACAGTAGCAATTTGTCATATTTTTCCTAAATTCGTAGTTTTAACTGATATTACTTCAATTTGATCTAATTTTTACTTGTCATATCCCAACAAACGAGATAAATCCCATTAACATAATCAAATCACATCTTATCAAAGGAAATGCATATTTTTAATGTAAATTAAACATTTAAAGCATATAAATTATTTAATACACTAATAAAGAGTATAGCAACCATTAAAGGAGTTGTTTTTTTTTTAATGTAAAGAACATTTGGGATTGAAATAGACATAAACCTACCTATGTCCTTTATGATAAGGATTTTGAACATGAACAAATTTTAGATGTTTGGAAATTCATCAAATACAATTTTAAGAATTATTGAAACTTTGTCAATAATTGTTGCAGCCAATAAAGAAGAATCTCAATCTCTTTGTCGAGTTAGAAGAAGGCATACTTGGATGGAATAATATAAGGTAATTGTAATTGAAAATCTAGTTACTCACTTTACTTTATTTTCAAATTGTGACCCTACAACTTTTGAAAATGTTGACGAAGAAGGAAAATGATGAGATATGATGGATGATGAAATTGATTCCATTAAAAGAAATGATACTTAGGAGCTATCTAATCTTTTAAAATAAACACAAAATCATTAGTGTAACGTGGCTCTTCAAAATAAATTTGAAAGAAAATAGTAAAGTTAATACAATGTATGTTTAATGGCCAAAGGATACAATTAACATTATGTGATTAACTGCATAAAAGTTTTCTCTTTAGTTGTAAGATATGAAATAATCAGACCAGTGATTACATTTCAAGCATGTAATTCTTGGCTTATTTTTTAGTTAGATATCAAAATGATATTCTTATATAGGTACTCGGAAGAACATGTATTTTTCAAACAACTCTTTAGTTATGTCAAGATTGGAAATGAGTATAAAGCTTACAAATTAAAGAAAGTCTTTTATAAACTAAAACAAGCTCCACGGACTTGGTATAGCCTTATTGAGAACTATTTTCTTAAAGTTGGTTTTTCAAAATATCCTTATGATCATACACTTCTCATTAAGATTGAAAGTAAATGGAAAAATACTCATTATATGCTTGTATATCAATAACCTTATATTTACTAGAAATTCTAATACCATGCTTGAAGAATTCAAGAAGATTATGATGGTTGAGTTTTAAATGTTTAATCTTGGTATAATGCATTACTTCCTTGGTATAAAAATGGTACGATCATGTGATGAGATTTTTTTTCCTAAAATATACATGTGAAAAGATTTTGATAAGTTTTATATGAATGCTTATAATGCAATAAACACTCAAATAGTATTTGCTTTAAAGGTACATAAAGGTTATGAAGGGAAGAATGTTGACAACAAATTATGGGAAATTTGACGTATCTAACAATAACAAGATTAGATATAGTGAGTTTAATTAGTAAATACACGGAGAATCCTACAAAGGTGCAAAGAGAATCCTTCATAAAAACTAATGACTTTGGAAAATTTTCCAAGAAAGGAGAAAAGTACAATTTACTGGGGTTTATTAACAAAATTTATGCAAGACATCAAGATGAATATGCTTTTATGTTTGGGGCAAGTTGTTATTTGGTTATTATCTAAGAGCAACTAACTATCACCTTGTCACATATAGATGTTGAACATGCTATTGCAATGACTTGTATTGTAAGTAATTTCACAACTATGACAGAATCTTAAAATTCACAGGACTCAAAGCCTGAAGTCTTGTGGCAATGCTTTTCATCTCAATATTGTGCTCATACATAGCACATGACCCCGCTTCAATTCGGAACTTCAGACTGGGTGTGATGGTGATAGTGGTGACATAGCACATGAACCATCAAATTTAATAGTGGTTAATATAACTATAAGAATCGTAACAAAAGACTTATTAGCAGTGTTGGATGCCCTTTCATAAAGTTAAGTAATTCCTTAGAAATTTCAATCTTGGGAAGAGCAGACTTAATATTGCCATCAATTGTCATCTTCATATACATTAGACTTAATATGTTTGACCTTTCGTAGTTGTTAAAATGAATTTTCTCCTTATTAGTGCGTAAAATATTCAAAGCATCTAATTTCTCAGTTTTGAGTGCCAAATCTTGGTCCAAAACTCCAAGATATAACTATATGTGTTCACTTTGTTTAAAGAAGTTTAGTTTATTAAACATTGTAACAGATGAAAGATTTCGGTGCATGGCAATAGATGCTAGAGAAAATTAAAACATGACATTAATGCTTTGGGTTATGCAACAATATGCTATATAGATTCAAAAGAACTTTATAAATTGTATTTGGGCATTCCATTAGTATATTGTACAACTCATAACAATTTTCATAATTAATATTCGCCTTTGGGCAATATTAATATATCATATAACATATAACGATGCTAATTTATACATAATTCAGTGATCACACATACACCAACTAAAAATATTTACTATCTTTGGATATCTAAACACAACAAATTGTGTATATACAGTACCTACATTCATGCTTATTGATTATAAAATTAACAAAACACTTTTGAGAGACTTAATTTTTTATAGTAATGAGCTTCAATTTACCTATAATGTGAAAATTCATTAGCATCAAATTATGAGTAATTGAAATTTAAATATAATATTTGTAATTAAAAATAAAATAAAATAACAAAAGCCAGTAGTGATTGGCATTGACACTCATTCCCATCATTTGGCACTAGCACTGGCTATAGCAATATCCCAATGTTGGTCTTTTTTATTAGTTACATAAGGCATTAATTCAACATTCATAATCATCAAATCCCAAAGTTTTGCAACAATTCACAAACATATGAGAAAAGAAATTTAGGTTTTTCTAAAAAATTTCAAGTCGAATCTCATAAGGTTCTCTAAATTATGAGAATTCTATAGTAAAAAAAATCATGAATTTCTCATAACTATAATTTAATACCACATATAAGTGGCTTCAAAAATATAGTCGGATCTAGAAATTCATGAAACTCTCATATACATTCATATTCAATATTCTATTATAATATAAAGATAAAGTTTCAAAATACCTACTTTTCTCCGATGCGAAATGATTGACATATGTAAACTCCTTATCTAATCTGTCTCTTTCTCAACTTTGACATGACTTTCGCACTTAATAGAATATAGTGAGAAAACCCAAAGGCCCCATTTGGTTGATTGAGAAAGTAATCTTTTTCTTAAAATTTAAATTATTACGTTTGGTTCGTTTTTTTGAGTAGTTAGGAAAGTAAAAAACTTTTTTAATTTAGAGAAAGTAGTAGCATTTTCCCTATATTCTAAATCCCAACACCCTCCTTAGTATTTAGATTACTTTCTTTAGGAATCTAATCAAAAAATTATACTAGCCAATTTAACCTTTCTTTCTCTCTCAACTCTACGATAACTCTTTTATAAAACCCTACCTCATCTTCAACCAATGTGACAAATACTGTACCGGACTTGATATCGGATTGATTTAATAATTAAAAATATATAAAAACATATTCAAGGAGAGATACCTCGGTGCATGTTATTTGCGGACGATATTGTCCTAGTGGATGAGACCAAAGAAGGAGTCAATGCCAAGTTAGACTGCTGGAGAGAGGCGTTAGAATCGAAAGGTTTTAAGTTGAGTAGGTCTAAGACGGAGTATTTAGAATGTAACTTTTCAGGAAGCCGAGTGGAGCATGAGGTGGCAGTTGCAATTGGTACCGACGTCATACCACAGAGGACGAGTTTTAAGTATCTCGGGTCTG
>JAOSBK010000007.1:8020315-8030914 GCA_027568895.1 Erythroxylum shatona | reverse complement strand
TTCGAATTTGGGTGAAGATGAAGGTAAGAGAAATTTTTGAGCTTTGGATTTTTAATGAGATTTTGGTTTATTTGGCTCAAGATTGGTATGGGTTTGTGATTTCTCAAGTCAATTTTGGTGATTGCTTAGTATTATTGGTTCAATTTTGGATAATTAATTAATTAGGATTTATGTTATTGAATTAGGGAAATTTAAGGAAAGGCTTTGGAGAATTGAAGCTTGGGACAAGTTTCTAGCATGAAAATGAGGTGGGTAATGTGTTTATATCTTGAATTTTAAGCTACCTTTGTGATTTTGAAAAATCAAGAATCAAAATGTTATAAATTATTGTTTATGTAAATGTTTGAAAATTATGATTTACGAAGGATTAAATTCCTTACTTTCGAAATGATTTTAAGAAATTGCAAGATTTATGAAATTCATTGTTTTCGAATTATGTGAATATTTTGATAATGTTGCTATGATTTATGCATTCTTTGTGTTTAAATGATTAAGATTTTGATATGTGAAATTGTGTGACTCTATGTTCGATTTTGACATGATATGAAATTAAAATTTTGAAATATACCATCAAGCAATTCGAATTTTCGAATACGAATTATGTGTTATGTGAGTTTGGTTAGGTCCCATAAGTTAGAGTCAGTGCACTGGTCTCGTTTTTAAAGGTTTCTCCCGCCTGCCCGCTAGAGGCACTGGAGCTCCGATTTCGGACTCCTATAAGTTCACAGGTACAATGGACCACTATGCAGGAAAGTGTAGTACGTTCTGTTCACGGCTGCACAGGACCGCTATGCGGGAATGCACAGTACGTTCCGTTTTGGATCGACCCAAACCGTTTGATGTGTTATGTGATTTTGATTTTGTTTATTATGTGATGCATTTATTATGTAAAGCATTCATGTTTCAATTTTAATTATGATTTGTGGAAAGTTTTGGAATTTCGAGGAATAAGATATTGAGGTTTTCAACCGTGAAAGTTTTGGAAACTGCTTAGGAATGATTTTCAATGATTTGAAAAGTTTGAAAAATAAGCCTTCGATGATTTTCCTACTGTGAGAATTTTTATAAAATGGTAAAAGTTTAGAAAATGATTTTTGCTTATTATTTGATTTATAAACATGTTATCCACGAGCTGTCAAGCTCACCCCCCCTTTCATCCCCATCTCCAGGTATTCGAGCAGGAGATCGGATGAAAGAATGTCAAGACTTTTTGTTCGATTTTGCATAGCGAGTATTTTGTGTAAAGTTGGATTTTTGGTATTGTTATTGGATATGGCTTAAATTGCCATTAATGTATTACAAGCATTTATTTCAGGATG
Source organism: Erythroxylum shatona (assembly GCA_027568895.1). Classification (NCBI taxonomy): domain Eukaryota; kingdom Viridiplantae; phylum Streptophyta; class Magnoliopsida; order Malpighiales; family Erythroxylaceae; genus Erythroxylum; species Erythroxylum shatona. Next base: position 8,029,595 of record JAOSBK010000007.1, on the reverse strand, counting down.
TATGAGAATTATGAAATTGTGTATAATTGAGTATGATGTATATGATGTATATGAATGATGAAGTTATGTATGGATTTGAGATATATATTTGTGCATGGTTGTGGCATATGGATTTGTGTATGGTTTATGGATTATGGAATTGTATATGAATATGATTGGGTTGTGTATGGATTGAATATAAAATTGAGATATGAATGTGACTTGTATATAAATGGGATTTGATTGTGATATGGATTCCGGACGGGGGGTCCGATGATTCTGAGTTTTGTTTGGGAATTATAGAAGTGTGTTTTAAAACCCTTTGCAGGTTTCGGTTTGTTAAAATGCAGTCGTTATGTTGCCGAATTTTTAGTTCAAATAAAGATAGAATAAAATAAGAATTGGTTAAAAGATGAATTTTGAGATTTGCATGAGGATGAATTTTCCAAGAGGAAATTGTATTTTATTCGTATGTGGTTGAATGAAATGAAAAAAAGAAAAAAAAATTTATACCGGTTTCAGATTGGTTTAGTTTAGGTTTCCAACGCTTTCTTATAATGTTGATTTCGGATGTCGGAATTTAGTTTTTATTCGTAAGCGATTTGTTTTTGTAAATCCGTTGCTTCGATTCCGCTTTTGATTTCCGCCTTCGGTTTGTATTCGCTTTCACTACTTTTGTTCTTGATTGACTTTCGATTCTTTCGTCATACGTGTCCTATTCGATTTGTAGTTTCGCTTTGTGATTTCGTTTGCATACTTTGCCTTTCGCCTTCCGTTTCGTTATTTCGAATACGATTTCGATCGTTTTCGTTTTCTGCCAATTCGTTCTTCGTAATGTTTTTGATTCGTTTTTCCAGTTGGGGTCCAGTCTCGAAATCAAGTCCCAACAAACCACATGAAGCCTATACCAATCCGAAGGAATCACTCATACAATTTATGTCAATGAAATCACAAGAGTGAACCTTCCAAACCAACCTCTACCTCATATTCAACATACTGACACATCCATTACAACTCTAAGAAGATGCATAAAGCATAAACAACTTTTCAACACATATGCATTTCTTCTTTCATGCATTTATTTTAAGCACTTTTTTCATTCTTATTTTTTAATTTCTTTTCTCTTTTTTTCTTTTCCCTTTTTCTTTTTCTTTTTTCCCCTTTTTTCTTTTTTCTCATAAAAATTAAAATAAACTACATCAATATGGGAATTTCAATGATAAGACATAAAATAACCTCCGAACATTATAACCAACCATCAATATGTACAACCCCACACTTAGAATTTTGGATATCCATAAACTTAACAATCATAAATGTTCTACTAACTTTATAACTTAGGTAGGACATTTAGTTAAGTTTAAAAGCATAAAATATGGTTTATACAAAAAGAAAGGTTAAAGTTCAAAGGGGTTTATCAAGGGAAAAATTATGTCAATCGAATAGGTTATTTGGCCAATGTAATTTATGAAAAACAAAGAATGCCTAATCATATCCATGTTAATAGATGTGATACAAATGTGATCTCGAATAGAAATTCAATGCAAAATCAGTATGTACATATCATGAAGGTCACACATTATCAAAAGACAATGAGACTAATATAGATGTGTCAGTCAAATAAGGCTCAAAATCTCACTAGCTTTGTCTACCGTTAGTCACTACTCTTCTAAAGATAACGCATATCGACCAATCAAAAGAGTAAAAGTACATGTTAAAGTTGCTATGAAATTTTCTAGTTAATTAACACTCTAACATGATTATATAATCCCAGAAGCAATAGAAAATGAGAAAATATTTGTTTCATTTGTTTTATTCTTTCTCTCAATTTGATTTAAAACTTAAAAACAAGTAAAACAAACAAATTCAAAAACACACATGCTTCTAAAAAGATAATGCAGAAATGTAAAGGAAAAGAAATTTACTTCCCTTAGGTTGCCTCCCAAGAAGCACCATTGTTTAGGGTCGCTGGCTTGACTTCTTTTTCTCTTCGCGTGACAAAATTGTGATCTTCAGGTGTCACATACGGCTCCTCCACGTAAGGTAGTTTCGGATAGGGTCTTAGTTGATCATCATCCTTTTTCAGCAACTTTCCTATCCTCAGATGCTCAATCTTGACTGAGTCCATACACTTTGGAAATATTTTGATCGTCTCTTCACCTTTTTCTTTATCTTTTAACTCCTCCAACTTGTTATATAAAGGTAAAAAGTTAGTTTCAAGAATAATCATAAACTCAGTACTTACCTATAAGTTAAAAGATATGTCCTTTGCGACTTCGAGCTCCTTCTCAACTTCTTCGACATAAACATCTCATTGAGGGTTGACCTCAAAATTCTCAAACTCCTCATCATTGTGTAACGTTTCCGAACAAATGTCCATTGGATACACCTCAGGTTGATATGGTTGCTCCTCTTCGCTTTGCAATTCTAGGAGATCAAGACTTATTGCCATCTGATCCATTAGGTGTTCCATCATCTGTTCCCTTGCTTTTGTCTCTTGTTGGAATTTTTGCAACTACTGCTACGTGTCCTGTTGAAATTGCAAAGTGTTAGCAGCTAGATTCTTAACAAGTTCTTCTAAAGATGCATCTGAATCATGTTGGCTCTCTGAATCTTGGGCGTTAGACCATGTGTTTTTTTAGAAATTTCCCTCCATCCTTCTGAAATTGTAAAGTATTCTCCTACAATTCCAAAATCAACTCTTCCAGAGATGGATCGGAGTCATGATAGGAAGTTTCTGGTCTGTATCATAATTGTTGTATGTCCTGTAGACTATCATGGAAGTAATTCTAATTATTATCCCATCCACAACAATAGTTAGGTTGATCAATCCAAACATTGTTATAGTTATAAAATAAATTACTTCCGTCCATATTGGTTTTTTTTCAAACACAAAATAAAAAATGAAAAGATCATCAAATAACAAAAAATAAATTAACCACGAACAAATATATACAAAACATCAATTAACTCACAAACAAAAAACTAAAACACTGCACTCCCCAACAACGATGCCAATATTTGACCGCGCGTCGTTACATTAGTCAAAATAAAATAACTAGATTACTACTATAGTAGTGGTGAGTCTAAGTTGATCCCACAGAGAGAGTGTGTAAAGTTTGTGGAATGAAATTAATCGGTGTTTAGGAAAAATCAGGGTTTTGGAGTTTGAAAGAAGAAAATAAAATAAAACTAACTAATAAAAATAAATTAAAGAAAACATTCAAAGAATGATAAAGGTGAGGAATTCGATAGGGACCCGGTTCTTTAGTTCAATCTCGGCCTACACCCTAATTAAGCATATTTCATTAATTTGTTGTTCATTAACCTCTCCTAACAATTATTAATCGTGGGTTAATAATTAACACGAGTTTTCCTTTAGGTTTTGTTTAATCAAGATACGATCGTTAATCGAACAACCTAGGATATGATCTCTAGATTTAATTAGGCAGTAGCATTACGAATTAGGAAAACTAATTAATCAAGACAAGAACCACATACAATGCATCATTTAACCTAGGTCATGTCATCCCTAATCCTTACGAATCATTAGTCACTACACATGAATTTCAACATAACAATTACATATTATATCAAAATTCTAGAAATGGGTTTGTAATTTACAATTCAATGAATGCATTAAAATCCTCAAGTCACAATACCTAATAGGTTCATACACAAATAACTGAACAACAACGAAAATCTGATTATTTATACACAAAACCCAAATCAATTAACATAAGATAACATAATCAATTCCTAATGAGAGAAAGAAACAACATAATAATAATAAAAATACCTAACCCATGTTGTCAGTGTCGATGTCACCTCCGAACTGGTGTTGGAGTACCTAGCCCTTCATGGGTCTTTCCTGGAAAATTGCCATCGAATGTCCCATCGAAAACTCCTTTGTTTTCTCTTCATTGCCCAAGCTGCAACTCTTAATTTTTACTGTTCAATGATCTCGTTACTACTCATGGCCACAATACCAAGCCACTGTAGCTCTAACTTCTCTAGCCGCAAGTCGTCAGCCGCTAGCCTCCCTATGTCCAGTGCCAAATCTCCACACTGTGTTTTTTCTCCACTATAGCTGATTGATTCGACAAATAAGGGTCACAACCCCTTAAATCCTCTCCTTTTGTGCATTTTACGGAAACACATAGCTGCTACATTTCACGTAACACACGCTGCGTTGATGCGTTAAATGCAGCGTACGCTATGCATTGTGCTGCTGTGTTAAACGTAGTGCACAGTCCACCCTTTAATCTCTTTTTCTTTACAATTGTTCTCCAATTTGCTTTGAACATCTTATCCTTTTGGTCTCAAATATCCAACCTAGTAGTCAACACAAATTAAGTATTTTATCTTGAGAATAGGATTGAAATCACATGAAAATACATAAGAAAATATAAGATAATTCAATCCTATCAACTATTGATCTGAGACTAATAGAATGCTCTACTAATCTCAGTTTTCCTTTTGGTTTTGTTTAATCAAGATATGATCATTAATTAAACCTAACTACTGAATAATCTAGAATACGATCCCTTGATTTAATTTGGCAGCCACATTATGATGTAGAAAATGATCAATATAAACACTAGCCTCACACATTCAAGTTATCTAACCTAAGTTATGTTGTTCTTAACAATATAGGATCATTAGATGCTACGTACAAACAATAAAAGTTATGATTACGGATTATATTCAATGTTTTAGCAAAGGTTTGAAATAGAATTCATCCCAAAACTTGATCAAATCAACACTAATAACACAATAATCCAAATTGAATTACAATCTTCAAATGATAAAAATAGCTTAACCATGACTTGGCGTCGATATTCCCATTGAACCAATGTAGAAAACTAGCCTTCCATCTGTATTTTTATGATCCAAATGTCAATTATCTTCTCTATAACTACTTAGATGGTGAAAAATGAAGAGAGAACCTAGTGCCTCCACCCTCTATTCTCCGCTTCTCTCTCTATTTTTTGATTTAATTTTTGGTACATAGTCACTACTCATGCCCTTTGTTACTGTGCTCCTCTCTTTAAAAACCCTGCATAACATCTACATTAAATGCAGATACATTAAATGCAGACGTTGTCTGCATTTAACACCAAAGTCTACGTTCTCGTTTAATGGAAATGTCTACATTGGCATGAAATGTTTACATTTATGTAGATATTGTTTGTGTGAAACGCAAACGTTCACGCTAATCCTTCCTTGCTACAATGTCGTTTAGTTCATGGAATGCTGCCATTTAATTCACATTGTGCATTGGACTATCTCATCATGCTACTGCCCTTTCATGCTCGATTAATCTGACGTTTTTGCATGGAAAAAACATGCATGTGCTATATTGCTTTTTATGATTCTTCTTCTTTGTGTTCCATTTTTCCTGTCTTCCTCTTATCTTTTAATTTCCTTCTTCTTCCTCTATAAAGAAAAGTGAATATTAATCTTCAGAAAATGGCCAAACATCGTGCTTTCAATTCACTTTAACTTTTTTACTTCTGAATTGCGCCTAAAATCACATAAGAGTCAAAGTGACTATCTTAAGGAAAACTAAGGCATTAATCACTAAATGTAACATGTCAAATGAATCAAAATTTAAACACATATCAAGTTCCCCCACACTTAGCTTTTGATCATCCTTAGGCAAATCATCAAAACCAAAATAACAAACTAAAACTTTTATTCATTTTCCATGTTTCCAAAGAATAGATAACCAAAAGTAAAGATGAATGAAGTTCAAAGCCTAAAAAAAAAAACTCTAACATTTAAAGCTTTTACTCATGGTCAATCAATATTCACCACCCTGAGAAACTGAGTAATCTAGAGGTAAACTTAGACAAAAGGTGTTTAAACAAGATATTTCTATGGGTACACTCAAACACCATTCATGATCATAACAATCCACAATTTTGCATATCATTTCATTTCTCCGACACTAAAAGTCACATGCATAATCATGAGTCAAAGGACCTTTCTATGGTTATAATGTAGGCAAAGGTAAGGTGAGATGTATTTTGGTTAATGTAGCATAAAAGTCATCAAGCTAGTGAAGCAAAAATAATATTTAATGAGATATCAAACATTCAAGTTAACATTCATTCAAAACTAGGTACCATCAACCATGAAGAATGCAACAACTATGTTTCACAACTCAATTTAGCTCTCACACCATAAGCCACATTAGCATAACACAAAAAGTTATCCATGTAAAACATTCGCCTTATATGCAATATATACAAACACCCAATCAATACAACTTAAGGAGGGTAAGCTATTAATTAACAACTTTTAACAACAATTATATTTCCTCCTTGATACTTTTATCCAAACTCACTTTTTTCTCTCTTTGTTTTTCTTTTTTTTCTTTTTGTCTAAAGTAGAAGTGATAGAAGCTACATCAATATAGGATTTATAATATGGAATTTTAATAAATATAACTAACCCACGTGTATGCATATCCCCACACATAGACTTTTGTACAATCACATTCATCAAGAATTAACAAATGCCCCACTAGCTTTAAGACTTGGCTAGGGCATTTGGTTAGGTGCATGTAATATGGTTTATACAAAATAAAAGGATAATAAAGCTCAAAGGGGGTTAGCAAAGGAAAATTCACATAGTTGGGTAGGCTATTTGGATAATGTAGCTCGTAATCAATAAAGAATGTCTAATCATTTTCATAAAAAATGTATGTGATAAAAATGTGGTCTCGAATAGAAAATCAACGCAAACTAAGGATGTATATGTCATGAAGGTCATACATAACAAACAAAACATTAAGATTTATATAAATATGTTTGTGTAATATGGCTCAAAACCTCACTGGTTTTTTTCTCTACCACTAGTCATCGCTCTTCTAAGAATAATGCATATTAACCAATCATAAGAGCAAAAGTATATGCCAAATTTTTCTATGGATTTTACTAATCAATTCACACTCTAATTATGACTAAATAATCTTAAAAGCAATAAAAAACAAGAAATTTTTTGTTTTGTTTGTTTGATTTTGAAAACCGCCTAAGAAGTCATATAAGCTACAACTATGCTAAAAAATATGCATAAAAACTAATATACCCTAACCCCATATTTAAAACTTACATTGTCCTCAATGTAAAATCAAATGCAAGAAATGGATCACTTAATAAAATAGAAAATGCAAAAATGCAAACGACAGAAATTAACTTTCCTTGGGTTGCCTCCTAAGCAATGCCTTTGTTTAACGTCATTGGCTCGACCTACAGTTGTGTGCATCATCAAGTGACACCAACCACATTCTTCAACATCAACACCTCTAAATCCTCCGTTTGGAAGCCCACATAATATGACTTTGATCAATGTCCATTCATTCTGAATGTCTTATCATTTTTTAGGCCTTGTATCTCACATGAGTGATAATAAACAGACCACCCCAACGAGAACGCAAATTACTTAGAAAGAGTTTAAGTTTGGAATGATATAGTAACACTTTCTGGCCCATCAAGAAGCCTTTCCTCGAGATCATCTTATCATGAAAATCTTTCTTCCTCTCCTTATATATCACTGCATTTTGATATGACTCATTCCTCATCTCTTCCAATTGTTGAAGCTACAACTTCCTATGCACTCCCACATCATCCAAGTTCATGTTGCATCCTCTGATAGCCCAATATGCATTATGTTGTAATTCCACTAGAAGATGAAATAGATTCCAGAACACTAGCCTATACAGCGATAACCTAATTGGTGTTTTGTAAACTGTTCTATAGACCTATAGTGCGTCTCCCAATCTTACGCTCCAATCCTTCCTATTAGGTTACATGATTTTCTCCAAAATTAACTTAATTTCTCTATTTGAGACTTCAACTTGCTTGTTGGTTTTGTTGAGTTATGCAACTATAGTGCCCTAGAAAGCAAGTGTTGTTGGCTCCTGAAATTTGTTTTTTATAAGCATGATTAGATTAATTTTGGGGTCTTGCTAGATTAATTTATGTTGGAATTAATTAGGATGTTAATGTGGGTAAGATAATATGGTATAGGTTAAGGGCTTTGAGCTATTAACGTAGTGGGAGAGTGTAAGGACAATTTTGGCAAGTCACTTAAGTTTAAAAACCATAAGGCATTAAAGGAAGGGCTAGGTAGACTTTTATCATTCATTAAGGGTAAAATGGGAAGAAAGAAGTGTAGTTTCCTTCCTTAAAAGGGGGAAAAACGAAAATGGGAGAGAAGGAAGTGAAATAACAAAACCAAAGAGAGGAAGAAGAGAGGTTTCGGTGGTTGAGAGGAAAGAAGAGAGTTGAGCTAGGGTTTCATCTTTTCTAAGCCTTCTAGAGAGATTTTGGTGTTGTGCAAGAAGGGAAAAAGATAGAGGAAGATAAGAGCTTTCTTTTGAACCAAGCATTTCTTCATTTGGAGAAGAATTGAGGTAAGAGCATTTTAAGGCTTTGGATTTTTGGAAGGGTTTTGGTTTCAAGAGCTTGGTAAATGCATGGGTTTACGTGTTCTATGATCAATTTATACATTAGTTTCTTTGGGTTCTCATATGAAAATTTCCATTGATTTGGGAATTTTATTTTTTAAAAAGGGAATCAAGAAAGACAAGAGGAGCAAGAGGAGAAGCATATTGGAACAAGACATAATCAAGGACTTCAAGGTGAGTTTCACTTTTATAGTTGGTAATAAGCCAACAAAAGTCTTATGTTAAGAAATGCAGTAAATAATTTTGCAACTACCTCATTCATGTGCATTTAATGTTTTTTTTAAATGCTACAAGATTGTGCTACATGCTTATACCTGATTTGTGTGATGATTTCTGAAAAGTTGTTTTTAAAATAATTCTTTGAAATGATGCATGATTATGAAACCATACTTTTGAAAAAGGTCTATAAGATATAACAAGCATGTGAAAAACAAGTTTTCAAGAGAATGTGCCATTTTGGGCATCAAGCTTTCAAGATTTTGAAATCTATGTGTTATATGGGTTTGTGGTAGTCCCTTAAGAACCGTCACGTGCACGTTGACCTAAGTGTAGGCTTCTTCCGCTTATCCGCTAGTGGTATGGAGGTTCTTCAAGGACTCCCTCAAGAATTTACGACTACATAGGACCATTATATTGGGAATGTGTAGTGCATCATGTTTTGGATTGGACTTACCCAAACCATTTGACATGTTTATGTGTTCATGACAAGTTGATATGAGTGATGCATTCATGATTTCCATACACATGAATTTCTGCATTGCAAATGACTTATATATGTTTTTGCATGTTACAAATTATAAAATTGTTACCCACAGGCTTTAAACT
>JAOSBK010000007.1:7972957-7985293 GCA_027568895.1 Erythroxylum shatona | reverse complement strand
AAACGTTGGTTTCAAAAATTAGTGATTTTTATATTGATGTTTTATTATTATGATGCCATGTGAAGTACAGTAGTGATCGTTCGTAGCTCACCCTTATCGTAGGATATGTATCGGAATGACCTACGGGCATCCCGGTGTGTACCCTGTGGTAAGGGGGCGCTACATTGAGAGTTTAATAAAGTCAGTCTGGTAGTGGAATGGATAAGAATGATGTTGCATTAGAGGAAGTGAAATTGGGAAAATTTTCAACTCTTTCATAAGGGTAAATTTGTGTTCTGAATTCTGGGGAACAAATGTATTAATTTAGGCTGAATTAGACAAAGTTGTCTTCCAGAAAGTTGTAGCTTATCTTTCTAGCTTTCCAATTATATAAAGTATGAAATTTTTGGACATCAGAGTCAAATGTTATGATCTTTGTAAGTGGAGATGCTCTGGAGAGTGTACTTAGTGATTTAGAACTTTTGGTGATGTGAGGAAGACCCAGTAGAAATACCTTTATCTGATGCATCTCAGACTAAATCATCTAATTCACTATAAATTGAATCATCTGATGCATTTTAGACTGAATCGTCTAATTCACTATAAATTGTATCGTCTGATGCATCTCAGACTGAATCGTCTGATCCACTATAGATAGAATCGTCTAACCTTTCGCCTGGTTCAATTTTGACCCTCTAGATGACAAACTCTCGCTTCAGTTTCTTCATAAAAGTTGTAGGTCTATAAGTTATCTTTCAAACCGTCTAATAATTACCTTGATTCGATATCTTTAGAGAAAGTTATGCCAATTGTTCCAAAAATAGGCCTTAGATTGAAGCCTTTCGTCTGACCTTTTATCTGGTATCATCTAGCCTTTCATTTGTTTCAATTTTGATCCCTCTGGATGACAAAATCTCACTTTTTTTCTTTATAAAAGTTGTAGATCTATAAAGCCTCTTTTAAACAGTCTAAGAATAACCTTGATCTGATATCTCTAGAGAAAGTTATGTCAATTGTTCCAAAATAGGTCTTAGACAGAATCCTGACCTTTCATCTTGTATCATCTGGCTTTTCATCTGGCTCAATTTAAACCCTCTAGATTACAAATTCTCTCTCCATAGTCTTCACAAAAGTTATATATCTCAAAGTCTTCGTCGAAACTATCCTAAGATGACCTTATTTCAACATCTCTAGAGAAAGTTATGCTAATTGTCCCGAAACAGGTTTTAATATGATTAAGGACAAAACCTTGTTTGATTCTTTAGGCCATAACTTTGTTATCTGAACTCCAAATGAAGTGATTCTTAGACCAATAGATTCCTAACACATTTTTCTACCTTTTCATGAAAGATTATAGTTTTTTATGTTTATTTGAAAAGGATTGATTGAATCACAGTAAGGGTATGGGTTAGAAGAGTATGAATTGGATATTTTTACTAAACATACTTCGGTATTTTGATGATACCTTGATCTGTAGAGCTCTGAATGAGATGATTCTTATTTAAAAACAAACTAGAGACATAGAGTTACAAATTATATGAAGGAATTTAATTTTAATTCAGTCCTTAAGACTTTCAATTTCTAGATGGAAGTTGGGTATGATGTACTATTTTAGTTTAATAACAGTTTGAAAATGTTTGGGCCTAACTTCTAGATTTCTGAACCAAATTGAATGGTTTTGGTGGCATTAGAAACTTAAGACAATGGAGAACAAATGTTTTGAAGGAGTTAATTTGTAATTCTAGTTGAGGTTTCCCAAAATATGTTCTGAAATAGGATAAATAAGTTTGTTTTTGATGTTTGACTAGTGTGGGCATGCCACCATTGTAGGATGATGGTTAATGAGGGTTCATGAAAATAACCCTATAAGATAATGTACTCACGCTTTATGACTCTGAGATTTAGGTTTCGGAATCAAGGCCCAACAGGTTATATATATAATTCATGTATATATATAATTCATAAAAAGTTTAGTAATTATTTATATAATTTACCAAGAATGTAGACAAAATCAATATATATATATATATATACACATGTGTGTGTGTATGTCTCTGTGTGTGTGTGTGTGTTTATTTGTCTGTGTTATATATATACAACTTTTTTACAACCAACTTATGTAGTTTATCAAATATCACATAAGCATAAATTTCAAGACATGCACTATCTTATTTGCAATTGGAATTTGTAAAACTTCTTCTTCTTTGTATAATGGTTTGTAATCCTCTCTAGCGGATATTGGTCACTATACCCTTGTATTTTGCAAGTTGATTTATACGTGCACTTTTGGTATGCCTTTTGTGACTTAATTTAATTCATCTTTTCTCAAAAGAAATATCCAAATTTTCCTAATAAAAGTTTATATTATAGTAAAATAAATTGATGTATTAATATATTTTGGATTCGAAATCATTGAAATTATTTATCATTTCACAATTTGCAAATATTTTCTGTATTATTAAACATATTTAAATTAGATCATTGCAGTAGTTAATTTGGATTTGTTGTGATCATGTGCAAAATTTATCCTTTTAATTTTATATGATATATTGACATAAAGAAGAATTATGAAAAATCTATGGTTAGATTGTTAAGGGAATTTAAATTTTATATTTAATAAATGTATATACAAAATTATACAATAAGTAAATTTTTCACATCTATATTTTTTATATAGTTAATTATAACAAATGTTCATTTGCAATTGGCGACTGATAAGTTCTAATCTTCAAGTTATATTTTTAACATGATTTTGAGAGAATTTTACTTATCTTTGGATTATTTTATATGATTTGGTACTCAATATCATTTATGTTTTGTTTATATGCCTTATTTTAGCTCTCTAATGAAGAACAAACAAATTGAGTAATTAGAGCAAGGTTGGAAAAGTTTTGGCATAAGTTTAGATTAACATTTGTACTGTAACACCCCCATATGGAACCTACAACCATCCACACACATAACAACCAAATTTCTGTACACACATTCAAGGTATACAATTCTATTCAATACTATACTATACACATTACAAAACTCCCCAATGCTTAACATTATCATTTAACAGTAATAATGCATCTTTACATTTACATGGTAATCAAAAAAAAACATACAATTCCCTTTAACCATTACATATACAGTCATCTTTAACTAAAAACACCTTCTAAAGTACTTTTTTTTTCTATTTATTGGTCTTGGTCCCTATAGACGTTCCCTGTAGCTCACTCCTATGATTTGGACCTATACGAATTAACACCCATGCTAAGCTTAAAAGCTTAGTGGGGAAACACTTAGTTTGGATGACCACTCACAGTAGTCATATGCCAAGCACACATATTCAAAAATATCACAACTTATATACGATAAATTCACATTCATGAACCAAACATTGATATACAATGCCCATGTAAATAATGATGGCATATTTAAGCAAAGTACATAATGATAATGATGGCATACTTAAGCAAAGTACATAATGCAAATATGCTTCAACATATTATCCATATACTGAAAATGAACATTTATAAGCCAATTATTGGCATTCAACACTCATTGATACAAGTTATCAATTAATATAATTGCACATTGTTACGATCTATCATTACAATCAATACAAATGCTTATCAATACCAATTATTCATATGTCATGTTATATTTCTTATTTATGACTGTTAAGTTTCCTTTCTATGTTAAGCCTGCACATTTTCTATGGGTGTGGATAATGAGTGTTGTGGATATCCAAAGATATCAAACTGTGGATCCCCGAAAGTATCAAACTGTAGATTCTCGAAAGCATCAAACTGTGGGTATCTACAGGCATCAAACTATGGAGAAATTATAGTCTCAAATGAAGACACCATTGGTGTCAAACTGTAGCAACTGCACTATAATCCACCACCAAAAAGACATAGCAACCCTTGTAACATTTCCTTTAACCATTTGCCAATTTCATAATTCATATATTGACAAATCATATGATATACATTTCAGGTCATAAAATTTGTATTTGTGTTCATACATGCAAGACATAACTTACCACCATTATAAAGGTGTCAAAATCACACATTTATAATCATACTATACACATATGAGCAATAAATATGCATATAAATCATTTATACACATGTAAGTTTTATTTGGAATGCACTATGCTCAATCTTGAATTTCAATGTTCAATTACTTAATTCGCATATGGTAAGTCCTATTTCATTTATTTCTAGGTATTTGAAAAGTTTCATATACATTCAAAAGGTTCGGATAAGATTCGGTAAAAATAGGAAACCAAAATAATGTCAAGGTCGTGCGGACACTCTGTCCATTCATACCAATAATTGTTCCTCAATATGCATATAGAAAACTTCAAAATTAGGTTTCTAGGTCTTCTGGAAATGTTTTTCTATATGTCTCTAGTTTCTATAGCACTAATAATCAAGACATTTGGACTCGTAATTCATGCTATATAGACCAAATATGACAAGCTGCTCCAAAATAGGGGCAGCATCAGGTCATTATTTTCGATCTCAATTTCCAAGATTATAAAGCCAGATTTAAGTTAGAGTCCCTTCTATAGATGTTTAGAATTATGTCTTATGTTTCATATGAAACTAAAAACACACAATTTAGAGGTCTGTATCCTGAGTTATGACTCCAACAATGTGAATGACTCAAACAAACCCTAGACAAAATTCCACTACACCGATACTCTCTTGTCATATACATCCAAGTTTATGTAAGATAACACCAAACCATCATCCTAAAAACCACTCCACATCAAAATTAATCTTTTTACACATTCAAATATACATAAATACATAAATTAACTAAGTGGAGTCAACTGACAAAGTGGTTCTTCTAATGATTTTCCTTCCCTTCTGCTTTGATTTTGCTTGAATCACCAAATGAAAAATGATGGGATGAAGAGAGTGAAAAGGAGAGGAGAAAAATCTGAAGTTAAGCCATCAAAGTGTCGTCCATCTCCCCTTTCTATATGCCTTTTCATGAATTTTTCTAGTCTTAGACACATGTTTCAATCTCATGGGATCACATGTTACAATCTTATTAGACCATGTGATAAATCCCATTGGAACATATGTTACAATTCTACTGGACCATGTGTTGCAATGCTATTGGAACATGTGTTACAATTCTATTAAACCATGTGTTACAATTTATTAGACCATGTGTTACAATTCTAATGGACACACATGCTTTAATCTTATTGGTCCATGATTTGACTTTAGGAAAATTGCATATTGGTCATTCTTCTTCCTTTAATACCTATATTGGCCTATAATCTTGTCAATTTATTTCATTCCATACCTCTTAAGTTTCTAATGGCATAAATTTCATGAAATTTGGATATCGGAAGTTATACCCCAAAAACTACAGGCTCTTTGAAAACAAGGATAGCAGCCAGAACTCAAATTCAAAACTCTTAGAGGTAGAATCAGATTTCAGTTCCTTCATCAAACTTTTACACCTATGTCTCTAGTTTAATTTCCAATTGGAATTATCCAATTTGGAGGTCTACAAGACAAGATATAGTCAAATTACAGAAGTCTATTCAATGGAACCTATCCATTCAGCGAGGTACACATCCCAAATCAACTAACTTCGATCTTATCTTGCAAGAGCAACACAAAAATACATCCAGTTTAACCAAAAACATCCCATTTACTTATGAAATACTTATTTTATCAATTCCACTCACATCATGCTTATAATCCAAACAAACCTATCAAAAATTCCCATACATATTTCTTGTCTAAGTATGTATGTCCATGCGAAAATGAACAAATTACCCATTTACCCATGTCGTTTACATCAAGTGCCACTATGATTTTTACTATACTTAGATGTACTCAATTCGTTCATTATGTTCACATCTTATTACCCCATAGACATACTATAATAATTCCAGGGTATATATTGGGGCATTGTAGTTTCAACCTGAAGTAGTCCCTATTCCATTATGTTTCTTCTAAAACTAGCACATGAAGCAATACGTGTTGGCCCCCGATTCTGGAACCCAACTCTTGCAAAAACATAAAACGTGTACTTGCGTTTGTTACCATGCATGGTTATTCCCATTTAACCCTCATTAGTCATCCTCGGTTCATCTTCATTCTCTGATACTGTAGTGTCAGGCCCTATCTTCTGAATCTTTCTTATACTGAAGCAAATATTCTATGCTCAACTTCCATCCAGATACTGAATATCTTAGAGGTTGGGTTAAAGTTCTATTCCTTTAGATCATTTGATAGCTCTATGACTCTAGTTTATTAAGACATAAGACTCATCTCATTTGGAGGTCGGATAACGAAGTTTTGGCTGAAAGAATCAAACATTATTTATCCTCAATCATATTGAATCTATCTCGGGACAAATTTGTATAACTATCTCTACAGATGTCGAATTAAGATTATCTTAGGATAGTTTCAAGGAGGACTTCAAGATCTACAACTTTTATGAAGACCTTGAAGACAAATTTTATCGTCTGAAGGGTCAAAAATGGAGCAGACGATAGCATCAGACGAATAGCGTACAGAAGAAGACGTTTAGGTCACATCGATAGAAAGCAGATGAAGCTGAAGGCAGATGAAGCCGAAGGCAGATGAAGTAGAAAGCAGACAAAGCCGAAGGCAAACGAAACAAAGAGCAGATGAATCAAAAGACAGACGAAGCAAGAAGCAGACAAAGCGAAAAGGGCAAACGAAATAAAAAGCTGACGAAACAAAAGACAGACGAAGCAAGAAGTAGACGAAGCGAAAAGGGCAGACGAAATAAAAAGTAGACGAAACAAAAAACAGACGAAGCAAGAAGCAGACAAAGTGAAAAGTTAACTTAAGATAATGCAACTCTTAAGATGAAGCGGAGTCAACTTAAGGTAAAGCAAAGTCAACTTAAGACTATGAAACTCTTAAAACGATACTTCTTTACAGACAATACAACTCTATAGATGATATGACATCATCACAGACGATACGTCTTTACAAATGAAATGACGTGATCACAGACGATGTGACGTCATCACAGACAATACATCTTTACAAATGATACATCTTTACAAACGATGCATCTTTATAGAAGATGCATCCTTACAAATGAAATGACATCATCACAAATGATACGTCTTTACAGATGATACATCTTTACAGACGATGCATCTTTATACTCCTAAGAATTTCCCTTTCTAAGGACCATAACTTTCAATCCAAAGGTCCAAAAATTTCATACTATATACCGTTTGAAAGCTAAAAGAAAGACTTACAACTTTCTAGAAGACAACTTGGTCTAATTTAGCCTAACTTAGTCTAGATTTTCCCTTGAAGTCATAACACAAATGTTACCCCTATGGAAGACTTGTAATTTTGCACTGTGTAATCTTGGAATGTCCTGAACACAACCATTCAGCTACCCATTTGACTTCATGAAACTCTCAATTCTTAACTCATTTGTCTCATCACATCCAGCTACATCTAATCAATCATAATTCCTGTCTTTTCTTTCCATAAATCTCACTTAGGTATATATATCTATCTATATATATATATATGTATCAACAATTTATGTTCCAAAATCATCAACTCAAGTTGATAACTTCTTCACGCATGTCTAATTTCAACCCAATTCATCCATATATCATTCATATTTCATTATCAGCAAAAGAATAAAGTTTTACAAATCTTTAATGGCATTCTAAGCCACATTACATCACCATCTCAAAATCTCAAATTACAAAAGGTTCTTGAACAAACAAGCTTATTGCTTTCTCAAAACCAACTCAAAATACAAATTAAGCAAATTCGAAAATTTTCCCTTAGGATCTTAATCACTTAATCTCTTAGCTATCACCTGAAGATGGGGTAAAAACGGGGGTGAGCTTGAAAGCTCGTAGGTAACAGTTTATAACAAAAAAATAAGCAAAACCTTTGAAACCATTTTACTTGGCATAGAAAATTTTTATTGAGTTCATAAAACACATGTTTCTTAAGCTTTCAGCCAAAATACACATATTACAAAACGTGAATGCATCAAACTTGTTAACATAATATAAGCATATAAGCACATCAGAATGGTTTGAGTAGATCCATAAACATGACGCATTACATATTTCCATATAATGGTCCTGTGTAGTCGTAAACTTAAGGGAGTCCATGAAGGAGCTCCGTGCCACTAGCAGGCAAGCAGGAGAAGCCTATAACTTGGTCAACATGCACGTGACATTCTTGAGAGACTACCACAAACCCACATAACATGTAATTCATGACTTGTAAACTTGTTGCCCAAAATGGCATTTTTCCGAAACTTGGCTTTTCATATACTTGAGATATTTTGAAAACCATTCTTGAAAACATGATTTCATGAACATGTATCTTTTCAAAGAGAAATCCTTTTCAAAGTTTTTTAATCAATCATCAACACAATGCATTTCACAATTCACTCAAGAAACAATAAAGGCCACATTGATGATGCAATGTAAAATCATTAAACTTCTTTGATTTAAAGAAAAAACATTAGTGGCTTATTTACTCTATTATAAAAATGTACCCAACTTGATTTCCTTGCTTATAGACTTGCTCAAAAATGTCTCTTCTCTTGTTCCTCTTGCCTCTTTTGATCCCTTTATACAATAACAAAAATCCCACTCAATAAGGTTTTCAATTAAAAATCCCACAAAGTACAATCACTAAAATTGGTGTTAGAATACTTAAACTCATGTATTTTCTAAACTCTATGAACTAAAATCCTTCCAAAAATCCAAAAGATTCAAAATGATCTTACCTTGATTCTTCACCAAATAAAGAGATTTTTGGCTCAAATGGAAACTCTCCTCTTTCTCTACCCTTTTCCCTTCTTAAACAACATCAAACTCTCTCTCAAAATGAAGAAATGATGAAATCCTATCTCAGCTCTCTTCTTTTCTCTCAAACCACTGAAATTCTCTTGTCTTTCTTTCTTATTTTCTCTTCTTCTCTCCCAATTCACGTTTTTCCTTCTCTTAAATGCAAGACTGTATTCCTTTCTTCAATTTCTATCCTTAATGAGTCGAAAAAGTCCATTTTACCCTTCCTTATAGGCTTATGCTCTTTTAACCTTAAATGTCTTATCAAAAATACCCTTGAACATTCTTATAACTTTAACACCTTAATTCCACTTACCCATTCAATAAATCCTACTAACTTTGACATAATTGGATAATTTCAAAATGATTAATCTATGAAAACCTCAAATTTATTTAAATCATGCTTATTCATCAAGAAAAAAAATTTGGGGGCCAACATAAGAGGGGAGCATGAATTAAGTGTTTAAAAACTTCAACAATTGTTTTAGTTAATGTACTTAATTAACAACAATCAATGTAAATAAGGATGGAGAAATTTCTTAATATAAATCAATTAAACTATTAAATAATAATTTAAAAAGGATAGGGAAGAGAGAACGTAAACCTATTTATAGTGGTTTGATAAATAATTCTTACCTATGTCTGCTCTCAAGACTCTTTTTGAAATTCCATTATAATTCTTGTTTCAAGACAAAAAATAAAATTTGTATGATCTTTATCAGTAAGCAGGAATCATTTTTACAATCTTCTTTCAAGATGAACAAAAACTTCAATCTCACTTGGATCATCTTCAATTATAAATAATATAATCCTCAAACCAAATATTATAACTTAAAGTTTATCACTTTATTACTTGATGACTCCAAATTGGTTTGCCCACACAAAAATGAGACAATGATGCTCAAATGATTGAAAAATACTTTGAAATATGTACATACAACACCAAAACTTTCTTGATGCTAAAATCAATAAGAAAAATCTATCTATAGTGTTTTGGGACTCTTTTTAGTCGCTGGAATCAAAAACTAACTGTTCTAACAACTGTATACGACAACTAGTATAATATAGCACACTAATCCACCAATAAGTATTAAAAAGCTCTAGATTCATTAGCTATTGGAACACTAGTGAGCCTTTTAGAGCATCAAATTAAGAAAGTGATATTACAATTAATATTACAAACTAAATAATGACCTTGATAAGCTTCGATCTTCTTTTGTTCTTGGTTTGATCTTCATTAGTAGTGGTTATGTTTTGTTATCTTCAAAATTTTAATTGGAACATCCTTTTGTTCAACACTAATCAAAAACTAACAAAGTTACTTAACAGAGGTTAGATTAATTAGAGTTTAAACAGTGAAGAAGGATTGCATATAAAATAGGAGATGCACAAAGGTAAGTTATCGTAACCACTCTCATTAAGAACTGTTAATGATTTTCTTACATAATTAGCAGCCTTCAATTGACTAACTTGAGCATTAGAATGTCTTCACCGTTAAGAATTTCAGCTTGTTATATTCATTTTTGTTAGCATATTAGGTTAAATTCAATCCACTAGATTTATGAAAAAATCAATCTACATTATTTCACAACTTTTGTAGGAATATGAGAGAAATATTTAGATACCTCACTTGAGTGAATCTAAAAAATAATTCTATTATCAAAAACTTATGAAGAATAATGGACACTAATGAAAGCAAACTGATGCAGAACCCCTGGGCTAAAGAACCTGAAACCCATTAAATATACACTTTGGATTGAACATGAACAAGACCAAATCCCCAACCCTAATAAATATGTGATTCTCTAACAAGCATCTCTCTAATAGAACATATAAGAGTGCAAAGTTGTTTACTCCTAAAAAGATATTCTTCATGCTTATAGAACTTATCAAATGCAGTATGTTCACAAGCTTGATATACATTAGCAAAATCAACATCTTCCACATACAAATCTTTCAAATGCTCAAATCCAAGTAACTTATAAGTAAGCATAGAAATCAAAGTGTACCTTCTCAATATTGTATCAGCCACAACATTTTCCTTACGTTGCTTGTATTTGATCATATACGAAAATGGTTAAAGATACTCCACCCAACTTGCATGCCTTTTGCTCATTTTCCCTTGTCCCTTCAAGTACTTGAGAGATTTATGATCACTATGTATCACGAACTCTTTAGGTAGTAAGTAATATTCCCAAACTTTAATAACTCTCACTAAGGCATAAAGCTCCTTTTCATAAGTGGAGTAGACCAAAACTGATCCACTCAACTTCTCACTGAAATATGCTACCGAGTGATTCTCTTGCATTAAAATAACCCCTATACCAATCTTAGAAGCATCACATTCAATTTTAAAAGTCTTGGAAAAATTAGGTAAATGTAAAACAGGTGCAGTACATAACTTTTCCTTTAAAGTATTAAATGCATTTTCTTGTTCTTTCTCCCATCTAAAACTAACATTCTTTCTAATAATTTCATTCAATGGAGTAGCAATAGTAGAGAAATTTTTTACAAATCACCTATAAAAACCTGCTAAGTCATGAAAACTCCTAAACTCACTAACTAACTTAGGTGTCAGTCATTCTTGAATAGATTTGACCTTTTCAGAATCAACCTCAACATCCTTAGCACTTACCACAAATCCTAAGAAGACAACTTTATCCATTCAAAATGAACACTTCTTATGATTTGCATACAACTTCTCTTTCCTAAGCACATCCAAAATAGTCTTAGCATGTATGACATATTCATTTAAGTTCTTACTGTAGATCAAGATGCTATCAAAGTAAACAACCACAAATTTACCAAGGAATTCACACAAAACATGATTCATAAGCCAATGAAAGTACCAAGTGCACTGGATAAGCCAAAAGTCATAACCAACTACTCATACAATTCATATTTGGTCCTAAATGCAGTTTTCCATTCATCACCTTCTTTCATCCTAATCTGATGATAGCCACTTTTTAAATTAATTTTAGTGAATATGCAAGCACCATACAACTCATCTAGCATATCATCCAATCTAGGAATAGGATGACGATACTTTACAGTGATCTTGTTGACCGTTCTACCGTCCACACACATACTCCAAGTTTTATATGTCTTTGGCATTAAAAGAACTGGCACAACACAAGGGCTCATGCTCTCCCTCACGTACCCCTTCTTAAGTAATTCATCCACTTGCCTTTGTAATTCCCTGATCTCCTCTGGATTGCTTCGATAAGCTGGATGATTAGGCATTTGAGCTCCTGGTACCAAGTCAATTTGATGCTCAATCCCTCTTAAAGGTGGTACCCCATGGAGTTCCTCTTCACAAAAAACATCATTATAATTCTGCAACAAGGTTACAAACACACTAGGCACACTTGGTGTAACATCCCGTTCCCATATTAAGGGTTAGGACCTAAAATTTCAATGCATGTAAGCTCAAAAGAAAGATTAAGGAAATGCATTTTCTTGCTCATGCATAATGTTAGCATATATGCACATGAATATTGAATCTTTGCACAAAA
>JAOSBK010000007.1:7952451-7972857 GCA_027568895.1 Erythroxylum shatona | reverse complement strand
ACTCCATGAACTAAAATCCTTCCAAAAATCCAAAAGATTCAAAATGATCTTACCTTGATTCTTCACCAAATGAAGAGGTCTTTAACTCAAATGGAAGCCCTTCTCTTCATCTACCTTTTTCCCTTCTTGAACAACCTCAAAATCTCTCTTGGAGGCTTAGAAAATTGAAACCCTAGCTTTTCTTCTTTCTTTCCTCTCAAAATCAAGACTTTCTCCTTCTTCTCTCTTCTCTTTGTTTCTTCTCTCCTTTTCTATCCTCAAATCACGTTCTTGCCTCTTACTTAAAAGCAAGCCAACACTTCTTATTTCAATTTTGCCATTAATGATTGAAAAATGTCCAATTTGCCCTTCCTTATAAGCTTAGGTTCTTTTAATCTTAAGTGTCTTACAAAAAACACCCTTGAACATTCTTGTAACCTTAACACTTTAATTCAATTAACCTATATCATGTAATCTTTCTAACATTGACATAATAATTAACTCTACAAACTTTCATAAAGACCTCATAATTAACATAAATCATACTTAATCATCAAGAAAAAAAATTTTAGGGGCCAACAATACAGACCCTATTGGTCTTGTATTGGCAATAATGTTTGCAAAAATTCTAGGATTTTTTGTTAAAAGGATATAAGGGACAAAAGATTACAGAGGTCATAGGAAGGTAAACTAGAATGTCTCAGGACAAGGAAAGAGCAACTTTGGAGACAACGAAGGGGGATTCGATCAAGATTTAAGGAATCTATGAGAATGAATTCCTCTATCTTGTTTTATTCTTTAATTATTGTGGGGTTTCTTATTCTTAATATGAACTAAATTGGGATAAACCTAGATCAGATAAACCCTAGAACTATTATTTTGGATTTATTTCTTAATTTAAAAAAAGAACTAAATTTCATTGCAAATTATTCATGATTACTTATTATAATGAACTGAAATATGATAGCTTTTTAATTAAATTTCTAATTTCATACATAGGAGTTGAGAAATCATATGTATGAATAGATTATATCATAAATAATAAGAGTTAAATGAAATCTTAGAGATATAACTATATAAATCTTTTGAGGTAAAGCTAAATCTATTATGGAAATTCATAGAACAATTTAATAAATTTTTAGGGGTTTTCCTTAGAAAAAAATTTCAATCAATAAACTTAAGCATAAAGAAATTAAAATTTTTTATGCTTATCATTTTTTCATAATTAGCTTAATAGGGAATAATTCTGAGAAAATTTTTACCTTTGAAAGGATATTAGTCAAGATGATTCATTATAACTTATTTTCTTTTGTTAAAGCAATTTGATTTGTTTAGGCAAATAGTTTTTAACGTTGATGATTAAGTTAATTTTAATTTGCTTTATTAATTTTGAAAACGGATACTTAATTTGCACTATAATAAGATGTACAATTGAATCACAAGTGGATTTTTTTTAAGTATTTTCAATATCCCACTAAGTTTTCTTATGAAAAAAAAGAAATTTTATTTTATTGAATAAGAGCATAAATAAATCACCTTGTTAGCTTCAAACCAAGTAAAAACATCAAAGTTTAAAGGTGGTATTAGTAGCCATTTAAAATAGTGATCTAATTGAGTATTTGGGAGTATTCATGTACCTTTACCTCTCTAGGTGACTTTTTAAACAAGCCTAATAGTGATGTAACTCTCTAGGTGACTTTTCAAACAAGCCTCAAAATGCTCTTATTTTAATTTAAAGTTAGTTTTTTACTTTCTTTCAATAAGGGGTATGAAAATGCTTGAAAGTCAAAGCATCTTTATCATGTACCTTTACCTTAGGAAAAAAGGTACAAATTGCCCGCTAACATTTCGTAAAAAGTCTAAGTTGGTCTCTACCTTTATCTATGGTATCACCTTATACCTTAACATTTTCAAAATGGCACTGGTAGTACCTTGAATTAGGATGCAATTAGTATTATTTTAGTAATGTTAGGACGCAAAGTAGTACTAGAGATAACAATATGGACTTGCTTAGACATTCTGTGAAACATTAAGGTGGAAATCACACCTTTAGCCTTTACTTTATGCTTTAGACTAAATTTTGTGGCTTGAGTTAAAGTTTGAAGGATAATGGAGTTAAATTGAATTGATTTATGACTTGATACATGTAGCTAAATTCCTAGAAAATTAATAAACTCTACAATTGAATGAATAATTAAGAGTCTTGATTGATCCGAGTGATTTCTTAAATTAATTCCTAGAGTTAATACCTATTTAAGTTAAAAGTGGTGAAGTTGATTTATTTAAGAACAAGAAAAGACTTAAATGTGGGGGAATTTAGTAAGTGCTAATTATTATGTTTTTAGCATGATTTTTGGATATTTTTGATTCCTTGTTTCTGGATGATTTTTGTAACATTTGGTACTCACTATCATTTTGTATTTTTTTTTACAAGCCTTATTTTAGCCCCTTAATAAACAAGAAATGAATTGGAAACAGTTGGAGTCAAGTTAGAGAAGTTTTAGCACGAATTTTTGTGCCCGCGAATTGAACATGGACTTATGTTTAGAATATTGGTAAAACACAGACTAGTGTTCTAACCTGTATTAGTCCCTAGTCCATCATACTTCTTTAAGGACTGGCACATGAAGAAATATAATCTAAACATATAATTGTACTCCTATCCTGCAAACTTATATTCTGAAGATAAACTCTCAAATGCATAATAAAGGAGCTACTAAGCCAATATGGGTGCAATATAGATTCATGTTAGAGACTCATATTAGTAGATATTTTTGTGTAAATTTTCCACAACTAGGAAGAATATGGTATCAATACGAGTTTGTGATGGACCAGTGTTGGTTGACACTCTTTAAATTTTTCAGGATTTTATAAGAATATAAAGGAGCTATAGGGAACTAACCAAGAGGGAAAATGAAGCAAATATGGAGGAAAGTAGGGATTCCATCAAAATTCAACGAAAGAACATCAAGATTTCAACATCTGTAAGAATTATTTCTTTTATCATATTTTGTTTCTTTATTGTTGCTAGTTTCTTTTATCTTAATATGAACTAAATTAGGATAGATTAGATCGACCAACCCTAAATTTACTATTTCAAATTGAAATCTTGATTTAGTGAAAAATCTAAGTTTTATTACAAACTATTCATGATTACTTAATATGTTGAATTGACATTTGCTAGCATTTTCATTCAATTTCATATTTCATATATAAAGATTAAGAAATCACATGTATGAATAAATCATGGCATGAATAATAAAAGTTGCAAAAAAATCCTAGAGATAAGATCATATAGGTCTTCAACGTTAGAGTCAAATCCATTATGAAAATTCATAGAATAAGTTAATGCATTCTTGAAGGTTTTGATTAAAAAGATATTTCAATCAATCAATTAATGATAGGAATTATATTTCTTAAGAAAAATATCGTTATAACTTTAGAACTTCTACCTGTCCAAGAAAGTAAGATTAATCGTTGAATCAAGATAAATCTAAGCATAGAAATTTTATGGGGAGATTCTACATTTAGATCATATTTATCTATTAGTTACTTTAGTCTTATTTATTGCTTTAAGTTAGTATTTAAATTAGTTATTTTAGTTTCATTAATATTTTTAAAATTAATCATTTGTTTTATTATACTAGATAATAGAAAAACAGTTAGTAGTAGCACTAATAGTTATAGCTCTTTTGAGATTGACATTGATATTTACCTAAATAGTACTATAAACATAATATGTTGTCCATCAATCTTTAGTATAATATTAATAAGATACGCGCATAACACACTAGTAATCAAATAGATATTCATTATTTACCAAAAAATAGTGTGTTCTCTTCTCCATGTAAGTATGTAAAGAGGGGATCTTTTTTGTGTAATATAATTTGCCAACTTTGAAAATAAAGTATGGCATTAGTGGTATTTCTAATGTAAATTTTATAATTGTAAAACTTTTTTATTTTATAATAATAATAAAGTCAGATAACATTGGAAAAGTTACAAACACAGCTTACTGCCTGCGGTATAGAATATATCAGACGTAGACATCAGCGTATACTTACTGTGAGACGAATCGGTCTTTCACTTTATTGGGCCCCCCCTTGTACTCTCAACTATCAATTAACCAATAAATTCGATAGAGTGTGTGCTCTAGTGGTCAATTCGCTCGTATTGGATTAGATAAATGTGCCTTGTTGAGACCTCCCTTGGAAAAGATGGGAAACGACGCACAGGTACCTCCAAACTCCAAGTGGACATAATAATTTCAAGTTTATCTTTCAATGGATTGGATATTTTGG
This sequence comes from Erythroxylum shatona, assembly GCA_027568895.1. NCBI lineage: Eukaryota > Viridiplantae > Streptophyta > Magnoliopsida > Malpighiales > Erythroxylaceae > Erythroxylum > Erythroxylum shatona. The sequence goes on along the minus strand of JAOSBK010000007.1, from coordinate 7,968,577 downwards.
TGATGGATTCCTATAACCTTCACTTAGAATTTAACCTCAGCTCGTGAAGCTTCTTAAGGTAATGATTAAACATTCAGCGATTATTCGATCTTAACTGATAAGTTTGTTGAAGACTTGGTAATCGTGCAATTGCATAGATAGAATATTTAGGTGCCAAAGAGCTATTGATGCAACGTAAAAACCACGTCTGAAATTCATAGCCAAAAGCAACTAATCAAGAAAAAATAATGGGAATCATCAGCCTTTCTGCTTCTCATAATTAATTCCTAGCTAGTCCATCAAGCCCCAAGTCAACCAGTAATATATGGTGCATACATAAGACTTGCCATGGCCTCCTGCATCCACTCATCGTCATCATTATTCTTCATCTGCAACAGTAAAGCACAGAACATCCAACTTTAATTTCATAGAGGTTAATACCAATTATTCCTAGTATTATTTTTTTTTAATGCATATTCGTCTAATTGATAAGTCCAATCAGAGGAATTGTTTGAAGCAAAATACCAGGATAAGATCACTGCAGTATGATTGTTTTTCTTGTTGAGAGCTTTCATTCTTTTTCTCTTCAGTTTCTTCTTCTCGTAGTTCGTTGTTTCTCGCGAATCTCCCTCTCACCCGAACTCTCCGGTCAGCTAGGGTTTTTCGGCAAGCATACTGCATGAAATAATTTGTGAGAGGAGGTACTATGGTAACTGAAGATAGAATTTTGATGAGTGGCAAACTACAATAAAGAAAAGTACGTAAATAGAGGTAAGACAGACGACCTTTATGGTCTTATTGAAGTTCCTCTGATTTCGCTTCTTCAAGTACCTTAGAATCCTATCTTTCCTTTCTTCAACCGTGTACTGACCAATCTTGAAATTGTTATTTCCAATTCCAGTCATTTCGTTGCACTGGAGTCCCTGTATATAGAATAGTCGAGAGAATATAATTAACTCCTTAAAGCAACACGCTGTTACTTGACATATTCTACTAAACTACATGAAACAAATCAAGCTTTCAAGTTGAAAAAGCTCCTTAATTTTTTTAGGATTTTTATTAAGAACACATACCCAATTTTCTTGAGTAGTAGGACATACTGAGACTAAAGGCTTCAAATTTGGGATAAATCCGCAGCATTCGTCTCCATAATCATAAACATCAGATAACTGGAAACCGCGTCCAATGTTCTCAACCTTGGAAATGCCAGTATTCCAACCCCTTTGGTAATCCAGGAATGTATCTGAAATCCCAAGACGTTCGGGGTATGCAGCCACCGGAATGGGCGACGAGGTTTCAGATTCCGTTGGAACAACATCAAGTTGATCAACATTATCGAACAGCAACTGTAGGTTTTCACTGCCAAAGGTGGATGAACCTCTTGAACTTATGCCTCCAGGAAACGTGCTAGAAAAAGAACTACCATAGCTTTCATGTCCCATAGTCGACATGACCTCGGATAACTCATCGTGAGTGAAATGATAATCGTAGAAATAAGGGGTCGAAGCCATTGAAGACAAAACTGAATACTCAAAGGTTTTGCCTCGTGTGTCACTTACTCATCCTAAGATTTTGGGCCTTGAATGTATATATATAGGAAGGTTTTAGTGCATTTAGCTAGGGGACAAGTTGTTGATTCCCGGAACTGTTCGCGCAGCAAAAGCAGGTTTAGCTTAAGACGCTATTAGTAACGGCTAACTAATCAAAGCGTGACAGTTGATAAGCTGAATACACAAATATTAAGCAAAATGGACATGTAATTCATAGTTTATACCATAGCTAAAAGTAGTTTTAATGTTGATGCTACTGATACAGATAATTTATCCTTTTTTACAGCCTGGGAAATTCGAGAAAAGGGTTTATCATCAACCGTGTGGGAAAGATAAATATAAGAAAAAGGATAAGAATTTATGCAACTGGGAAGAAAAGCTGAAATGACCTTGGTCATGTGATTACTATTCCTATACTCTTTAAAAGCTGTGTATCAAAGGTACAATTAAAGATAAGCCTACTTCTAGGCTTAGAATCCAACACATGGGCTTGCACCATATGTATCGACAATCAAGCACAAGATATACCCCTCCATATATTAGGGGTTATATCTGTAATTACCCTTCTTTTCCTTTTTTAAAAAAAACGCTGATAGGAGTAGTTTGTCTCTCATATCACTATTATGATTAGGATTTAAAAAATGCAATTATGATTAGGATTAAAGATTAAGAACTCTCGTGTCACTATTATGTATTGATTTGTCTTTGAACAAATAATTAACAATTTTCTAATTTTGAAAAGTATTAGCATCAAGTCTATATAAATTTGATTATATTAATTTTAATAATTTAATCTTTATTTAGTATTTCAAAACAACTTTTCCAATTATAGTATATTTGACCAAATAATTATAATTATGGAAAAAAAAGTAATGAAACATATATTGATTAATCAAATAATTTGTATTACATCTAAATACTATTTATTGAGTTGCTCTAAACAAACTGTTTTAGACATATCATAATTACATTACTAATTATACTCCTTTTTTTATTTGATTCCATTTCATCACTTCCTACCACATACAAATGTCACCTAAATTGATTACTGACATAGTGGTGTCAAGCTACAGATCTCTGCTTTTCTCAAACCAGCTTTTTGCTAACAGCAACGTTGTGATTGTGGTAGTTATTCCAGTTAAATCATAATTGCATCCCACCACCTAAACACTTCTTCAAGAGGGTATCACGGTCAAAAAGAGGTATCTGCACATCTTTGAACAATCTTTTGTTATCTTAAAAATGATTCCTGGGTTTAACTATTCTACTCTAACTAAATCAGATATATGGAGGTTGCTTGTAGCTCATTGTTCTGCCCTTCCACAATCTAATTGCCACAAAAAGTGAAAAGAAGGTTAATGGAGGTCAGATAGAAAGATGAGGATTTTATTCAGACAGTATAGCTCTAGTATCAGGTGCCTCTGCTTGCCTTTCCCTCCATATTCCATCAACCAACTTAGCAGGCAAGCCTGAGATTTAGTGTCCACTTGCACCAACAATGCTCCTCCTCACAAACGCAAAAAAAAATCATGATCTCTTCTCAATCTTTATATATATATATACAAAACATAATATCATTTATTCATTATCATTCACGAGATAACCTTGGACTGATCATCAGGCAGAGGCACTGGTGAATTATGCTTGTAGCACTTTGAAGATTGAAAAGATTTAATGATTCCATTAAAACTTTAGTTTCATTATTAAAATTAGCACGTTTCAGGGCGTAGGTAAGTTGGTAAGGGACTCTCTTAGTTTAAGTAAGGTTGTGGGTTCGAACTGTCCTCATGTATGCAGCGGTTTAAAATTTAGAACCAGAGCTTTGCCTTTCGCAAGGGATCTACTCGGCTCGAGCGGTGATTAATCTGGGAGTGGATGGCTTAAAAATATCTTCTCATAGTTAGGACCCTCTTAGAATATCTCGTGTGCAACCCAAAAAAAATAAAACAAAAAAATTAGCACGTTCCGATGGTACTTGTGTTTCCCTCAAGAACTGAGTCCTCTACTTTGAAAGGCAAAAGGATCCAATTACTTTGAGATAATTTTACGTTACTGGACTCTGGAGGGTACAGACTACAGAGCCTCTGCTATGATATATATGAATCCCTTGGCTGCTAAAAATTTGAAAAGCATGCTTATGATCTGACATAATTCCCTCTGTCCTCTCTCTTCATTTCTTGCTTGCCGTTCACGGTCCAACAATGTCATGTTGATGCATGTTGGCTGCAACGATTAGGTGAATCTGAGCTGATTTTTGGGCATAAAATCGCTACAGCACTTTTCTCTATTCTCTTTCTCTTTTCTTTTTTTCTTCCATTTTTGTAATAAATATATATTCTTGTTCTATAGAGTACACTGCTTTTGTTTTCCGCTTGCGGCCTGCGAACCTTTATTCAAAGATTTGTCATGCTTTTCTTCTACATGTATCTGCTCCTGTCACTACATCGAAGCATTTACCAAATCCTATCTCGGTCGTAGATTATCATGCCAATATCACTGACCTTTTTCCTCCCAACATAAACATTTCCCCTAATCAAATCAAATCGCTTCGGTCAGTTTCGTTTGTTGAATTGGAATGCGATTTCAGACAAAATTAAAATTGCAATTCCAAGTGCACTTGTAAGTATTCTTATCGCCTTTAGTCTAAATTATAGATATTAGATTTAATTTTAAAAGCCATTTAATTTTACTTCTTTTTTATTTTGTAATTTTTAATTTAATTTCCTAATTTCAGCTTCTTTTTCCAAACAAAAATTTAAAAAAACTATTTTAATATTTAAATTTTAAATATATTTATTAGTTATTATTTTTTATTTTCAAAATAATTTAAATTGTAAAATAGTTATACATTCAATTAAATACATATATTATATTTATTTAGTTAATAATAAAATAAAATTATAGCCGAAATCAAATCAATTTTTATACTTTTTGTAAGTAATAAAAACAAAAAAAAGGAAACTTAACACCCAATCAAACAAAACTTTTTTACAAAAAACAAATAAATAATGAAATAATGTAAACAGAATTCCAATTCATAGATTCCTGAAACAAACTCCATTGCATGGTTTCTTCAAGATTATTAGTAAAACTATCACATAATCTTATTAAATAGGCACTAATTCCAGTTGCAAATCGAGATGATACCAACAACCTTTAGTCTTATAGTTTGGATACTACAAACTGAAGAAATTTCCTTCATAACAGTTCAAGAAGTCAATTGACTGAAATCAAGCGGGCAGCTCAGAATCACTATTTACACAACAGCATGGCTGCAGTAATGGATCCCATAATCTACTTGAAACCAAGCTGCTAAAATCTAAAGGTCACATTCCTTCATATTTATCACAAGGCGTCCTCCAAAAGATTATGAACCCTTGATACTTCTCTGAAAACAAAAATGGATGGTCGATCTTAAAGTTCAGTTAGATGGTCAAGTAAATTCAAACAAGACACTGCAAGACCTTTAACAAACGTAACAAGCCTCATTCCACATTGATCTCCAACTTCAGCTCAAAATATATTCCTAACATATCTACACCTCAACCCAAGAAACTATCTACAGAACATTAGCCGAGCCCAAGATATCAACCCTTAAGTAATGGTCTCAATCATCATGCAGGTGCTATATAGCACGTTCAATAGTTTCTGGTATTACATGTCAAAAGACCCATGTGGCGGAGATGTTACCCTGTAAGTCATCATCTAGATAGACTGGCAATACCATGGCATCTTGCCGTAGAGAACCCTATTCCATTGCTAGTAGTTCTCGTGATGCATTTGAAAATATAACAAAGAACGTGATCCTTACAGCAGTTATCCCTGAGATTCTTTTCTCTTTTGCCATTCAAAAGATGAGATTCATTTGAACATGTTACTTTATATTCTAAACAAAAAAAGAAACGGATGGAAAGTGAATCATATACTCCCTGATAGATTGTAAAAGCATATAAGCACAAACACATCCAACCAAAGAGAAGCGGATCTGCAAAAATAAGCATACCAAATTAAGGAAACAATCTGAGTGGATGTCTAGCGAACATTGTGATTAAGCAACCCTTGAAATGATAAATAAAGATCTTTGTTATCGATCCCAAATATCTCCTCTGCTTTTCTCAAAGTTTCCTGAAAGGTATACCACAAAACAAAGGATCTTAGATAAACAACCCCAACATGCACAACTGAAGGAAATCAACATAATTACCTCTCTTGTTTGCTTTTGGGCATTTAGTTCCTTTATGTTTGCCAGAAATGTACTGAATTGTTCATATGATAAGCGAGTCCTGCCATCAGAAATTATTCAAATCAGTCGATATAAAAGCCCAACAAATCCAGCAGTATATTCCTAACTATAAAATGTTGAAAAAAATTCAAACTCACCTAGCTTGACGAAAGAACTCCTTTCCATCAATCCGCGGCGTCCGTGCTAGAAAACATTCCAGAGTAAGAATCTATGGGCAAGCTTCGAAGGCAAACAAATCTTTGGAAGTAGAAATGTTCCAGAAAGATCAACAATATTTTTGAAACCCACACCATGGAATCATTTCAATTTTGTAGTACAGTCCAAACCTGGCATTGAACGCACACGAGGAGGAGAGTTTGCTGCTGATGACTGCTGGCTTGATGGGTACCAAGAAGAAAGTGAAATACGTCCCTCATATTGTGATTTTGTTGGTGACGTTGCACCAGAAAGCCTTTGAGGTGATCCGGCTGCAGCATAACCTCTAGGCGAGACAGTTGCTGAGATGATCTTTGGAGTTCCAGATGGAGTCAGCCGTGGCGTGATGTAAGGGGTTATACAGAATCTTTGTGCAGCATAACCTAAGGGCGTTTGATAAGACAATCAGCTTTAAGAGGATTAAAATCAAATTTAACCACCCTCACAGGTATATTTCCCCGTGCAATTACAAACAAATTTTGAAGCTTTATAAGAATAGTTTTTCATCTGCTTTTCGGTGCCAATTAGGAATGGTCCATGGTAAGGTCAAGTTAAGAGCCAAATTATAAATTCAAAATCTATCCTATTGTTAAGAGGAAACTTTTCTATTGGGGGAGCTAAGCTGATGAACTGGTTTAGTTGAAGATGTGTAAATGAACAGTCAAAATTTACCAAGACTGATAATCCTATGCACATAGAGTGCAAGAAGGAAAGGCTTTAATCCTAAACAACGTCATACTCAGACCTGGAGAGGTCTAATCCTTAACAACATCATACTCAGCTGTGAAAATGATTCAGATACGTGAAAGCAACATCAAGCTCAAAAATAGTCAGCGTATAGTCACATATAAAGTGTTTAATGTTTAAAGTCAAAATTCAGACAACCTTTTACATGGATTTTCAAGGCCACGGGTCTGTATAAAAAACTAAATTTAGGTCATTTAGTAGGTTCAGGTATGATAAAATGGATGACATGTTGCACAGGTAAAACATCTGTAGTAGATATGAGTTACCATTTATTTAATGCATGTATTACTGTCCTTATGAGAATACAACAAAGAACATAAAACAGTGACAATATATCCATAGATTAGAGCAATACCATCATCTGCGGCTTTTGATACATCAGCATGGCTTCCAAAAGGAACTTGGGTATGATAGCCATTTGCACCGTCGTCTATGAAACAAGAAATTGAAATATTGGATCAAATAATGCACCATTGGAAAGAAATGATTCATATTTCTTCAATTAAGAGGTAATGTAACTACAAGTCATTATTTAATAGAATGATCAAGGGATACATATTTTCAGATCAACAGTACCTTTCTCAGGATAGGCTTTGGGAACTGATTGATCACAGGTACCAATATCAACAGTTTCAGTTTGCTGCTGTGCAAAAACTATAGAAGTTATTGCATCTAAAATTGGAAAGTGAAAATAGATGTGTAAAGCTGCAATATTCACTTCTTTGGTACATGATTATATAAATAAGAAGACAAATATTGAATAGAATTGATAAGTATGTAATTATACCGATAAGTTGTCGTCATTTAGTGATTGCATCAGTTGTCTTTTAAAAGTCTCCAACTGTAGATAAGTAAACTTGTTAATAGTGAAACAAGCAAAGTGAAGATTCTACAAAGCTAAAGAGGGAAGGGATGGGTGATCTTGTCAGGCTAACCAAATAACCAGATGGTAAATCATCAAAATTAACTTAGGAAGACAATAGTATGAATCACCAAACAAAGCAGTCTATAATGCAACGGTCAGCAACCAAGATAGGGAAATTATAATATTTCAATGAGATCACTTGCAAAAAATGGAACAATAACAGGATATATATCAACTTCAAGAACATAGAGAATGAATCCTTTGAATTCTCACAGCCAAACTTATCATCATTATCACACTCCATACTAGGGGTAATCTCGAGTTCAATGTAACAGTCTTTGGCTTAGAACTGAGAGAATACAACAAACTAGCATTTTTAAATCAATTTAATTCAACGCTGATAAGAACTCTTAACATATAGAACAACCCAAGATGATGACTTAAACATTCAAATCCTATTACCATGTAGACTGAAGAGAGATATTGCTTAAACAAAACATGATTTGATTGTCACCATGTCAATACCTAAAAAAAATGTCTCTCCCTCAAGTTGGCAGTGAGAATAAGTCGGTTACTCTTCAACAAATATGCATATGCTTTTGAAAATACTTTCTTGCTCTAAACTTCATTAAGTGGACATTTTCAGAAGGAAGAGGCTCAATGTTGACAGTCAGAAACTAGGAATGCTCTTTCCAGACCTAAAAATAAGGATTACCTTACTCAACTTCCCCCTTTTCTTTCATTTCTCCATGTGAAACAGTTCTTCTGCTCTCGTCCTTTTCCATTTGCAGCCATAAGATCCAATAAATCTCCCATAAAATTCAAGCAAACATGCAGTTCTTTTCGTCCTCAAAACCTTTGAATCAACCCAATCAAACACTTAAAACTTCCTTTTCAGTCTACTTCCCAAACTTAAAATCCTAATCTTTTAACCTCAAGATTTAGGGGATATGCATATTGAAAAATCTAAATCCACATGCTCTTTCTAAAAGAATTCCCAGCATTGACATCAAGATTATTTGGCCTATACCTTCTATAATTAACTATCAAGGAGACCAATAATATGTGACCAAGCAAACAATAAATTATGGTTTCATTGCACTGAAAGTGATTGGAAGTAGTTGCATCACAAATAGAGACTGCTCAGAAAACTTAATGTGGATAAAAATGTAACTCAATTATAAGAACATCAGCTTACCTTGGACAAATCGCGACCAAGTTTCTTCACAGTCATTGTCAACGAATCCCGCTCCGCACAAAGTTTCATCTTCACTCATCCCAAAACAAAAATTAGAAATCCTTGTCACAGTCAAAGCTTAGATATGAACGAAAGGTGTAAACACTATATTAGCCTTCTAACACCATTATCATCGAGAAGAGAGAGAGAGAAACAGAGGTAGAATACATTATCATCGAGAGTGAGTTTGAATCGGGAGTCAGCCTCTTGACAAGCGCGTTGCAATTGTGAAACTCTCTCTTCCAGCTCGTAAATAGTCCGGTCCTTATCTTGCATCCTCTGCCTCATCCGACCCATCTCAGTCTCAAGCTTCGACACGCGCGAAGCTATTGCCATGGAAGTAATCTTTCGGGCCAAATCCAGCTGCTCGAATGGATCAATGGGTATTACCGCCAACACCTTCTCCGGCAACTCAAAGTCCTGCACCTGCGCCATTTCCTATCTTTTTTTTATCTCTCGCGCTCTCTCGCTCTCTCTCTCTCTTAATATAGCCTTCAAAACACATCATATTTGTATTTAAGAGGAGAGAAAAAAAAAAAAAAAGGCTTAGGAGTTCGGACAGGACCATTCAAACAACGTTTGCATAATATTTTAGTATTTTGTTTCGGTAAGAAATTGTTCTTTTATAGTACAAAATCAAATGGTATTTAAACAAACAAAATCGGCTTATAATGTTATTTTGTTTGTTTCTTTGTTAAGTGGAGCGGTCGGTGAGGTTTGGTTGCGTGAATGCTGGTTGAATTTGTTGTCGCATGGGAAAGGGGCTGCTCTTTGAATTTCGAATTTTTGGAGTTTTTCCCTCCAAATGGCCACTGCAGCCTATGACAATCATACGATGTTTCTTTTGGTCTTTCTTTATTATGCGTATCAAGCAATGTTATAAATATTGTATTAATTTTAGTATTGGATTAGATTTTAGTATAGTACTGTACTGATATTAATCAATACCGGATATCGTTTAAGATAATTTTTAAAAATTTTAAAATTTATGAAATAGTTCTTAAATTTTTTTTTAAAATTGTAAAATAACTCATTGCTATATTGTACTGTATACTCTATAAGTTTACATCAATCACGTCTCCAAAAATCATAAAAATAAATAATAACTACAATTAACATAAAATAATAATAATTTTAAATATTTTATATATAAATAATAACCACAATTAATATGAAAAATCATCATCGTATAAATGTAAAATTAAGAACAATAAAAAGTATTTAAAATATTACAATTTCATCATATAATAAATAGTAATTACATCAAAACATCAAATAAAAAAACAATAAATAGTTTTAACTCTCAAACTATTATAATTTACGACAAAGTTTTGTTACGAGGAAATAACCAAGTAGAAGTAAAATCTTAAACAAAAATATTTACAATTACATTGCATATTTTGAAATTAACATATACATCAAATATAAGTAAAATAAAAACAAAAACAAAAACTTGAAACTTGAAACTTCACTCAACCATCTACGGGAGGATACTCGTCATAACTGCACTGACCCTAATTATCATTTGATACAAAACTGTCATCATTAAGAGGAGCGTCATCATCATCATCATTCAAGTTCAATGCACCAAATGATATGTCAATACTTTCCCATCCAAAATTATCTTTTAAGTCATTCACATCTACCAAATTCGGTTCCTTAGAAACTCGATCTGCCAAAACATTGATTTTATCAATGCAAATTAGATCCATTGAACTACTTGTACTTTTAAGAATCCTAATAAGCAATAAATTTTAATTATTAGAAAATTATAAGAAATTATATCGAAATTAATAATGATAATAACATACCTTTATCGAAACTTTAAATTGTAACAAACGAAAACCAAGTCATTCAATATCTTATGCTCTAATCTATTTCTTTTTTTGAAATTGATGAATTTAAATGTACTCCACTTCCATCCATAGCTTGTTGCACTTACACATTGACTTAAATTTTGAATTGCAAACCTTTGTAATTCTGAAACACCAGTTCCGAATTTATTCTACTAAGAAATTGTAAGTTATAAGATAACAAAGGTAGCATTATAAACAAAATAAAGTGATAATTAATAACTTTCCCCTATTAATTTAAGCTTTTTTTTAAAATCCGATCTAAAATCGACACTAGGATCCAAAAATATCCCAACTGCAAACAACAGAGAAGAAAGTTTTCTTTCTCATTTCTCATTAATGATCGTAAGATACGGTGCGTACAAAAAAGACCTATGTTTTATATTGGCGTAATTGCTTCCTTTGCCCTCTCCATGAAATCAAAAATATAACCCACTATTGCATTTTCTTCACTATCAGGCAAGCGAAGCACCCTTACCAAAGGCTCACAAACTCGAATAACAAATTGTCATTGAAACTAAAATTCACTATCTTCCAATATAATTCTGGAAACCTCCAATCTAGTATTAGATCCAGCATGCTAAAATGCAACCCACTTATCAATTGTAAACATTTGTCTTAACACTTTCTTCATTGTAACAAAACATTGAAGTGATAAGAAATTCGTTGCAAATCTTGTCACAATAAAATGACACAAATTCTTACCATTGGTAAATTCTTTTCTCATTAAATTCAACACCCATGCATGATTATAGAAGGACTTGATCACCTTTTTATCTTTTTACACAGTCTCATCAATAATAAAAAAATAACTAGCATCCCTTATATTTTCCAACATTAGGTCAATGCAATGTGTATCACAAGGAGTTCAAAAAAAAGAATTATACGTATTTTGTAACCTTTTTCCTACTGTTTTATAAGCGGAATTATTGTCAGTAATGAACTGAATAATACTTTCTGGCCCTACATTAACAACTTTATCAAATATCTCAAATAAGTATCAGTATTCCTAATAAGGCCAGATACATCAATAGACTTCAAAAGCATTGAACCATTTGCAGAATAAACTAAAAATTTTATAATAGGCTCATGTCTCTTATTTGTCCATCCATCTATTGAACACCCATATTAGCCCGATCCACTCTTCTCTTTTCCTAATAACTTTTAATTTAGAAAACAAAGCAACTTAAAAAGTTTAACTCTATAGTCATCAATTAAAGGAGCTTTGTATTTGGAACAGTAAGAGGCTATAACATCTACTATAGGCTGATAATAGTTAGATTGGGAAGCATTAAATGCTGCACCTATATCATGCAACCATCTAGCCATTTCCAAATCCGCATCTCTTGATTGCATGACATTACAAATTGAAGGCTAAGTCTAAGGATCGTTTGTGATCCAAAAAATTTGTCACCTGCCTTCTTCTTTTTCTAACATCAGGTCTAGGTATAACATTCACTTATTGCTGGGATGGAACACTACCACTACCAATATCACCTTCAACATTTTCACTATCATCACGAAAACCAACAAACAAACTTCCACTACCAATTTTATAATTCAATCTCTCATTTCTATCTTTTTTGTCTTGATATTCTGATTCGAACCTTATCGTAAGGGCCTTGGAGGTTAAATCAAAATAATCCAAGGATTGCACTATAGGGTGCAACCTTGGGTTGTATCACTTAATTGGAACCTAAAATTAATGGACCTAAGTTAACCTATATGTCATGTTATGCAAGCTAATTGGGAAAAGGGGGTTTTGATTTTTGAAATCATTAATTGAACTAAATTGAATTGTAAAATGTATTTTTGGATTTTTGGGACATAGAAAACAGAAAGATGAAAAACAGAAGATTAAACAATGATAAAATCCTTTTGAAAGTGAGTTTTGGCTATCATAGTTCGAAATTGATTTTTAGAGGGAGTAGAAATCACTAAGCTTCAAAATGGTAAATCTTAAAGTACTCTTTAAGTCAAGGATCTTAGTCAATGGGACTTCATTTTTTAAGATTCTGTTAAGTGCTCTTAGTGTGTGTAGTAGGATCAACCAATGCAATAAGTCAAATGAAATCTATAATCAACTCAATATCAAACATAACCATACAAGATAAGAAAGAATCAAGAAGATTACAAATATACATATATGAAACTTCATATATTTAAGCTCAAAGTTCTATATAAACCAATCCAAACTACACATAATGAATATCCAATATTTGATTACAATTATAATCAAGTAGCTTAACTACAAATTACAAATCCTAGACCTAGGAATTTATAAATTCATAGCTGAACCATGGATTAAACTATTCCCCTTTGAAGCTCATTGAACTCCAGCCATTGCTACACCTTCAAGAGGAAAAGAAACACCTAGCCACGCATTATACGCAGAAACTTCACAACTGGGAATGAATCTAGGTCATTGATGGTGGAGGTTTTGACAGTGAAAAAATGAAAGAAATTAGGGTTAGATGAAAGAAAGATGAGAGAGAACGATGGAGGCTATTCTCTAGTGTGCATCTATCACTTATCCCAAAATAGGGTTTCTAAATAGGTATTCGGGTTAGTTTGCACGAATGGGTAAGTGAAGTTTCCAAAAATAGTTCAGGTCTGGGTTGCTTATTCGAAGGTTTTGCTACTGCAAAAAAATGACTTTCGCCGCGACTAACTTTTCCCAAAAGGTCTTCTTGCTTGATCTTGTGACTTTACCGTGGCAAAGCTAGAATTTGGCTGCTATAAAGTTTTCCTGAGAGGTCTTTGGTAATATTCCCTGGTTTCGCCGTGGCGAAATCTGCCAGTGTTGATTCTGTTGATCTTGTGTGTTGCAATTTCTCGGTCTTCACTCTTGACTATACTTCTTAAGTGTCCTGCAATGAAAAGCAATAGTTTGCAGTATCAATTGTCCTAGAAACTAATTAAGTGCAATTACTAACTAATTATGACAATTTTACCCTCAAACTACTTTAATTCAAAACAAGCACTCTTAAGCTAAATTAAGCACAATATCTAACAAAAAGAGCCTAAAAGTATAACAAAAACCATGAAAATATCACTAAATAATATAGAAAACTTGGGTTCAATCAAATTCCCCCATACTTAGACCTTTGTACTCCTGGACAAAACTCATAAAAGTCAAAGAGATACAAGTGCAAAAGAAAATATCAACCATACTTAAAAACGAGAGCAGAAAATTAGTAAAACCACTTTCTCATAAATCAACCAAAGTAAACTGAAGGAGCACTAAGAAGATAAACACTATAAGTATTTAATCCAAGAAATTAAGCAAAAGAGATTTATCTCAAGGGAAACTGTTTAACTCTCAACTCATTTGTCTTGAGATAATTTCACTCTAAAATCTACTTAGTCTATTCTCTACCGTAAGCTTGTGATAGTTCTACCTCTCCACTACAAGAACCATAATTTCGCAAATCAAGAGGACTTTCAGGGTTGTAATGGTGAATGAAGGCCAAGTGAAATGGATGGAATAAAAGAAAAATATGAGTAACATGCGTCATAATTATTCTCCTCATAAAACAAGTATCAACTACTCTAAAGAAAATATTTAAAATTCTATCATAGTAGCATTTCTTTTGCTATTTATTTCTATTTCCATATATATGTAAATAGTTTTTTTTGTTTTTTTACATAATTGAATTATATACTTCAAAACAGTTGCTCTGAAAAATTAATAATTCAGAGTAAAACAAGATTCCTCATATGTTCGATGAAACTACTTAGGAAACTCAAAATTGATATATTTGAAGTACTAAAGATCTCCCCGTTTGCTCTTCATTCATTTTTTTTAGTAATGAGCCAACCTATGAATCCTACTCTCCACAAAGATCAACTTAAACTTAGAAAACTGGAGATAAAATATTGACATCAAATTATAGAAATGTGCATGCACTCCAAAAGACGATTCAAGGGGCTAGCAATGGTTAAATGTTTGGGGCTTGTGTTTGGGTAAGAAAGGTTTTGAAATGAATGCCTCTATCATATTCACAAAATTTTAGTTCATCAAGCCTTGATTAAAAATTAAAACAAGTTCAAAAGAGATATGAAATTAAGCAGATACACACAAATGAAAGAATTCAAGCCCAAATATCCTTCCAACAAGGTTAGTATCTCAATAAAGCAATCTCAAGGTTTAAAAATGCATAGCGCCACTTTCTTAGCGTACTCTCACTTACCTCTCATTGAAAACACTAAAAATGAAATTATCCAAAATCAACTATCATTTAAAAACATTGATGGTTTTCCAAAAGCAAATGTAAAACTTTGAAATTTTCAAAGTTTTCAAGATACAGAAGTATTAAGAATCTAATTTGGGAGAATTGTTAAAGTGAGGGAATAAAAGTAGTGAAATTGAAAGCACAAACCCCCCACACTTAAAGACAATATTTTCCTCAATGTTGAAACAATGAAAACACAATCGCATAGTGAATATAAATAGTATAGGAACTGGAAGATAAAGCACAGGGGGATTTCGCTGCGGCGACGTGGAATGCATGCCGCAACGAAGGTATTCCGAGAGCAACACAAAGAAATTAGGGGAACTTTACCGCGGCAAAACCATGAGTTTGTCGCGGTGAAAGTAGCCCAAACTCAATAAGACAGACAGAAAACTTCAACAAAGAAATGACAAACATGACAAAGAAACATAGGACACGGGTTAGATACTTAAAAAACCTTTAAGTGCATATATATGGTCATAAGGTACCAAATAAGCTAAAGAAAAGAAAATGCAACACAATCAATAATATTAAATCTCTCCAAACTTGAAGATATATCATTCATCAGGGTAATTAAGCACAACAAAAGAAAGGCAAGAGATAGAACTAGAAGTGATATTATTGAATTGAAAAACTACTAATTAAACTAAAAACTAAACTATTTTTCCTTCTGGAGTAGTTTCTCCCCCACAGTTACTCAACAAACTAATGCACCAAAACATGTCATAAGCAATCACAGGGTAAAAGTAAGTAAATAAATGAAAGAAAGAAACAACCTGAGAGCCATGGAGGTTTCTGGTTCTCATAGTAAAGCTTCAACAGATGGCTATTCAGCTTAAGCTTCGCTCCAGTCTCTTCATACAGAAGCTCCACCATACAAAAGTTATGCACCTTTTATGACTATGTACGGCCCATCACAACAAGTGTTAGACTTCCCTTGCTTAAAAGTGAAACGAGTCTTAAACAACAACACTTTGTCTCCCTCTTTGAAGTTCTTCCTCAGGAGAACTTTATTGTGCACAAACTTTGTTTTCTCCTTGTAAAGTCAAGAGTTCTCGTACGCCTCTATCCTTAACTATTCCAATTCTTGCAACTGCAGCTTTCTCTCCCTCCCAGAAGATTCTAAGTCCATGTTGCACTGCTTGTGTAGCGCCCCCTTACCGTAGGGTACGCACCGGGACGCCCGTGGGTCGTTCCGACGCATATCCCACAGCAAAGAAGT
>JAOSBK010000007.1:7769091-7786169 GCA_027568895.1 Erythroxylum shatona | reverse complement strand
TGTTAGTTTTCTCTGTTCCATAAGGAGAATTCATTCGGTATTTGGATCTTGACTTGGAAGAACACAAATCTATCAAATATTGTTGTTTACGTTTCCGCTGTGCAATGGATCAAGGTTAGTGTTTTTATTTATATATATATATCATTGTTGATTCTATCCGCATGTGATTCTGAATGATTAAATGTTTAGAAATCCGATTATATTAATCATAAGGCTAAGTTTCTAACAAGGTCAACTACAAGTAGCCTTAAGCAAGATCAACAAAAATATATTAAACATATCCATAAATAGAGAATCCTCCATTGATTTCATCAACGTAAAAAGCTTCAGGCAGCCTGATCAAAACTCCTGATGAAGCTATTGAAGAACTTATCTTCGAGTCTAACCGCACCACCAGATTATTTCTCTATAGAGAAAAGAAAATTATGAGCGATGTTGAGATAGCGTGAACGACCCAAGATTTTGAGCATTATAAAATAGGACTGGGCATCAGGATTGAACCCCATTCAGCAAGCTCAATAAAAGAAGCGAAAGGCTTTTTACTAGTAAGGCGAAGGGTTTGGATTCTGTAGAGTGAAGGAGCGAAAGACGAAAAGAAAACTCAAAGCTCAGGTGATCAAGGCATGGCGTTTATAAATCGCGCCATGGATTTGGCCTTGATGGGGGATTTGTTTAGTAACATTGGTCTTTGGCTTTTCTTCATTAACATCACCAAGTTTCTTATTTATGTAAGTGCATTAATTACGTCCTGGAGCTCCTATAAATTCATAATCTTAATCATAATCGTAATCATATAATAAGAAGAAGCATAAAAGAACAGTTAATTTAAAAGCTTCATAGCATCGGAACATGACGTGAGAATCACTTGTGTAAACGAGGAGGCCAAATAGGTTTGGGTAATAGGTTTCGATAATGGGTTTGAGTAATGGCTAACTGGGTATTGTCATTTTTTTCCATCGAAAAAAGTTGAATTAAATAAAACCATAAGAGATAATTAACATAGATCCAATATATTAACCTGCAAAATACAAGAGGAACTTAGACGTGATAATTAACATAGATCCAGTATATTAACTTGCAACATACAAGAGGAGTATGTCTATTTGATCTTTATAACTTATACGCGTCTGGGTAATGGCTAATTGGGTATTGTTACTTTTTTTCCGTTGAGAAAAGTTGAATTAAATTAAGTCATAAAAAGTAATCAAGTAACATAGCATCATCAACTTGCAAAATACAAGAGGATTATGTCTGTAAGATCTTTACAACTTAGACATAAAATAGAGCAAAAAGTCTAGTCTTTGAGATTATAATCTCCAGGTGGTGCAGAGAAAATGTAAATCCAGATCCTTATGCATGTGCATGCTATTGTGAAATCTAATCAATTGCAATAAATGAGTGTTGAAAAGATAGTTGATCTGACATTTGTCATGAAAAATTCTATTACTCCTATCATCCCATATAGTAGTGACTAAAGAGGATAGTGAAATACAAAAACTCCATTTGATAGTTTTATTCTAAAATTTCATATTGGCACACCAATCTCTAATTGGCCTAAGTCATCTATACAAGCACTAATCAAACAGTTAAGCAGCAATGCTTTCAATGTATTATTGATAAATATTCATTTGAAGAATAGATGATTCATAGTCTCTTCATCCATTTTGCATAATGAACACCAATTTATAATATAATTAAATCTTGCAATCTTATCCATAGTTGGTAGCTTTTTTAAAATAGCATGCCAAAGGGTTGTGGAAGCTTTAAGTTGAAGATGCTTAGACCAAACTATGTTTGTCTATGGAAGAATTGGAAGTTCACTAGTAAGCACCCTTTTGCATGATAGATTAGAGAAGATACCATTCATAATGTGTTTCCAAATAATAATGTCATTATTAGAGTTAACACGTCTGCAAAATTTTAGTCTTTAAAGGAATTGGAATTGGAGAAACACTAATTATATGCTTGCTTGTAAGAGCCTGAGCCATTGTAAGATGTTGTTGGATAAGAGATTTTAAAGGAATAACATCATCAGTTTCGTCCAGAGGACCAATTGATAGCCAGTTATTAATCTAGAAAGAAGTAGTTTCCCTATTGCTGATGAGGTGGATGAATGAGGCCTCATTTTACCCCTCAACTTAAGGATATCTATCAATGTGGTGGAGGATTGATTATTTGAGTTAATTCTTTATAAGTTTTTGTTTTTAATGAAATAGATGTGAATCCATCTACACCATAAAGTCTGCTTATCAGTAAGGAGTCTCCATAGCCTTTTGGAAAGCAAGACACCATTTAAGGATTTGAGGAAAATGATATTAAGTCCCCCTTGACATTTAGGGATGCAAACATCCCCACATTTCATCTTTACCTTACAAGGATTACTTTTGCAACCAGTCCACAAAAGCATGTTAAGAATTTTGTTATTTGCTATGATGAATTTTATTGGAAAAACAATGTGAGCAACCTAGTAGACACTAATGGAGTTCAGTATAGATGTGATAAGTTGGGCCCTTCCAGCTATAGGGAGATTCTTAGAGCTCCACAAATTAATTATCTAAATAATCTTATTAATCAAACAAGTATAATATGATGGTTTAAATCTTAAATATGAGATTAGAATGCCATGATACCTTATTGGAAGCTTCTGAATATCAAAACCTATGATAGAGACTAGAGTGGAACCCAAGATAGAAGCTTTGTGAGATAGATATATGCCACTTTTGGAACAGTTCACTTAAAGTCTAGACATCTACTAAACATTTTAAGAGCTTTCATTAGAGACTTTGGATAGCAAAATAAGGTCATCAGCAAAGCATAGATAAGATAATTGAATCTTTTGCATTTAGAATAAAATTTGAAGTCCTGGGTGCTCTTCACCATTTTATGAAGCATTTTATTGAAGACTTTTATAACTAAACCAAAGAGGTAAGATGATCCTAAACTAAAGAGGTAAGGTGATATTGGATCACCTTGTCTGATCCCCTTAGTACTTTTGAATGTATTTGTAGGTTAACCATTAACAAGGATGCTATAACAAGGAGTAGAGATACATTATCTAATCCATTGGATAAAGATCCCTAAAAGTTCCATAGTAGTGAGAATATTAATGATGAAATCCCAATCCACAGAATCGCATGCTTTCTTTAATTCAATTTTTATACAACAGTTAGGCCTACCATTCTTCTTTGCATAAGTTTTGACCAATTCTTAAAGAATTAAGATCTTATCCTTGATAACCCTCCCAAGTATGTAAGCTCCTTGTGATTCTCCAATGTGGTTGGTAAGCACTTTTCTTAATCTTTGAGCTAGAATTTTAGAGATTAACTTGTATATGGAGTTGTAGCAAGATATATAGAGAAAGTCTAAAAACTAGATGAATGACACTTTTCATTTGGTAAGAATTTGAGTTTTTTTTTTTTGAAATATTAAACACCAAATTCAAGTATTCTTTGATGAGAGTATTCTTTAATGGTTAAGGAACACTGGAACTTGCTTGTAAATACTAGTTGAGATCACATAATCTTATGAAAATATTGAAATGATGAAGGCAATTAGGATTGATGTTACCTTTAGTGAACCTCTTTTAAGCTTAACATGAAACATTTACTTTCTTTAAACCTAAAATATTAGCCTTGACCTTGATTATTTATTCTCTTTGTTGTACCTACCATAAGACAAGTTAAGCATTTGAATGGGTATTATTGGGTTTAGGGAATAATTGTTTGAATAAGTGTAAGGGGAATCATAGCATAGAGTTGGCTTTTGAGTTAGGAATGAGTAAGGTTATAATAATGGTGACTTAACTTGTCACCACCATGACAAGTTAGTCATGGTGGTGACTAAACATGTCACTATGAATGCATTCAGGGTGACAATAAGTCACACCCGTGACTACCTTACTTACCCTGGTGCAAATTCTTATGTTAATCCATCTATTTTATTATATGTCAATTGTAGGTTAAAGGGGCACAAAAATCTAAACCTAGACACGGCTACAAATAGAAAGGATAGGGGTGGCAGCAAGGGTATATCTTTCATTCACTCCTCATTTTTCATTATCTACATAGAGAGACACTTCAGGAGGCAAATAGAGAGAAAGAAGGGAAGACGATAAGAGAAACAGAGAGAGTCAGTGAACAAGAGAGAAATATAGTAGACAGCTCAAAGTAGAGCAAGCCTTCGACCATATGGTGAGAACAAGTTAAAGCAGAAGGCGAGAGCTAATACGGGAAGCTTGAGAAGGGCAGGAGACCACCGTCTTCACACTCACTCGATCCTTGTTTGCTTATTTTATTTTTCACCTGTTGCTTAGTTTCTTGTTTATTTACTAAACTTATTACTTGTTAGCTTAACCGACAATTATTTATTTTCTTTTCATAGTTCATTTAGTATTCACTGTTTTATTGCTTTAATACTTCTATTAACAGTAATATGGGACTGAAGTGTATGGAGATGATAAATTGTATTTGTGCTATGATGGGTTGATCTATTTTTCTTGAGAATTAA
Source organism: Erythroxylum shatona (assembly GCA_027568895.1). Lineage (NCBI taxonomy): Eukaryota > Viridiplantae > Streptophyta > Magnoliopsida > Malpighiales > Erythroxylaceae > Erythroxylum > Erythroxylum shatona. Next base: position 7,781,663 of record JAOSBK010000007.1, on the reverse strand, counting down.
TGTGGCTATATTAGTCAAATATGCATGATTTAGGGATTGTGTTGTTATCTTATATTTGCTATAGTTTATGAACTGAATGGATGTAATAGCATGACTAAACTTTGCATCATTTTAGTATTAAAAGAAGGATCAAGAGGAACAGTTTAATATGGAATTAGAAACTATAATCACTTAGGTTATGAATATATTAACTTAAGTGCTAATTAGTAGCTGGGTTTCCATAATTAATTTAGATAATAACTTGTCAAATACGAAAGCTAGATTTAGCCTATTATTTGAGTTGATCTTAGAATCCGACTGTTAATTTAGGTAAGACAATTAACCAATCATTTCCCTTAATCATGCATAGGAGATTAAATTAGTGAAATTAATTCTAAAGAATTTTCCACTTTGATTTCTACTCGTTTTTGCTTCCTGTTGATTCATTTTACATTTTAGACTAATTTGTGATTTTCTTTTAAAGCCTTCACTCGACAATCAGGATAGAATGTTTAAGATTGCATTTTATTTTTGTTCAAAATTAATTTAAGTGTACCAATTTCACCTCTGTGGGGGAGAAGACCCTGGGTAATCACTACAACTATTTTATGTACTTATGAGTAGGATGGCCTAGGTAATTTTTAGTACTTTTTGAGCATAATAATTTATCACATTCATTTATAATTTTAGTTTAATCAAATGCGTAGCATTTTTAATACCTTTTTATGAGAATGATTAGCTAAAGAAATGAGGTAGGCAACAAAAAATATATATAAAAGAGTGTGTTTTGTTTAATAAATAACTATTTTAATGGACCTTTTTGAAACAATTAGGTTATGAATAGAGTTAGTAGCTAGTTGAGAATGTGATGTGGTTGAATAATCAAGGGACATTTATCATAAATGTTTGCCTTTGCACAAAAGGTTATAGTGACAGTCCAACCAAATCGCTTAATAAAAACATGGCCTAGTTGAGTAACTGGGAGACATTCATCACAAATGTTTTTTCTTCGCATCAAAAGACCAGGTTCATGCAAATTAAAAGTAATAAAAATAGTGCATTGTTTAATAAATCCTATCAATCTTAGTGAATAGCTTGAATTTTCATGAAAAGTTACTTAAGGATAGTTACAATTTTGATTGACCAAATAATTATCAATTTGTGTGTATAAGTAATAGGAGTGAATGAGTTTGACATTAAGGCATTGATTAGTATATATATTTAGTTTGAAGTATATAGACACATATTTCACAAGTTAATAAGTTAAAAAAACTTAAGAGATTATGTTTGTAGTTAAATTTGTTTCATGAAATTTGATGTCATTGACCCATTATTGCATATATGTATGTTTTATTATTAAATGTGTTTGGTGTGTCTTTTTTTTGCTTGTTTTGTCTTTGTTTGAGAAAAAGCAAAAGTTTAAATGTGAGGATGTTGATAATTGTAGATTGAATAATGTTTTAGTAGGTAGTTTAGTATGTGTTTAGTGTTAAATTGAATGAATAGTGCATCTTTAGGTTAGGATTGTATTATTTAGTTAAACATTTGTGTTTTGAGTGTTTTATGAGTTAGAGCATGCTATTGAGCTTAAATTTTGTCTATTTGAGGTGCTTTAATGTATTTCTTAGTGTTTTAGATCAAATATCAAAGAACGGAGTTTCTTTTGCTAGGATCATGACAGAGAGCAAAAATCTTAGGCCACAATCGTAGCCTGTATGATAGACAGCGCGGGAAAGCAAAGCTACTTATTGAGGAATATTTAAGACTTTTTGGATCCAGTAAAACCCTAGGGTTTAAAATACTATATAAAGAAAGAGATCGAACCCTAAGGGAGCTCCAACTTCTACCACTTTAGGAAAACACCAAGAAGAAAGAAGAAGAAGAGAAAGAAGAGGAAGAAGAGGAGAGAGGCACAGGCTTTTGCTGCTACTGCTGCTTTCCCGAGCCATCCTGATCATGTCCAAGTGACATTTTCTTTTCATCTTGTTATTTCTCTTCCTTGAATGTGTAAGATAGATATGATGATGTTGATGGATTTGGGATTAATGATGATGTTCTAACTTTTCTTTAGGAATTTAAACTTGATTCAATATTAATCTAGTTGTTTTTTGTGTTAATTCATTTGGGTGTTGTGACTATTTATTGTAACTTTATGCTTTGGTAATAAATCGAGAGAGTGAATCGAATGCAAAATGATTGGGTCCTCAATCAAATAATTAAATTGGTAATTATATGGAGAGAGATCTTGTGTGAGGACCTAGTTATTTAATAGAATGCTTAAAATCTAATTAGGTTGTGGGCTAATTGTTAATCGAGAGATTACATATTTGGTATCGCGATTTTGTTTATCAATTAGGGCTTAGTGATTATAACTCGAGAGAGAGTAATTCATCTTTCGATAGTCTAGAATCGACACCACATTAACACAAATGTGATTAGGTTAGAATTAATGATAGGATAAATCCCTTTATGATAATTTGGTAATTTTTCTTTTGTGATTTCCTATTGTGAATTTGGTGGTGCTCAATATTCGATTTTGTTTGTTTTGTTTTATAAATTAATTTTTTGTCAATCATCTTTATGTATTTACTTTTCTCTTTGTTTTTATTCTCTTTTTAATAATTCTTTAGGCTTTTGATAACTTAGAGTTAGATTAGTTGGACACTTCCTTGAGAGATCGACACTTCACATATTACACCCATGACCTGTGTGCTTGCACTATATTGAGGATTTTAAATAGATTAAAACTTACCTCAATAGATATCTCACTTGATAGGGAACAAGATTGAGGAGCTTCCTTTCACCTACATAGGCATCCCTGTCTCCCATAAAAGGTTAACTTACATAGAATTGATCCTCTTGATTGAAAAGATCTAAATAAGAGTGAGTTATTATTGCAATAAGAGTCTTTCACATACTAAAAGTGTTCAACTTATTAGATTTTACTCAATTACATACACGTATACTAAACTCTGAGCATTTTTCTTCCAAAAAGCTTGATCAAATCAGTTAAGAGGATACTCATATCCTTTCTACGGTCTGGTAAGGTTATAAGAAAATCATTGGCTAAAGTAAAATAGAGTGAGGTATATATTCCAAAAAATGAAGGTAGCTTAGGAATTTATACAATAAAACTCGCAAAAATTCTCTTATGGAAAAAAGAATATGGATATTATTAAAAGTCAAAAAAGCTTTGTAGGTTTAATGGGTCTGAAAGGCAAACATTTCTTGAATGTGCTCATATGCTATATTGTAAATTCTAAGACTGAGGGACCATGTGAGATTATAATTCAGTCCAAGCTTGGTAATGGAGTTGATATTTAGTTTGATAATTGGAGCAATATTGAAATTCTTAATATCAATAATGGATTTTAGATCTCAAGAACATAATAAATTAAGAAGCTATTGTCAAAATCTTTAGTGGCAACATTCGTACCCTAAGTGCTCAGTTTTATCTGCTTTATTAAACCTAGCACCAAGTTTCTCTCCAAACTCACATTGAGCTAATAGCATTTACCCATTGAATCATTCTTCTAGTATGTTCTCCAATAAGCATTGTAAATAAATTCTCAAGCCAGCTTGCCTATAATGCCCTCACTTAGTGTGGTGTGGTTTAAAATGGCTTCCCTTAAAATTTCTTTCATCTTATGGTTTACAATTAAAAGGGAGTTTTCTTTCCTGTAAAGGTAAGGTAAATGCAATAATATTTAAATCCCAAATACAAAGTATTGATCTTACAAAATTCATATAGCAATTTAACACATGAATTTGTTCACTAAAAAACAACTAACTTAGTACATTAAAAGGATAATCATAGCTTTAAATGAAGCTTCTAAGTTACAGTCTCCATGTAGCCTTTACTTATTGTGATAGTTCAGAGATGTGACTTCTTGCTCCTACAATGTGTTTAATCTTAGGGAGAATCTTGCTTGTGAAAATTGTTTCATTTGTATGTTGGTTGATGAATGCCTTGTAGTTTCTTTCATACTAAGATTCATAAACTAATGTTTCCATTACACATTTGAAGAGTTTATAGTTTCCCTTAAGTGTTTTCTTCAATCTGTAATCCTATATATTAATGTTGTCCCAAATATGTTGATTACATTAGATAGCAAATGAAGACAATATTATTCCCCATATCTTCTTTTTATGGCTGCATTTGAAGAAAAGGTGATTGAGGTCCTTCTGAGTATGGAGCACAACAAGCACGAACTCTCCTCTACTTGGAATTTTACGAAGCATGTCGTGTTTAGCTTGCTAATAGTGGCCATCTACATGAGAATAGCATTGGAAAGGGCAAGGCAGGATCCCATATAAGATGGTGCCATATGACTCATTGCATATGGTCCTTGGATGTGTTTTTTTTAATGATTGAACAGTGAATCTTCCTTACTTTTCAGGTTGCCAAATACTTTATCTTGATTAAAAGGGTTAAGCAAGTAAGTTGGTAGGTTGGAAGTAATTCCATGGAGCCTCTTATTGTTGAGAAACTGGGTTGAGATCTGCTCCCAACAACAGCGAAATAATCACGAAACTTTTTCGTGACTTTTGATCTTCTAAAAACCAAGATCTATTTAATTTTATAAAATGATTAACATAAATCATAATAAAGCAAAAACTTAATTCGTACTTTATTTCGAAGCTTAATCTTTGTCTTTTCGTATCCCTTCAACTATTCCCGAAATTGATCCGTCTCAATCATCATAGCCGCACAAGTGTCTGGCTTCTAACAGTATCCATAGAACAGGTTGAGAGAACTCTGTAACTCGTACAGAGAGTGTTAAGCAAGAAGTGCTAGCTCCATAGAGCTTAAGCCTATTTATAATAAACTTTGGACGTTTTAGTAATTTAATTGAAATTCAATTCTAATTTTAATTAAACTTTAATTAGAACTACAAGTAATTCTAATTAAATACCAATCATGCTCATTTAAGATTCAATATCTCATATTGATCCTTATTTATTAAATATCTTATATTTAATCATAAAGTTTCTCAAACTTTACAATTAAGTCCAACTTGATTAAATTAACTTTACTATCTTCAACTCATTCTATATGTGAGATCCATTAAGTTCTCAAATATGTTGGCAATGATTATAAAATTCAATTTTAATTCATAATCAAAAATAGATAAATTAAAACTCTTTTTAAATTATCTTTTATTCTCCAATTAAACAGTTTATAATCATAGATTAAGATTGGCATCTATCAACGCATTATGACCACCCAAATATTTAGGAATGCCAAAGTGATTTTGAATAACCTTTCCGTCCATAATTTTTCTGTATAATTCAATCCTTTCATTATATAATGTTCCGATTAGACATAGAGCATGAAATTAATGTTCTACTCTATTTTAAGTCTAATCATATTAGTTCTCCGCCATTAGCTATAAATTCAATTAATGACATTTGTAAACTATTTACAAAACATCATTTCACCTTGGCCAAGGATTTCTTGAACTAATATTAATCGAGAATAACGAAACATTCTCCTTAATTACTTTAGGGTGATGAATCCTATCTGGATCATTCAACTATCTCCACGAAGTTCATGTTATATCTAATGACTACCGATTAAATGATTAAATAGATCATAAGTAGTATCAAAACATAGTAATCTCCATACAAGATAACTTTGATAACCTCAAGTCAAAGGACCACTTATACAATTATCACAATGAAAATTTCATAGACATACTAGTAATGTTCCAAATGAATTTCTCATATCGGGTTTGTTCAGTGAACTTGTTCTCTAGCAAGTACCCACATGTTTGTTTAAGTATCTATATATTTTAACCACTTCCTTCATAAGGAAAAATAAAATGTGTACTAGTTTTTTTACATTCTATTAATGTCCAATCTTAATGAAACAATAACTATAAACATTAAGGAATAATATATAAATGCAATATCAATCTCATAATTATAATCTCGCTATAATTTCATTGACAATGTACAATTATTCCATGGACTTGATCATATACATCTAAACATGTACAAGATAAAGAATATCTTTAAATAATTTGTCACTAAACTACAATCAAAGTGATTGGTTGTAGGGCATAAGACAATACCCATAAAGTTAGCAGGCTAGGTCTAGCTATTGTCATTAATGAAAGCATGGACTCTTGCTTTCTCATGGATTATGTTTTTCAAGTGTTGGAATTGTCTGATCTTATATAAAGGACTAATTTCTATCCAATCAAACTTGGAATATGTGTCGGCTCCACTTCTAATTTGATGCTTGATCTGGGGGAGTAAGGAATCTCTCAGCTTTAAGATTTCAGTGTCCTGGAAATGCTAGCTTTTGGTAAGATCTTCCGTATGCTTACTCCTTTTAACCCACAGACTTTCCTTGTCCATACATATTTGCCATAGCCTTTTAGCTAATAATGCAAGTAATAATGCCTTGCAGGTGAGTTTAATGGAGAAAATACCTAAACCACCAAATTTTGTAGGGCAGTATGCAATGTTCCAATTCACTTTTGGTTTGCTCTTCGGGACATTAATGCCATTCAGAGTTTCTTATTTGCTTATCAATCACTTTCTTAATGACAGCAATATATAAGAAGCACCAATAGATCTGCAAGTTGTCAAGAATAGCAAATGTCAACTGGACTCTACTATTATAGGAGAAAGCTTTAGAGTCTAATTGCTTAACTTCAGAGTCTAATTGCTTAATTTATACCATTTGGAAGAAAAGAAACTTTAAACATTTCAAAGATATTAGTTGTCATTCAACACGAACACTCTTTAAGAGATAAAGGAAAGAACTAGAGAGCTCATCTTGGTACATCATTTACACCTTAATTGCAATACAAGTATTACTAGTAACTGGGAATTATGAAACTCTTATCTTACTCTATTCATCTGGAATATTTTGCCTCAAGAATGAATGCTAAGTTGGTGGCTAGCCGAAGCTCTTACTTCTTGTTTGTCCATCTTCGTAAAGCTTCAAGCTTATGGCAATGGAAGTTAAAAACTCTTCTTGTTAATTGTTAAACTTCAAGCATTTAGTAATGGACCCTTTTGCCTTTATTTTCTTAAAAAAGAATAACAAATCTCTCTGGCCGACAATGTCGTGTTCAGCCAATTCAACCATAAGTGATCTTCGTTCATCCATTCATTCGTCTTTAACATACGCAACAAGTTATTAAAAACACGTGCAAATTAGTGACATAGGAAAAGGGATTAGTTACATAGATCAACCATTTATTTGAAAACTTGCATGGCTGCCTCCTACACATCTTTAACCACTGCTTCATAAACTTGAGCAAGAAACAGGAAAAGTAGAACTCCCGCAGGGAAGGTAAGGAGAAAATTTACATCAAGCTCATCTTTCTACAGTAGCTTATTTCTTTTTTATGAATAACAAAGAAGCCATACAAATGGGGAGAAATTGAATTGGCAGTTTCTCTTACACAGCAACTGGTGTGGCTTCTTCAAGGGCAAGCACACCTGGAAGCTCTTTGCCTTCCAACAATTCCAAGCTGGCACCGCCACCAGTGGAAATGTGACTCATTTTCTCAGCAACTCCTACTTTTTCCACGGCAGCAACAGAATCACCACCTCCAATAATGGTTGTAACTCCCTTGGCACTAAGATCTGCTAGCTTCTTTGCAATAGCCTGCAACCAGGGTCTCAATTCTAGTTCACCATACATCAACAGAAAATGAAAATAAAAAAAGGATTTAATTTCTTTTAAATTGTTAAGAATTGGATTGCATCCTAATTGATTTTAGGTACTCAGAAGTTGAGGATACAACAGTTATGTCTGTTGAAACTGGTTCAACAAAATTAAAAATCATGCAAGGTCCAGAAAGATATGATGGGATCTAGAAATATGACAATACTAAAGCCAAATGAATTAGTCAAATATTTGTTTCGCAATTGTTCTCAATACCTCTGTTCCAACAGCAAATTTGTCAAACTCAAATACTCCCATTGGTCCATTCCAGATAACAGTTTGGGTAGTTTCTAGAGCTTCATTAAATGTCTTAATAGAGTCTGGTCCTATGTCCAGGCCCATCCAGCCATCTGGAATTGCTGTTGATGGCACAACCTGCAATGATGTAAAAATATATATAACTCCTCACACTAAATCATAGGCACAGTATACATTTTGGTTATAAATATTGAATTAAGCAAACAACAGACCTTGCTGTTTGCATCAGGAGCAAATTTATCTGCAATCACCACATCAGTGGGTAATAAGAGAGAAACTCCCTTTGCTTTGGCCTTCTCAAGAAGTGAAGTTGCCAAATTTAGTTTATCCTCTTCAACTAGGGAGGAACCAACTGATAGTCCTTGTGCCTTGTAAAATGTGAAAATCATACCACCACCCAAAAGGAGAATATCACACTTCTCTAAAAGTGACTCAATAACTCCAATCTTGGATGAGACCTTTGAACCACCGACGATGGCAGCAAATGGCCTCTTTGGGCTTGAAACTGCCCCAACAAGGTAGTCCAGCTCCTAAAACAGGATAGAAGAAATTATATTAGTGCACTGGGACAACCAAATATAATTGCTTAGCTGACTGTTTACATGTACCAAGTCAGCAAGCAGTTTACATGCATAAATTCAGCGGGAAAAATCGTTCTTTGAATTTTTAAGTTAAGCTTCTCAAAAGTAAGAAGAGCAATTCAGTTATTTGGTAGTTGCCAACTGAAAACTTATATCATAAGGGTCTTCAAGAGCACATTTACTCTTGAAAATAGAAATTATGAATCATGATGCTGCTCAGTTAAGTTAACCAGTTGTCATAGTCAAATATAGAAGATTACTGTAATTCGAGTATGCTCATTATCAAGTTATTGCTTGGTTATATATGTCAATCATGCTGATAACACTTAAACTAGGAAAAAAAAAGTGACCTTCTGCAACAAGAATCCTGCAACAGATGGCTTCAGGAACTTAGTGACTCCCTCAGTTGAAGCATGTGCTCTATGAGCAGTTCCAAAAGCATCATTTACATAGAGGTCAGCTAATGAAGCAAGGTTCTTTGCAAATTCTGGGTCATTTTTTTCTTCCTCCTTGTAGAATCTGACGTTCTCAAGGAGAAGGACACCCCCTTCGGGAAGTGAAGCTACCAACTTTTCTACCTCAGGGCCAATGCAATCATCAGCCTTCACAACCTGCTCTAGAAACCTTTTTAAGTCCCATTATCCATCATAGAAAGCACAAGCCCTCTTTATGCCTATTTTGGTTTCTAGTTCAACTTAGATTTGTCACAAAGAACATACCTGAATGCCAAGTAGCTCAGATAGACGGGGTACAAGAGGTGCCAAGCTGAACTTAGGAGTAACGCCTTTGGGTCGTCCCTAACAATTAAATGAACAAGAATGTAGGACCGTAAGTAACAAGCCGCAAGAGCATTAAGCAGCCATGGTACAACCAAATGTCTCTATCAATTACGAACATATAAACCATAAATAAACAAACTGCTATAAATTAATGCACTGCAACCACTACTGACGACGAACATTGCAACTAAAGCAGATTATTTATCAACCTACTCCCTAAATCCTGCCAAAAGCCAAAAGGTACAGTTTCACCAGAAAATGGTATTAGAGAAAAGGAAACAGAAACCCAGAGAGGAAAACCCCAAAACTAGGTTAAAAAAAATAAATCAAAGGCTTAAATTTGGGAAAATTCATAGGAAGAAACCTAGATAAATAGAAAAACCCACGTACCAAATGACTAGAGAGAATGACTTTAGCACCATTTTGTATCAAATGCTTGATGGTGGGGATAGCAGCTCGAATTCTGGTATCATCAGTGATATTCTGACTATCATCCAATGGAACATTCAAATCAGCTCTCACGAAAACCTTCTTTCCCTTCAGATCAGTAGCAGTCAATTCTCCAACACTCCTTTTTGCCATTGAAACCACAGCCCTCGAAAACTTTCCGGATCGGATGACAGGGGCTACATAAAGATTAAAAAGAGGATTGGTAGCAGCAAAGCCAAGACGGCGACGGCTGGCGGAGAGAGGGAGAAGAGAAGCACGAGCTCGCCTGGTGGTGGCTGAGGAAGCAGTGGTGCTTTTAAGGATTGAAAGGGTGGTGGGAGCTGAAGCAGAGGCCATGGCGCGGTGATAGAATTTGTTGGGAGACTCTGCTGCTGCTATACAAAGACGAACGGACTAAAAAGAGTGTAAAGAGTAGCGAAGTTGTTTTATATTAAACTGGTTTGGCAAAGAGAGGGAAATGTGGACCAGAAGAGAAGCACGAAGAAAACATTATTGGCAGCGAGTGTGTGGATTTGGGACTTTAACTTATCGCTTAGGAGAGGTTGTCGATGTTCCATTCCCTGCATCGTAGATATCAGTATATCACGACTATTTTTTTTTAAATATTTTTGGTTATACACGAACGTGTTTTAAGAAGGCTTTAATTATGAAAAGATACCTTTAAATTATTTACTCTTAAATTAATCCTCATTTAAATTGAATAGTTCCCTTGCACTGACAACAACACTACTAATGCTAAAATAAACAAAATAAACCAACTTTGTGAATAGTATGGTTAGGGTTGACAATTGAGTCTACGCTACGCTCGATTGGCCTGAGTTGACAGACCTTAGGTCTTGGTTGTTTAAGCACGGCATAGTTTTAAAGCCCGGATCGGACCGGCCGGTTTGATTGGTGACTGGTAGGCTATCCAGTTCGGATGACTCCTAAAAATCAGTCACCAATTGAACCAGTGCGAATCGGTGAAAATCGGTCAATTGATTGATTAAACCAGGATTGATCAAATCGGTTGGCCACTGATTCAATGAATTTTTTTATTTTTTTCTTTCTAAAATGCTGATGCATTTTTTGATTTTTTTCCAGAAGTAAAACTCACATTTTCTCTAAAAATCTAACAGAATTGCAGAACTTAAAGTACCCAACCGGTTATTTATATTTATTTATATTATTTGGTATATTTTTTCATTGTTTTTTAATATTATATATAATTAAATATAATTATTGTGTAATTATAACGTCACACCGGTTCGACCAGTGTTCGAACCGATCGAACCGGTGATCAGTAAAACCTCTGATTCGACGTCCGGTCCGGGTTTCAAAACCTTAAAACACGGTCATTTTAAATAAAATAATTTATTTTTAAAATATTTTTAAAAATAAAAGATAAACTTAGCTGGGCTTGCCACCTACAGCTTGAGCCTGGGCTTAGGCTGCCCCTATGTTAGGCCCGAGGCCTCTGGCTTGACCTAGGCCGGAGGTCAAATATGCCTAGCTTGATCTGACTTATTGCCACTTCTAGAAATGATTTCTTTTAATACAAAAATCATTTCATTTTAAAGAATATTTTTAATTTTAATTTAATACAAGCGTAATAAGTATAAGAGAATAAATTAGAATCAATGAAAATAACAAGAGCTATAAATATGTGTTAAACTTGTGGGTCATATTATTCAGTCAATCATTTTATTACTTATGGATTTTTTTTTTCTTTTCTTATTTATCTTGCACAAAACATTTTATTTTTCGATTTTGTCTTGTAGCCAAATACTTAGAAATAAAGAAATTCCCCGTAGGGTTACAGAGAAGTTTCTCCAAAATTGGATGTTACGTATGTGAGGTTTTTGTTCATGGTATAAGAACCACCTTTTCTTATATCGAGTGCAAGAGCTTCTTGCATTTTTCGTTGAAACATTGATCAAGGTTATGCAGCATCAAGTGTGTAATCTGTTAGAGTTGGTTTGAGCAATGAAAGATCCAAAGGAAGCTATAGGAAAAGCAATGATGATCCTATATAACTTTAACGTTATGAGCATCTGTTATAATTATTGTCACATGATTGGTTAACATTACCAAAATTAGTATAGAGCAATTAGGATAACAATGGGAGCAAAGCACTAGCTAATTTTTCTTGATGGTACAATAAAGGTTCTGGAAGAGGATTTACAATATGGTTACATTTTAGATTCAAAATTCTATATCCAAGGATTTAGTTGAGACTTTTATGTATACCTAAAATTCTATAGAACTTCAGAATATATTGCATCATAGATTTTGAGAGAGCAATGAGACTCTCATCTATGAGTTACAAAGGCATATATCATCTATATCATAGAGTAATGGTAGGGCATTGGTTTATTACACTAAGTTGAAGAAACTTTAGGATGAATTGCTTGCTTTAGATCTAATTCCTCATTGTAATTGTGATTATAACAAGCTAGGAGAAAATAGTGAACATAGCATGGGTAATGTAGTTTTTGATGGGGCTCCATGAAGGTTATGAGCAAGCTAGAAGTCAATTACGATTACAAGAACCATTAACTTCGATAAGTAGAGTATATTCAATAGTACTAAGGATTGAATCATAATGAGAGATTAGTGAAAATTTTATTAAATATAGTAATGGAATAACATTAGTCTCCAAGGCATATAGTCAAGATGGTAAGAAGGATTCTAAGCAAAATAAAAAATAGAAGAGATAATGTTGGACCCCGTTTTCAGAGCCCAACTGATGTCGGATCCCGTTGCCGGAATCCAACATCTTACTCCTAAACCATCATAGCTAAATCTATAGGAAGATTGGAGATTTTTCTGAAAATTTGTCCATTGGAGAAATTC
>JAOSBK010000007.1:7751214-7761864 GCA_027568895.1 Erythroxylum shatona | reverse complement strand
AGTAGTTTTATAAAACTTTTCTTATTTAGCTTTGCTTAGGTTTTTCTTTTTCCTGTTATGCCCTAAGGTAGATAATGATAGGATTTTTCTAGTTAGAAGCTTCGATTTTGTGTTTCCTATTTTAAGAAGGTTTCTGTTAGAAAAAACTAACATAAATAGGACTCTCTTCAACAAGACAGCAGCCCTCATGTCTGAAATTTGATCCATTAGGTTTTTGTTTAAACCCAAATCATGATACAGACACAGATATATTTGAACTTTTCACTGCATCAATCCTATTTTAGGCCTAATTTGTTGAAACTTAGCTGTCTAAATCTTTCTCTCTATGAAAGATATCAAGCTTAAAGTTACAACCATATTAGTGTAATATGGCATTATATGCAAGAACATAAAGAACATTTGACAAGTGCGAGACAGTTATCTATTGAATTGCCACTATAACAAAAGGACTTTTTCCCAAGATAGCAACAATAGCAAGGCAGAAAAACAAACCTCTACCGTCCTGAGTTCATTGAGAAGTGATTCAGAAGGATTTGTGATTGTGAGGAATACATGAGACCGCTTAAATGCCAAAAAGAAAAGATTATTCAGAGGCATTATCACTTAATGATATTGCAATGTTAGCCACAAAAGAAAATCAGATCAACAGGTACTTACATAGCTATCAACAAGTTTTTGAAGTTCAAACTGCACCTTCCCCAGTAACAATAAAATTTTTCCTGCAGATATTTATAGCATCAGAGCATATTAAAGTATGGTAATATCATTAGACATGGTTGCGTAAACACGACCTTAACAGTTCAGATCTCTCTTTCTTTTCCTTTTTTTTTTTTTTTCCTTCTCTCAACTTTTTGGTGGTTCTGGAAGAAGTCAAGATGAACATGACCTTTACATATTCTTGCATTGTAAGACTACAAAAATTATCAATGCTCTAAATACATGTACCCAAAGCTCTCTACATAGACAATTTTGAGGTAATGATCCATTAGATTTTAAGGCATACACAGAATTGCAAACACAAATGATGGGATTTTTAGTTGAATCACACTTTGAAAGTGAACATACAAGCCGAAGTGAATTTTCATTTTGAAGGTTCATATTTGTCTCTCTACTTCCTTACTACGTGAAGTGACATCTTGGTCAGGAAGAACGGGAACGTGATCATACAAGTTTACCAAATACAAATTATATATCATACTCTAAACTAAAAAACCACCTTAATCACATGTCAAAGTAATACTAGCTTTACTTCCTAACACTACAATGTTGATATCTCTTCAATCATTGTCAAAAAGTTAACATGATAATCTGAGAAAATGAAGTCTACTGCAATAAAAACAAAGAGGGAAAGCAAAAGCAAAGGGATTAACATTGGTAAGAAGCAAATAATTTTAAGCGCTGGAAGGTGGTCATAAAAAAAAATGATGAAAAGTAACCTGCTAAAGTCAAAGAAAAAATGGATACCCACAATCTCAGGTTCTGAAAATTCTGTCTGAATCTAACAATTAACTCTATTGCTTATGGGCATCCCTCCTCATCCTACACTGAATTCAGTGGTTGGCCTATGTTGTGTTGGAGGAGTAATTATATAGAAGCCTAGTTTTATGGAAAAAGTGAAATGAATGCAACTTCAATGAAGACAAGTCTGTTAACTTCCAGTGTAATTCTTAGAGTATAAACACCCAGTTATACATCAAGCATATTGCTAGCACAAGATACTACTTTTGATGGACAATTTGCTTACCAGTTTCTTCATCATCATGTAATGCAGTTTTCTCCAAGAGACACGAACCCATTTCCCGTAGTGATTCTGAGAATTCTGAAAGGACAATGCTATCAAACTAAAGTTCATGACAATTTTCCAAGCTTTAGAATGCATAAATGCAATGATAAAGTATTTTCAAAACAGCTACAACATTTTTCATGTACAAGTACACAAATGATGTAGGACAGGCAGGGAACACCAACAATATTACTTCAATTTTAGTTTTCTTTTTAAGAACTAGGGCTAATATTATGACAAACAAAACTAGTGGCCATCGAAATAATAGGATACGTGTGACTTTTAGACTCAGTAGACTCAAGCAGGTGTATGTATGTAATCCTAGAGGAAATTAACAGAAACACCATACTGAAGGAGTGCCAAGGAAAATAGTTTAAGGCCAACAAAAAGAATAAGAAAGGGAAAATTTTCCAACCCAAAACTAAATTTGCTGAGGCGATTGGCACTGGGAATTGACATAGGGATTGAACTCCAGTATTTACATGACTAAAGTTCAAATGCACAGTGTACTAGTTATTTTATCTGTCTTATTAATTCTTAGTCTGTTTTATTTGCAAAAGGTTTAGAGTTTTGGCAAATGAACCAGTGATGCTTTTATCAAATCAATAATTTGTCAACCCATGAATAGAGAAAGTCCAACCTCTTGAAATAAATCAAGGTTGCAAACTTTAAATTAAGAACGATGTCAACCAGCATAAGGCAGCATCATACTAGAATACAAATGGTAAGTAGACCACTACCATATGCACTGTTTGCTGTTGCTGCTGCCGCAGAAAGCAAGCTATCATAGCAATTTCTCATTTCTTGCATGTCCTGTGGAAAAAACAGGGGACAGGAAAAACATTTAATAATGATCCTTAACTACATTCCAGATAAGCTGCAAATGAATGGGTTCAATGATGCAAAGTGAAGTTTGGTAGGATATTGAGGATTTGTTGTTAAACGCAATGATGCAAAGCAATGGAATGAATGATGTAATTTAACCATAATTACATTACATATAACATTATCTTAGTGGAATATATCATTTGTTCAGCTAACAAATTGGGATCTCAAACATGATTTAAGCTAAAAACAGTTTTTGTCTTTTTTTTTGGCAAAATTAAATCTAGTACACCAAGAAGCAGAAGTGACGTCAATTTGAAATGGTTGTAGCTTCCGAGCTGGTTAATCAAACAGAGACTACCAGTCTACACCTCATCACAGAAATCAAAATCAGCTCGTTCGTTCACTTGCTAAATTCAGATCAGAAATAACTAAAATAGCAATCAAAAAACGAAAAGACGAATTGAACCGCCGATCACTTGAATTTTAAAAGAATTGTCCATATAAACAAGATGAGAGATTTGTAAAAGAAGTTAATAATTACAAACCAGTTAACTCATTATCAGAATATAGTGTATACACATTATACACACACACATACAGAGAGAGAGAGAGAAGAGAGGATAACCTGAGAAGCTTGAGCGAGCTCATCCAACATAGCAGAAGGGAAAATGTCTCTTTTGTCCTTACCATCATTCTTATGAAGCTTAAATCCTCTAAGCTTAGCCAGCGGTGACTTCATCTCTCTCACTAACCCTAACCAAATCCAAGTTCTTCGAATCTCAGCAAATTTAACAACCTCAGCAGAGATTGGAAAATCAGAGGAAAGCTATTTGTTTTAGTCGAATCCGAATCCTACGGATAACAAACAAACAAACAAAAATTCTTTGGCTGAAGTGTGAAATTTTTGAATCAGAAATAGAAAGCAGTTACGACTAATTTCAACGACGGCGACGAAGAAGAAGAAGAAAATTGTGGAATCAAAAAACGACGTCGCAGATCAAAAAGAAAAGAGGTGGAAAAAGTTGGAGATGAAGCAGAGAAGGAAGTTTAAAAGCGGAAGGGAAAGCCTGAAGTTTTGTTACTGTGAGAGAATTGTTTCCTACATGCGAAAGTGAAACTTCGGTCCCTTACCATCTGACACGTGTGACGTTCATGGTAACTTGGTAAATTTAAGTAGATTCAGTAGCTTGACGTGGCAGATAACTGTGTGACACATCGGCTGTACAGTTGGAAGTGGGTACATGGTCAAAGTCAGAGCTAGCTGACTGGGAAAGAAGGATCTAGGAGCTACAAACACTTTCTACTAACTCTCTTTTTTACTTTGACCACATAATTGAAACGTTGCGTCTTGAGAAACTATTTTCTTTAAATAGGGGCACTCCAGTCAAGTACTTACTTTTGAAAATTAATTAATAAGTCATGCACCACCAACGTATCCATGCATTTACCATCAAAGATTATCTATTAATATTAGTTAAATTTTATAATATTTAATTAACTAAGGCATTCTATCTAAGCATTAACAATTTATATCTATAAATTAAATATGTACCTAAGTTTAGTGATTGAATCTAGTATAGTCTACTAATTTAGAAACAGTCTTTCTACTAATTAGTAATAAGGTTGTGTTACTAGATTTTTTCACATCTCACACCTCAACGAAATTTATATTAGATTAAGTTAAATATTTAATTTTTAAATTAATCATTTTCAATAGGGGACCTTAAGCCAATAGACGAGACCAAGTATCACAATATTGATTTGGATCCAAAAATGTTGATAAATGTATTCATTTTTGTAGATGATTTGGTTATGAATAGGGATCTACACTTTGGATTAGTAACGTCACCCCTCTGGTAGGGTCCATCACGTTTTCCCCCTTTTTTGGTCTGACCACCATTTTTGAAAATGCTGGAGATATTTTGGACCGATATATTTAATTAATTGCTATAAGCTAGCAAGCAAATTCAACATTTTTTTAGCAATTTGACTAATTGGGTTCCGTAACAATTGGAAAATTGACCAACTGCACTGGCATTATGAGTCCAATTATGATATAAAATTATTAAAAACAATTTTAGAATACCCCATTTTTTAATTAATAGGTTGGTTTTATATGTTCGTTCATACGAGAGTCCCATAGTTTTAACCATACTTTGTTCATTTCATTGCTGTTTATTACGTTTCCCAATGTTTGTTATACTAATTGGACAATGACGATATAAAATAGTTAAGGATGTTGAGTGAGTTAGTAGTTGGATTAGAAGATAGGTTCAATGCGATGTTGGCTATTTTAAGATAGGGTCTCGTGTTTTCATTGTAAGATGCAACGGTTGAGGATGATTGTGTCAAAACTCTACTTATAGATAACAGTCTAAGATAGAGGTGTGTCCTAAGGCGTAGATCTCTCTGCCTCTTTCTTATCAATATGAAAATATAAACACAAAGTACATGGGCATGTCTTAGGTCGTAGATCTCCTTTTTTTAAAAAATCAAATTCACAACTAGACATGGTTTATGTATCCTATGCCGTAGATCTCACTAAAAATATTGTCATTTTTAAACAATGGTATGGTCTAGCACGCAAGTGTATCTTAAGCCATGTTCATAATCCAAATTCAACACATATATAAACCTATCAAGTTATTGAAAAAAATAACAATACAATTTAAATGTTTATCAATAAAAACTATTAAAAATAAAATTTTAAATTTTAAAATAAATTGGTTGGCTGGTAAAAAAACAATTCGCTTCTTTAAAAGTCTTATATTTAGACCTCTTTTTCTTTTTTTTGACTTTTTAAACGTTTTAAAGGGTAAAAGTCTCCCTTGCTTCTTCAATGTTACTTTTCAAGTATCTATTTAAACTTTGACCATTCAACTTGTATTGGCTTTGGTTGTAAATGGACCAAACCATCATGCTTTTAGTTTTCTTAGAAATAATTGGAGGTGAGAATTATAGAATAATACATGATTGCCTTTTGTAAATTCTCTTAACACGATCTTTCGGTCATCTTATTGCTTAGATTGTTGTTTGTAGATCCTTACATTCAAGTGAAGTATCCTCTTTCAACCTATAATTTTTTTATATTAAAGTTTAAGAATTTAGTGGTCAAATATGCTTTATGTTTTAATTTGACCGGTAAATGGCACGCTTTTTGAAAAATTATCCTATATGATATCATCTCAAGAGGTCTTTTATATGCAATAATATACTCTCATAAAGCATCATCTAATTTCTTTGCTAATCTTTTGCATATTATTCTACATTCTTTTCTATAATTCTTTTAAGTTTCCTATTTGATATTTCAGCTTGGCCACTACTTTGAGGGTAATAAAGGATTGCAATTTCGTGTATGAGATCATATTTACTCAGTAAACTCAAGAAAGGACTCGTGGAATCAATTGCTCACGAATCAAAAAATAAATGAACAAAAATATTTATCAGATGCATTTTATGTTTCTTAGATATATTACATGTCCTATAACAATCATCATAAAGCTGCACATATCTATAATCATTCTTAAATATACTTAGCCAAAATGACCTTGTAAATATGCTTGTAAGGTCTTAAATATACTTAGCCAAAATGACCTTGCAAAATTGTACATGAATGTAAGACCTTTGTTGTAGTTCAGTTGGCTCCAAAATGACCTTTTACTTCCTATGAGTGGTAATTATGTAATATTGATTCTATCTCCTCATTAAGTATGCATCATCTCTTCACTTAATGTATACAAATCCTAAACAAGAATATATATTTCCATGTAAAATCTTAGATAAAAAGGATTTTTTTTTCTTTAGGTGATATGAAATACCCCTAGGGAGATTCCCAAATATTAAATAGTTAACATAATTAGCTACCCTAGGAGTAGAACCATAAACCTCTGCAAGATTTAGTCTTTTATTAGGAAAGGTGTTATTTATGTTTCTTTTGCTCCTCCATGTTTGGATTTTCTTGGTAGGATAAATCATCTTTTATTAAGTTCTCTACTCTTTTTTAATCTTTAATCTTTAAGTCGAATTCTTATAGCTATTGAAGTTTCAAATTAAAAACTTTCTTTTAAGTAGCCGTGAATTGATTGATTGATCAATGATGAAATCTAGGAATTACTTCTCTCCTTATTTATTTTCACCTCACTGTTTTTATTTAACACTACTTAACCTTAGATATCCAATAATTATGAGTGCCTTCTCTCAAGATCTAATCAAGTATTCTCAATTAAAATAGATAGAAATTGAATTATGACCTCTCAATCTATCAAAACTCTTCTTAACTGTGCAATTGGATTTGAAGCAATCATATGAATAATTAATAAACAATTAAGATCTCTCTTCAATTGCCTATTAGTTTGATGTGTATAGGTACATTAGGGTACTAGCTCTTACTATGTAACACATCACAAATGATCCAATCTAATGTCTCTATTGAAATTGAATATAAAGCAATAAACATCACTTACAAATTTCATTAAATAAGGAATGTAGAGTTTAATAAATAAATCAAGAGATATTCCTAAAGGGAATTTGGTAATACATAGATGTAACTATATATCCCAAGTAAGTCATCATTAACATTCAACAACAACAAGAAAATCAAAGAAAAGAGTAGATAATTGATTTCTGGATGTCTTCTATTCTTTGCCTTGAGCTGGAATTCTGCAACTTGTGTTCTTTAGGATGTTGCTCTTTGATCTCTTCTTTTGTGTTTTCCAAGCTTCCTCTTTTGTATTATTCTTTGCATTAGATACTTGATCTTTCTAGGGTTTTTCCACTTATTTTAGTTCCAAAAATAGCCCAAAAACATTAAAAATATAAAAATATTATGACTTGGAAAAACTAGAATTTGCATGATCGTGCATGTTGCATAATCGTGCATCCTCCTACACCATCTCTCTGTCATGATCATACATGGGATGCATACTTGTCATAAAGGCTTTACTAGGCTTCCTACTACTCTCCTACATGATCATGTATCATGCATGATTATGCCAAATCTTGCTCTCTAGTTCCTTCTTCATTTTTCTTAAAATTTCCTATCTCCACCTATCATCAAATACATTAAACATCCCGTAAATCATACAGTTAAGATCACATTCTTGCCCTATTCAACAAAAGTAAAAATAAATAAATGAAAATACGAGCAAGAACATAAATCTAAGTCTTAAACATATGATTATACCTAAGAAAATACTAAAAAAGACACTCTAAAGCCTAGAAAACACACTATAATTTACACCTATCAATTTCCCATATTTAAATCTTTGCTTATCCCCAAGAAAAACTAAAACCATAAAACACACAATCTAATAATCATGCATCAATGCAATAATGACACAATGGCGTCAAATCTTATAAAATTAACATAGCCAAAAACATCAGTCACTTGAAAAGTTCCAACACACTAATTTGTTCCATTCATATCCAAGTGCTTTGATTTAAATACACATATCTACCAAAATATTGACACCCTATTCATAAATCTATAACTTATAAACACACATTCATTCTTATTTATTAAATTGAAAAAGTAGGTCATCACTAAGTACCTATTTATACGAATTTCTTGACATATCACAAGAAGATCGATAGGTTCACTTTTATTGAAAAAACCATATATTTTTTGATTTTATTTAATAATCAAATAGTCTTTTGATGCGAAGATAAAAACCTTGTTAGGAATGTTCCCTGGTTACTCACCTAGGTTAAGCTTTATTAAGCTTGATGGGAGTGTCATTCTAGCCTTTTGATGTAAAGGCAAACATTTTATTGTGAATGCCTTGATTACTTAGCTATATCACAAGTTACAACTAGCTACCAGCTCTATTCTTAACGTAATTTGTTTAAAAAAGGGACAACATAAAAGGAAATTTATTTAACATATATTTTTCAATTTATTTATTTTGTAACCTACATCATTTCTTCGTAGCCAATCACTCCCATGAAAGGTTACTAATGATGCCGAACAATTTAAATGAATTGAATTATAAGTACATCAAAACAAGTGTCAATAAAATTTTTTCACAATGCTAACATAATCACAAACTATCACAATACAAATGCAACATTAGGCACAAATGATATGCAATTGCATATAAGTCCCCATACTTGAAAAATACATTGTCTTCAATGAGGAAAACAACATATAATTAAAAACAAAACATATAACAAATATAAAAAACAGAAATAAAAGGAATAAAAATAGGGCAAGAATACTTATATGGATTATTGTGGTGATGGAATCAGAGAAGGATCTTCGACAAACTTTATGCCATAAACATCCATCAATATAACTCATTGAAAAATCATAAAAATAAGGCAATAATCATATACAAAATTGTGAAGACCACCTAAAACATAACATGTTAATTTTAAGGTCACTAGTTTGACCATTTGAACTTAATTTTTCAACCAACTCCTCTTGTGAATGTTAAGGTCTTATGTATCATCACATTAGGACTTATGCTTCTTACATTTAAAATTTTCCATCCCATAGCTCTCATTCTTTTTCTAATTGTCTCCACCACTCTCTTTCTTGTTCTCCATGAATTTTCAACTCTAAAATGGGTGGTTTCTTAATGGAGGGTATCATAGGTGCCCTTACTAATAATTCTTTTTTTGAATTATAACCCAACTCCTCCTCCTCTAGCTCTTTATCATCTTTCACATCTTTAACATGACCATCTTCTTTATATCTCTCCTATTGCTCTTTATGCGCTCATCAACTATATTAGTTTTCATGCAAGAGTTTCCCTCATTTGGATTCTTTAATGTCTTGCTTATATTGAACTCAAGTTGGACATAACTAATTCGAAGAATTAGTTTCCTCCACCAAAACTCTTCTTGAATTCATAAGTTGTCTACCAAGAATTAATGGAAAATTTTGTTCCTCTTTAAAGAATAGCACTATGAAATCCACAAGAATAATAAACTTATCCAATTATATCGGCAAATCCACCATCATACCAAACAATTTCTTTTCAAATTAATCCACTAACTGAATAACCATAGAAGTTGGCTTTCACATGCCCTAGTCCTAATTTCCTGAAAATAGACAAAGACATAAGGTTAATACTTACACCTAAGTCACTTACATATTTAGAAAATTCTAAATTAGCAACTATACATCACATACTAAAACTTTATGGCTCCTTTAATTTTAAGGGCATGTGGCTAGCAATTATGGAGCTATAACTTTTGGTTAAGGAGACTAATTAATTATCATCCTAAGTCCACTTTTTTTGATAAGATGTCTTTAAAAAGCCTTGCGTACTTGGGCATGTTCTCTAAAGCTTCCATAAAAGATAAGTTGATTTACAATTTCTTCAACTTCTCTTATAAACTTTGCAATCTGATCCACTCGATTTTTTTAGCCTTTGTGGAAACAAGATCTTTGGCACATATGGAGGGGTAGGGACATATGGAGCTTCCTCCTTATTCTCTTCCTTCTCATCTTCCTTTTAGGATCCATCAGTATGAGGTTCAACCTTCTTCTCAATGGGTTCTACCAATTCTTTACCAATTTTAAGTGTAATGGCCATCATTTGCTCCTTTAGATTAGACTATGTATCGCTCAAGAGATTTCCCATATTTCATGTAGACAATGTGGTTGCTAATTGCCTCACTTGAAACTCCAACTTATGGATGGGAGAAGCATGATTCTTCGTAATTTGATTGGATTTAGATTCCATCCTCTTCTAGTTCTCATCTCGACTTGTGAACTTAGAATTTAACACATCTATTAGCTTATCCGTCTTTGATTCCAATCAATTGAGCCTATCTTACTAAAATCCTAGTGGGCCTTATCCTCTTATTTAGTTTCCTGCATTTTTAGATCAAGAAAAATTCATGTTGAAGTGAATCACACGTTAATACAATACTTATAAAACGATATAGAATACACGAGAAGGGGGGGGGGGGTTGAATAGTGTATTCCCCTTTTTGAAATTCTTTCAAAAACGTTTGTTTAAAAAAAATCTTTTACTGTATTTCAAAGAGTTCTAAGTAATCAAAAACTTTTGAAAAACTTTGTCTTCTGA
>JAOSBK010000007.1:7701409-7734012 GCA_027568895.1 Erythroxylum shatona | reverse complement strand
GTCTTCGACTTGTATTTATAGCTTTCGTCTGTAACTGCTTCTTGATTCTTGCTTCTTGAATCTTGAAAGAAACAGTTGTTCAGTTGAGTTCTGTAACTAACTCGAACTGAATCTTGATCTTCGTCTGTGTTTCCGCTTCGCGCACTTCGTCTGCTTTTCTGCTTCGCATACTTCGTCTACTTTTCTGCTTCCGCATACTTCGTCTGCTTTTCTGCTTCCGCATACTTCGTCTGCTTTTTTGCTTCCGCATACTTCGTCTGCTTTTCAACTTCGTCTATTTTTCAACTCCGTCTGTTTTTCAACTTCGTCTGTTTTTCAACTCCGTCTGTTTTTCTAACTTCGTCTGTTTTTCAACTCCGTCTGTTTTTCAACTTCGTCTGTTTTTCAACTCCGTCTATTTTTCTAACTTCGTCTGTTTTTCAACTCCGTCTGTTTTTCAACTCCGTCTGTTTTTCAACTCCGTCTGTTTTTCAACTTCTTTTGTTATTCATCAAAATCATTTAATAAAAGTCATTGGACTTAACATGATCTTAAGATCGATACGAAGAGCCGATCAAAGATACACTGTCTCCACATATGCCATAGTTGATTTTCTACTTAGTGCATCCGCTACTACATTAGCTTTCCCTGGGTGGTAGTCTATCATCAAGTCATAATCTTTTAATAGCTCTAGCCATCTTCTTTGTCTCAAATTCAACTCCTTTGGCTCATCAGGTACTTAAGACTCTTGTGGTTTGTAAATACCCTAGTAGTGACTCCATAGAGATAATGTCGCCATATCTTTAATGCAAAAATTATGGCGGCCAACACTAAGTCATGGGTAGGATAGTTCATCTCCTAAGGTTTCAATTGCCTAGAAGTATAGGCAATCACTTTACCTCCTTGTATGAACACACACCCTAATCCCTTCCTTGAGGCATCACTGTACACTGTGCATCCATCATTACTCGAAGGCAAAGTCAAATTGGTGCACTTGTCAATCTATATTTAAACTCCTCAAATCTCTTCTAACATTCATCTGTCCGCACAAACTTCTAATTCTTCTTTGCCAATTTGGAAAGTGGAGCAGCTATCATGGAAAAGCCCTCTATAAACCTTTTGTAATATCTGGCTAAACCCAATAAACTTCTCACTTCAGCTACATTTTTAGGTGCTTCCCATGTCACAACTACTTCTATCTTCTTTGGATCCACAAGCACTCCTTTTTTCGAAACTACATGTCCAAGGAACATTACTTCCTTTAGCCAAAATTCACATTTATCAAATTTGGCATATAACTCTTCCTTCCTTAATGTCTTCAAAGCAAGCCTCAAATGTTCCTCATGCTCCCTGTCACTCTTGGAATAAACTCATATGTCATCAATAAAGACTATGACAATTTGGTCTAAGAAAGGCTTGAAGACTCTATTCATCAAATTCATGAAGGCTGCAGGTGCATTCGTCAATCCAAAAGGCATAACTAAAAACTTAAAATGCCCATACTGTGTTCTGAAAGCAGTCTTTGACACATCAGATTCCTTTATCCTCAACTGGTGGTAACCCGATCTTAAATCTATTTTAGAAAAGACTCTTGTCCTTTTTAATTGATCAAACAAATCATCTATGCGTGGGAGCAGATATTTGTTCTTAATGGTGACATGGTTAAACTTCCTATAATCCACACACATTCGCAATGATCTGTCTTCCTTTTTCACAAAAAGGACCAGGCTCCCTAAGGCAAAGACTCAACCTAATGTAACCTTTCTCCCACAAATCTTCCAATTGCTCCTTAAGCTCCTTCAATTCTGCCGAAGCCATTCTATAAGGCAAAATTGAGATTTTTGTTGTGCCTGGAAGAAGCTCAATGGGAAATTCAATTTCCTTAGGTGGCGGTAGTTCTGGTAACTCCTCGAGAAAGACATCCAAGAATTCCACGACCACTGTTATATCTTCTAACTTTCCTCTATCGGCCTTCGTTTCTATAACATAGGCCAAATATGCTTCACATCCCTTCCTTATCATTCTCTTTACTATCAGAGCTGAAACAATCCGAGGTGGACTGACTTTTCTGTCTCCCATAAACACCACCTTTTTACCTTCATTCAACTCAAACTCTACTATCTTTCATTTGCAATCTAAATTAGCATTATACTTCTCTAACATGTCCATGCCCAAAATCACATCTAATCCTCCTATCCTCAGTGGCATTAGATCCACCACTAATTGTTCTTCTCCAATATGTATCTCACAGTCTCTATAGACTTGACTAATAATAATACATTGGCTGATTGGAGCGTTAACCATCAAAGGAGTATCCAATGGGAGCAATTCTATACCATTCATAATTCTGCTTGATGAAGTAAACAAGTGGGTGGAACCCTAATCAACCAAAACAACAATATCCTTATCAAATAATCTAATCATACCAGTTATAACTTTCAAAGCTATCTCTGCGTTCTCCCTCATTCTAGCAAACACTCTAACTGGTGCTTGTCTCCTCGATCTCCCTAGGGGATTCACTTTCCTGGTCACATCAGAATTGCCCACGTCAGTTACTATCCTATATCCCACTGTCTCAGTCCTCTTTGAAGCTTGCATCTGACTTCTCTCATGTCTTGCATTCTGAGGGCACTTTCTTGCCATGTGTCCTTTCTCCTCACAATTGAAACATGCTCCAGTCAATCGGTAACATTCTCCTTTATGAAACCTTCTGTAGTGATCACATTTAGGAGTGGGTGGCTTACCCACCATCTCTCCTCCTGCTGCCTCTAGCCGTTGAGGCTTGATGTGAGACAACTTTCATCTGTCTAACCCTGCTTGCTCCACTACTCCTCTCCTTCGACTATATAGGTAAAGTCCTGGCACTCCTTTTTGACATAGGAGCACCGCCTCCCCTCTTAAACTATTATCTCCCTTTTGTTCTTTCTGTTCACTGCACTCTTGATGTCCTCCACATTTTCCACTCTCAATACTATTTCAACCAGCTGTTGGAAGTTGTAGAAATTTTGTGCCACCACTTTCTCTTTGATGGCTAAGTGTAGTACTGCTTCAAGCCTTCGGCACCTAACTGTTTCATTCATCATTAACTCAACTGCATATCAGACCAAATGTGTAAATCGGCCATTATATTTTCTCACCGTCACCTCCATTTAGGTGAGGCTCAAAAACTCTCTTTGTTTCTGCAGGATGTACACTTTATGCAAATACTTCTTCTTATAAATGATAAGGAAGTACTTCCATGTCAACACTGGTGGTTTCATCTGACTTCCCGGGACACTCTCCCACTAATACAGAGCATCCCCTTGTAGTAAACTCACAGAATATTCAACCTTTTAGTCATCTTCACAATCTATTTGCTCTAATATCCATTCCATCTTTCTCATCCATGTCTCAGCTTCCTCGGGATCAGTGGTCTCGTAAAAGTCCACTGTTCCTTACTTACTTAGCTTGTCGAACAACTTCCCTTTCTTAGCTGGGGTCGGAGTAGAAGATTGAGACATCTGACCCATAGCCTGGACAAAGGATTGAGTAAATTCCTGAAACAATCTTAGATCTAGGGTAGGTGCTTATTCTGACGAAATAGGCGACTCCCACATCTGTGATCGAGAGGGCCCACTATCGTGCCCTACAGAAGCCTCAGTCTCCTGGGGCTCTAGACTCATCCGTGCCCTCCTCTCTTGGTGGATGGTCAGATGCAACCGATCCTCACAAAACTCCTCATGTCCTTCTACAAGGTGGCATTTCACTCCTTCAATAGAAACACCAACATTTAGCTTACATTTTATCTTAATCCTATTTCCTACATGTATGTATGATATGCATGTCATTTAATGCAATCAATCAATTGACAATGCAATCAAATTTTCATATATCACAATAATGCATAACATAAAGTATTCTAAGCCTAGGACTCTTTAAATCCTAAGATCTGATACCATAAGATGTTGGACCCCGTTTCTGGAGCCCAACTATCCGGAGTCGTAAAGCATGAGTGGAATACCCTGCAGGATAATTTCAATAAACCCTCACTTTCTTTCCATCCATATTTTTTAAATCAACACCAAAGGATATCAATTTTTTTAGAGAGATAAAAAAATGTGTTATGAATCTATTGCTTCAAGAATCACTTCATTTTGAGGTTGGATGATGAAGTTATAACTAAAAGAATCAACCATGATTATATCCTCAATCATATTGTGCCTATCTTGGGACAATTGGCATAACTATCACTAGAGATGTTGGATTGAGGTCTTTTTAGGAGGATTTCAAATAGGACTTCGAGATATACAACTTTCGTGAAGAACCCAAAGAGAGACTTTGCCATTTAGAGGGTCAAAAACTCAAATTTTCGAAAGTATACAATGCTTGTCTGTCACGTCCGCCTAACGGACATACATAGGACTGACGGCCATTCTAAATCTAAGAAGGTCCATTTAACAGACTTAATGTCCATTAAACAGACATGGGCAATGATGGGGGTCCTCATAGACCCGAGAAGGTCCATTTGACGGGCCTAAAGTCTGTCTAATGGACATAGGGAATGCCCAAACCCCTCCAAAGCCTCTCTAATGATTCCTGCATCCTTTCTAACATTACTTTCACTCAAAATCTTCTCAAATTCACCTCTCCTAGTGCAATATCACTTCATATCAGTTCAACCTCCAAACTTGTTTCATTAAATCCTCTAATCTCTACTTATTTGATTCATCAAAACCACTAATTCTCCTCATTTACCATAGTTGTCCTGTGTATACATCCCCTACAATATCAACAGTTATAATAATCCTATCTCTCAACTCCGATATCAAGAATGTACGTACTTTATACCGTTGGAAAGCTAAGAAGATAAGATACAACTTAAGACAACTTTGTCTAATTCAACCTAGATTAATCCAGTTTTTCCCCTAAAGTCAGTATACAATTTTACCCCTATGGAAGACTTGAAATATGAAATGTACAACTACAAGAGAAATATGCACATACATATTAGAACTTCTTAAATTCTCAATTCATTTCTAAATCAAAATAAAATTCATACATAGCTTTAATTACATGTCAAAATTACATCAAAGACTTAACACAAGATACAAAATACATTGGATGTTCAATGTTTGATATGCTTATAAAGATATCTACAAGTCTAGTCACTAACTTAGTACAAAAGATTTCTAACTATCTTAGAGTTTCCAAATGCCTTGCAAGGATTGCTAGTCTTCTCGTTCTGCACCTGAGGAGGGAAAAATGATGGGTTAAGCTACACAGCTCAGTGGTTAATATTTTTATAGCCATCGACAATGAGCCACATAATCAAACATATATGGGTATAATCATATAGGCATACTCATCTTATCTTAATCTAGCAATGTAAGTTCAACATTCACAATTCCAATTCACAACTCATAGTTTAATACATCATCACATAAAACATATTGGTTGTAATTTATCATCAAAGCATAACATACGAATTGCATCATAACTTAACATATCAAAATGCAAATGCATAAACGTTCTGTGGAACAAAATGGAGAAATCGAAGTTGGCACTATGAACGAAACAAGACCACTTTTCTGATCTCGTATGCCACAAACGGACAGTCGAGAGAAGGCTTTATGTCAATGTGCACATGACTACGAAATAGTTCCTCTCTTGCCCAAACACAATAAAATCTTATGCTTAATTTAATCAATCCCAATTTCATATTCTCATGCTTCTTATAGTACTTCTTCTTTTCATTTATATAAAATGTCATGACACATTCCAAGGAATAACATGATCATAATCACAATTCAATTACATTAAAATGTCATACCTCTTTCAAAACATAAAACATATCATGATGGATTTCCCACATTGCAACAATTCAAAACAAGCCATTTTAGCACATATTCCACATACAAGGCATTTTGTTCATATTACACAACAACTATAAATAAATTACCTACCTAATTGGCTTGCAAAACCCAAGTCAAGCTTGCCTTTCCTCTTGCTCTTGGATTGGGTTACCTTGATTTCCTAGATAAATCAAATTTCCCTTTCAATCCAATTTTCAATAAAATTCGTAAAGCTTTAAAATCACAAAAATGAAATAATTGCTAAATTAAACTTAACACTAGCTTACCCATGGTCTATCTAAGTTAGAAAGACCAACACCTAGTTTAGAAAGCCTAAAATCAAATGGGTTTCCTTAAATCATCTTCTTCCAACACAACACCCATTCTCTCTCTAATCCCTTCATTCTCAACGCAACCCATTTCTTTAAGAAGCAAGAGGAAAGATGATTAACTTACCTTAACAAGCTTGATCTCCTCTTCTTTTCTTCATCTTTCTTTTTTTTTTCTCGTGATTTTCTCCTTTTTCTCTTCTTTTCTCTCTTTCCCACGTTTTCTTTGTTGTCTTTTTTTTCTTCTCACGATCCCTCTCTCTTCTTCTTAATTCAAGCCCTTTTGTTTGGTCTTTCTTCCCATTTTGCTCCTCATTTAACTAGTCTTTCCATATTTACCATTCTTCCATTTAATTTATTTTTGTCTACTAACTCTCCTAACCATTAAACACCATATTAATTCTAACACTTCATTCTAATTTCTAATTTCTAATTTCTTTTCATACTTGCTAATTTAATGGACTAAATTTAAAAAAATCAAACAAATAAATTGATAAATATTGAAAGAAATTTTTTGGTCCAACATAAGTAATTCCATTACTATCATTTAAGCTCTTTTAGGCTCTGTGTATGCAATCTAGTTTCTGATTCCTTATAGTGTATTAAATATAATGCTTTCAAAATTTTGATCTCCTTTTTCAATGCGTCATTATCTTGCAACAAATAATTAACAACAACCACATTCTTAGATTTTACTATTAGTGTATTTCACATTTCAATTTGTCATTCTCAACCATGCATGCTTAATAAGGCTTTTTCATCCTCTTTAGACTTGAAAGAGACTTTCTTCCTTTTCGTGTTCATAGCCTTTAGACAATCACCTAAGTCATTAGATGGAAGTTCAATATCAAAATCATCGCTATCATTAAAAGAATTTGAGAAAGAGGATCCCTAATAATTAATGTAAATAAAAACAAATTCATGCCATCTCAATTTTAGATTCTTACACTTTCTGAATTGCTTGTGTTATCTAACATGGCGTTTGGTTCCTTTATTATCTTATGATCCTATTTCTCCTTCTTCTAACTTTGTTATTTCTTTTCCACTATGTTTCTTAATTCATTATTGTCATAAGTAATTTCAAGTATATCATAAATATCATAAGCATTTTAACGTAATTTTATATAACATATTCTATCAAATGAACTAAGAACATACATCGCCTAGTTATTCAATACATCAATTTCTCATCATTGATGTCACACTCAATTTTCTCCACAATTTTCCATAAATAAAAAACATAAGAAAAAATTTCTTCCTAACATTTTAATAAAGTAATCATTTTTATTGAAAAATGGAGAAGTATTAATAACTATATGCTTTTGAGTAAAATAAATTCAAAACATAACATAAAGATCTTTACTCAAATTTTGTAAAATATCTATATAAAATGAATGAGATCTAGTTTAATTCTAATTGTTAGTCTCCTAATTATACACAAGAGGGAGGGTTATCAATTGTGTGCATTAACGTTTTAGCCTACTTAAAATTCAACTAAGTGAATTGCTTATGCTAATGATAGGTTAGTAAATTTTAATTAGTGAAAATTATAAAATAATCATAACAATAATAAAAGGAAAGCAAGAGAAAGAGAGAGTCACTGATTTATTATGACTCAATAAAAGAAACTTTAGTCTATATCTACTCCCTAAGTTTTACTTAAGAAACCTACTATTTATTGCCTTTAGCTAGTAAAAAGACCCTTTATATAACATCTTCTTTTTCGAAGCTGAAGAAGAATTTGTTACATCTTTTCTTCTCACATGTGAAGAGGAACTTTGAATAAATCAATGTTTCTTTCAATTGATATCTCAATTACCCAAATACATATCAATAACTCTTTTTTTATCATATAATGCACTAAGAGCTTATGTCATGGGAACAAATACACAAATTTAATAAAATTCTCTCAAACCTTCCTAAGAATTTAACTAATATTCTTATATAAACTTACAATATACAAAATATCTTTCTTCAAAGAAGACTACTAGTGTTCAACAATTTTATGTAAAAAGTGTTGGAGTTATGTAAATATAATGCCATGGAAAGCAAGTGAATTTACATATAACTTAATTTTCTTCCAGTTACTTTTGCAATGAAAATATTTATTATTAATAAAACAAATCAGTTTGGTTTTATTTGTATGAGCATTATATAACTAGTCATAAGGTACCAAGATTCTTTTGTAAGTAATATAAATATATAGGGAGATGTATATGAAACATGTATATTATTAGAATCTAAATTAGTTGATTCACAGTTAAATAATCAAGTTGGTCGCTTGATTATGATTTAGACTGTAGTGTTACGATTTATCTCCATGTAAGTAAGGGAGTTTGCTTCAAGGGAATGATGAATTTCATACTATGATAGTAGTTGACTATCGATAATGGCACTATTAAATGAATCTGGAATCACGTATGTTTTTAAAGATTAAAGTAGACCGTTTCTTTAATCTTAAAACATACACTTGAGCATTCTTTTATTGCGAACCACAATCTTGATGAGTGGTGAACTCATATATGTTTCATTACAATTCTTGATATGATCATAATAGATTTTTACAGAGTATCAATCTAGTGTCTGCATGTTGGAATTATTAATTGAAACATGTATCAGGGAACATTCACTCAAATAGAGAGTTTATAGTGATATCATCACTTCTAGATGTTTTACAGAGATTGGTGATTAAATTGGCGCCAATAGTTTGATGGACTAGCTATCCATCAAGTCTTAATATCAAGATGAGATCATGTGTGTTAATCTCCATATAAAGTAAAATGGGAAATCTAAAAGAAAAAACCAACATAAGGGAAAAACGATAATTTTACACTTTATTATGTGGATGGCTATAATATGGTTCATAATAAGGTGTGCAATTGGACATCTTATTTGAAACATGTATTCTCATAATATTCAGTACTTCAAGAGTTTAGCTAATTGTCTTTAGTAGAATGAAATTTGGTTAACAAGCTGGAATTAATTCTAATGAGATTAAATTAATTCCAGGCTATAGGAGCTTGAATTATATAAGTCTAATTAGATTTTCCATTTGGCTTCTAGGAGGGTTATCAAGCAAAGCAAAAAATATAAGTAGAGGCTTTAAAGCCTATGATTGAATGTTGGGCTTACATTAATTAGAAGCCCAAGTGAACATTTAATATTGGGATTGACATTTAATATTGAGCTTGACTTTGGTTTGATTTGATCAATTAGATTAATTAAATTGAAACAATGTTATTAAAGAGAAAAGGAGGGCATATTTCAATTTTTTATAACTAAATTTGCAGCTAAACATTTAGCATTGAATTGCTAAATTTATGATGGTTTTTTGTCATGCTTTATCATTATTAAATGGAGTAATGATCTTATCATTAAATGGTTTAATGGTTGTCTTTTAATGATGGCATGTAATGTAACCTTTTAGCATTCTTTTGATTAAAGAAAGGAAGAGGTGTATTTGATGTACTTTCTCTTCCTTCTTTCATTCATAACTGAAAATGAGAAGGTCTCATTTAGGTTACTAGTCTTTTCATATAACCATCTTAGACAAATGAGAAGAGTCTTATTTATCAGCTTCTTTATGATTGATTAAAGAATGAAGTAATGCATTGGACGCACATCACTTTTTTCTTTCATGATAACCGAAATTGACAAGGAGAGTAAGAAGTGTTCTTGCATTTTTAGTTCACACTCTCCTCTCATGTATGTATAGCCGAAACTTGAATGAGAAGAGTCTCATTTTTGACTTCTTTCTTATAAGAAAAATCTCTTCAAAATATTTCTTCTCCTTTCTCACTAAAGGATCTTGTTAACCAAGTTATCTAAGAAAAACAAGTGGTAGAACGGATTAGTCGAGGATACAACAACAAAGAGATGATACATTGACAAAGGAAAGGATACAAAAGAGTCAAAGCTATAGTAAGGATTCATAGAGGATACAAAAGCGAGGAGTCAAAGCTGTAGCAAGGAGTCGGTATATTTCTATCACCTTGTTCCTATGTAAATTATTTTCCTTATACCATATCATGGATGACTGAAACATGTTGATTTGGTTATATTATTTCCACTATGTTTTGATTTCGAAAAAGTTTTGAAATCTATTGTTTTAGCCAAATCTTGTATGCTTTTGTTTTCAATCCAACAATTGATATCAGATTCATTTTATTATGCATGATTTCGGTTCCTATATGTGATGCATAGGTTAGCAACTAAATTTTGTATGCTGCATATTTTTATGTGATAGAAATATATATGTGTATGTTTTACTCTTTTGGTTGTCCATAGAATATAGTTTTACCTTGTAAGCTTTTTTTTGTTTGGTTTGTAACAAGGAGGGTGGCCTATCATCGTCATGTTTCTTCCTTGGTTTCATTTTTCTATTTTCTTTGATTTTGTAATGTACAAAATTCTGTAATATTGAAGATGGAGCAGCCATGGATCAAAGAGAAGAATAGGTAATGGTTTCGATTTATCCTTTGGTGTATTGGCAAAGTTTCGTTTTTATGAAAATTAAAGTGCTGGAATTTTGTTTTAACAAATTTTCAATTTTGTGAAAACCAAGGTACTAGAATTTATGTTTTAACAAAGTTTCAATTTGATGAAATACAAGTGCTGGAATGTGTTTTGAGTGTCAGATTTACCAAAAACATGTGTTGAAATTTTTGTTTTTATATTTCCAAAGTTTCGATTTTGATGAAAAACAAGTGCTGGAATTTTAGTTTTCAAAGTAACAAATTTTGGTTTTATGAAAATGTTATTACACATTTTTTACCGAATGGGTCGGGTTATGTGGATGAAGAGTTCAAAGTGGAAGATTCAAGTCCAAGAAGAAATTTTTGAGCCGAATTGAACCCAAGTTTCTTATTTAAATTGGTGATATTTCCATGATTTTTGCTACACTTCTTGGCTCTTATTTCTTGATTTTGTGCTTAATTGGACTCTTGAGTACTTGCCTTTACTTTATGTAGTTTGAGAGTAAAATTGTCACAAATAGTTAGCAATTGCACTAAATTAATTTTCTATGAACAATTGATACTACAAACTACCATTCATTTATTTTAGGAGACTCAAGAATTAGAGCAAGGAGTGGATGCTGGAAATGATGGTTCAACAAGTCAACAAACTTTTTGGGAAAAAATTGTCGCGGCGAAGAATGAAGAGCCACACATTGAAATCTTTGGGAAAAGTTTGCCGCGGAGAAAAAACCATAGACTCTCAAGTATACCTTTTAGGATGTTTCGCCACGGCGAACCTTCAAATAACTGAACCATTTTCGGAAGTCTACCCACTGTGCAACCCGATCCATCGACCCGTTTTTGTAAAAATCACCTATTTTAGGTTAAGTGGAGGGAGTCGACAAAAATATATACCATCTAGAGGAGAGATAACGGAGAAGAAGAAAAACATTCGAAAATTCTCCTACACACACACCATCACCCATATCACTGCTCTTCCTTTCCACCATCGATTGCTGTCATGGATGCTCTCAATGGGTTCCTAGTTGTGAAGTCATTTGGAGTTATGTGTGGCTAGGCACCTCCCTCCTCTTGAAGATGCAGTGATTGCTTAAGTTCAATGGGTTAAAAAGGGAGTGACTCAATCTATGTTTAGCTATGATTTATAAATTCCTAGGTTTAGGATTTGTAACTTATAGTTGAACATTCCTGATTAGAGTTTAATCAAGTATTGGATACACATTGTGTTGTTGGGATTTGTTGATGTAGAACTTTGAGCTTAAATATATGAAGTTTTATTTATGTTTATTTGTGATCTTATTGAATCTCTTTTATCTTACATAGTTGTGTTTGATATTGAGTTGATTAAAGATCAAAAATAACTTGTTGCATTGATTTACCCACAACACACACTAAGGACATTTAACAAGGTCTTAAGGAATGGAGTTCATTGATTAAGGCCTTGGACCTAAAGAGTTCTTTAAGGTTTATCATTTGAAACTTAGTGATTTTTACTCCCATCAAGATTTATTTCAGACTACGATAGCCAAAGCTCATTTTTCAAGAGGATTTTATCACATTTGATTATTGTCTTTAACTTTCAAGTTTCTATTCCCAAAATCCAAAAATACCTTTTACACATTCTCTTACAATTCATTCAATTTTGTTTAGTTTTCTAAAAGAATCAAAACCCCCCTCCTTACTACTTTAGTTTGCATTTCATGACATTTACGCTAGCTTAGGTCCATTTCATTAGGTTCGATTAAGTGAGACGACCCGAGGTTGCATTCAATATTGCAATCCTTGGAATTAAATTTTTTATTTGACCACCAAGGGTAAGAGCAAAAGGGTTCGAATCAGGGCCCAATTTTATTTATGTTCTAGGATGGACAATCAAATGTGGCCTATTAGTTTATGAGAAGAATGGATAAATGGATGCAAATAGTAAGTGATATTAAGTGATTATATCCTATTTAGAAAATTGCAAATCCTAAGCTTTGCCGTGCATTCATTATGTATGAGATATATAATGAAACATTAATATAGGATGGATAATATATTGCATCTAGACAAGATGGTATTTATTAAATAACTACTTATATTTTAACACTTAGTATGAGTTTTTATTAAATGATTACTTGAGATTGGCTTTAAATCCTAATATATCTTACTTTTTTACATAAAAATATATGTACTATAATTTTTGAAGAAGGTAATAAACTCATAACATTTTTTTGAGTAAAATATGGTTAATTTCATTGATTATCAAAGGATAGAACATCCAAAATACTACTAGGTGGTACTGTCCAAACCACCGAATTTGCAATGGAACGAGAAGCTCGAGCTAGAGAGTGAGCAACACCGTTCGCAGATCGTCTAATGAAGTTCAAAATCACATTCGTCTCAACCAAAAGAGACTTACAATCAGAAATAAGAATTCGAAATGAAGATAAATCAGTATAGTTGGGATTAGTAATAGCCCAAATGCAAATTTGAGCATTTGACTCCACAACGATATTAGACCAACCCATATCCTTAATCTAACTAAACGCTTCCCTTATCGTGAAAAGCTATGCGGTTTTTGCATCCATACGTATTGGGAGTCGCTTTTGCATGGCTTGAATAAAAGAACCCCTATCATCACGTATTATCATGCCAAAACCCAATAGTATTACCAAAAAAAGCGACATCTACATTGAGTTTCAATTAATCCACAAATGAGGAACTTGAGTCGGATTCTGACCTGACCTCGTAACCTTTGCTACTGGCCAATCGTTCAAAAAACCACAAGCTCTATGCACAATTTGAGCAGAAGTTCTTCGTCTTTGGTGTTAAACTAAGTCATTATGAGCCTCCCATAAAGACCACATCACCATCATACTGAGACAAACCATATCAGTATCACTAATCTGCAAAACTTGCACAATCCATGATAACAAATTTCCAGAGAGCTGCACAAAATTCCAAAGACCTGCAACAAGCCAACAATCTCTCGCTACCTCACAATCAACAAGACAATGAAAGATAGGCTCCTCATACAAGTGACAAAAGGGACAGCTGCTATCAACAGGAATATGCCGCTGCTGGAGAAGCACCCAAACTGGAAGAATGTGACTGATTGCTCTCCATAATAAATTTTAAACTTTTGGTGGCATTTGGAGACTCCATAAACGCTGCCATGCTGCCCTATGCTAAAAAGCTTCAGATGACAAGGTAGTTAACATTATGTAGGCACTCTTTACACTATACTTTCCTTTAGAATCATTTGCCCAAAACCACGAATCCTCAAAGACTCGAGCTAATAAAGGAATAGCTCGAATTTCTTCACTCTCCTCCACTGAAAAGATTATATTAATCTTGTTCGTATTCCAACGACCTTGCAAGATCAGTTCTGAAACCAAAAGAACATCCATTACAGCTGGTCGAATATAGGATATTCTTTTGTTAGGCAAACTAGGCACCTATGAATCTGACCACACCAATACATAACATCCAGTGCAAATTCTAATGGCTGCTCCATTCTGAATCAATCGATGACAATCTCATAGGCTCCGCCAAAGATAACTCAGGTTGTTTCCCAAGAGAGCTTCCAAAAAAGAGGTTATGGGGAAATATTTGGCCTTTAGAAGTCAGGCTGCTAATGTATTTGGCTTAGTGAAGAGATTCCATGCCTGTCTTCCTATCATTGCCAAGTTATACTCATGGAGTTTCCTGAAGCCTAGCCATCCACATGCTTGAGGTCTAGCCATTCATCTCCAAGAGACCCAATGGATTCCACGATCATGATTCCTACCCTTACCCCACCAGAATGACACCATAACCTATTGATGCTTAGTACAAAGTGTTTTGGGAATTAAAAATAAGCTCATCATATAGCTTGGTAGAGATTGCAACACCGTTTTCAACAAAACTGATTTTCCAGCACGAGAAAGAAATCTTTTTTTCCAAGAATGAAGTTTTTGCCACATACGATCTTTAAGGAATTGAAAGATTGGTCTCTTATTTATAGCAACTCGTTTCGGTAGACCTAAATAGGTTCCCAAGTCATCACTTTCAGACAAACCAAGAAGAGAGCATACACATTGCCAGTTATGAGAAGAGACATTCTTAGAAAAACAAACAGAAGACTTAGAGAAGTTAATCAATTGTCCTGAAGCCATAGCATACAAGTCCACCAAATTCTTGATCACTATCGCCTTTTCTCCGATAGCCTTAAAAACCAACAAACTATCATCTGCAAAAAATAAATGTGAAATACTAGGAGCACCTCGACATATCGAGCATCCATGCAACACATTCCTCGAAATCGCATCTGAAAGTAGTCATGACAAACCTTCAGCATATAGGATGAAAATATATGAGGAAAGAGGATCCCCTTGTCTTATCCCACGTGAAGGTTGGATAAGACCTAACAATTTCCCATTATGCAGAACCGAGTACTGAACTGTAGTTAAGCATTCCATTACCAGCTTAATCCAAACTTGTGAAAAGCCAAATTGAGTAAGAACTACAGAAATATAACTCCACTCCATACTGTCATACGCCTTGCTAATATCCATTTTTAATGCAGCATGCCCCTCATTACCTCGCCTCTTATTCTAGAAACAATGCATTATCTCAAACGCAATAATACTATTATCTTGAATTTGTCTACTGGAAACAAATGCATTATAGGATGGTGAAACAATGTCAGGCAAGATAAGCTTCAAATGATTAGCAATAACCTTACTAACAACCTTATATAAAACGTTGCAAAGCGCTATCGGGCGGAGATCCCCCATAGTCTCAGGCTTTGATTTTTTTATGAATAAGAACAAGTACTATTTCGTTCAACCTTGGTGGTATCGTCCCCCTATTCAAAGTATCAATACATGCCTCCTTAATTGTTAGACCTACTGTATCCCAATGAGTCTAGTAAAAACCCAAAACGATCATAGCCAGGGGATTTATCTGCATGCATACTAAAGACCACTATCTTTACCTCATCCGAGGTATATGGAGCATTCAACACGTCATTCATTTGAGTAGTAATACAAGCAGGTATTAAGTTAACCACATTTTCAAGGTCACCAGGACTAGCAGTAAACATCTCAGTAAAGTAAGAAAAGATTAGTGATTCCAAACCCGTCTCATTATCAATCCACAGACCTAAAGCATCCTTGAGACGATAGAAAGAAAATTTCTTTTGGCAATGTGTTGCCATGTTATGGAAAAACCGAGTGTAGGAATCACCATCCTTAAGCAAAAAAACCTTCGATCGTTGTTTCCACTGAATTTCTTGTTCATGCAAAATCTGGAAGAACGTTCGATTTGCTATTTGAAAACGTTCCTTATCCTACAATACACGTGAACCACGTAGTTGTTTAATGAGTCGAAGACTATCTTCGAACTCACACTTCTTAAAGTCCCTCAAATCCATACCCCACCTATATAAAGCTTGTCTATAGAGAGATAATCGATCCTGAATCTCATCCCCAACCGAAAAGTCCCAGCTATTCTGTACTACCACTCGATAATTTGGCTCTTTGGACCAACTATTTTCATAACGAAAACGGTTGGCTCGAGTACGTGGGACAAAGGTATGTAACTTAAGCAGAATCAGAAGATGGTCCGAAGTTGAGGTATCCAAAGAGACAGCTTGTGCATAAGGAAATAAAGAACTCCATGCATCAGAAACCAATACTCGATCTAATTTTTCTTCTATCCAATTATCAAAATTACATCCATGATCCCAAGTGAATTGATAACCACCCATGGGAAAATAAAAAAAGTCCAGCATCACGAATAGCATTTCGAAAACCCTCCATTAGATGATTAGGTTGTCTTCTACCACCTCGTTTCTCATACGGTGCTAATATATCATTAAAATCACCGATACAAACCTAAGGCAAGCTACTACAATATGCTAAATTACAGAGAAGTGCCCAAGACTCTCTATCTCGATTCCGATTAGGGTGCCCATAAAAACCTGTGATTCGCCAATTAAAAACATCTTCAACCAGTACTTCCATATTAATACACCGCATAGATAAATTCAACACAGAAACATAAGAAACAGCATGCCAAATTATAGCAAGGACACCACTATGACCAATACAATCTACAGCTATAAAATCATTGTACCTAAAAAGAGGCTTTATTTCTGAAATTTTATTAGACGATGACAAAGTTCCAATTAAAAGAATAAACATTGGTCTTTTTTGTTGTACAATAAACTGAAGATTTTGAATTGAACATGGATTGCCCAGTCCACGACAATTCTAGCTCAAGCAACTCATCTATATCGGTGCATATGGGAACCAAGCGTCATCGTTGATGTCTTTGGATCAATGGACATGCTTTCGGAATTAGCAAAATCCTGAGCCTTCTTCCAATGATCCAAGCCCATTCTCTTTCTTTTCGAATCATCCACATTAATAGTTTCAACATTAGCTCCTTGATTTCCTGAAGGCATATCAGATTGATGTCGTTCAATATGCATCGAATTTCTACCTACCATAATAGTCGGGAAAACTAGATTTTTGGCATAATTGGATATAGCCAAACTGCTTGAAGATTCTGCAAAATCCTTAGAGTTTGAATCCCCATCTCCCCCAGCTGGATGGACCGAACGTAGCCATTTAGAGCCAAACATTTTCTGTGATCAACATGTTGGGGCATGAATACTTGGTGAGTATTTCTGAACTGCTTTGCCTGGAGGAAAATCAATAAGTCGAGGACCGAATCTTTCTGTATGTCCCATAAAACCACATATCAAGCAAAACATTGGTAATCTCTCATAAACAAATGTCACAGTACACCATTCGCCACCTTCTTGTTCAGCAGCATCGTTTCCTTGATCGGTTTACGCACATCAAGTTGCACTCGCACTCTCAAATAAGAATTCCATAAATCACTAAAATTTTCTGGATCGACATGCATATACTTCCCCATAGCCTTTCCAACATCAAATGCCACCCTCTCTGATCGGAATCTTGAATGAAGATCATGGATTTGAACCCAAACTAAAAAAAAGAATAAAGGGACCTCCAAAGGATTCTGCGTAGCCCCAAGCATATCTAGGATGAGCAGTTAATTGTCAAACGACCATGGTGACATATCTAAAACACGATGAACATCTACCTCATGAAAAAAATGAAAAAGAAAAAGATCACCCAATAATTTTCTAGGTTGAACACCCCTAATTGGTCTCCATAAAGAAGCCAACATGTGGACCATTGCATTGTAGTTGATTGTATGTTCAGTGAGAAAATGTCCAACCAACCAGAAAGGAGGGTTATCAAAGGATTCAACTTTGAGGTCATTGACGTCGTATACGATACTCTCGATATCCTCTTCCTCAGTCGAGACAGGAAGCACTTCATCCTCTGATACAGCAGTAGCCATATCCACCAAATCCATGATAAAAGAATGAGGGAGATTTGAGTTTGTAATATTAGGGTTTAACTCCTCATTGAAGAGACAAAAAACGAGATAAAAGACCGCTTCAGTAATTTTATTTGGCTTTCTTAATGCAGCTTCCTTTTGTAGAGGAGCAAAAAGTTACTCATACTGTCAATGGCGATGTCCACCCACAAGGAGGTTTTACGAATAGATGCAGAGAAAAAGGACAAAAAACCAATTCCGCAGCAGCATTTGATGCCATTATTTGCATTTTCTAAGAAATCTATTTCCTGTTTATTGTTTTACTCTACTAAAAGATATTTCTTATGATCCTGGCTTTTCAGGAATGATTTTGATCTTTGTTTTAGTTGCTCATGAGGTGTCCTAGGAGAGTCTCAACTATAGGAAGGTACCTTTAAGCCATCCAGACTTAGACTAATCCCCGCTCGAGCCGAGTAGGTCCTTTGCGGGAGGCAAAGTTCTGATCCTAAGTTTTAAACGGCTGCATATA
Source organism: Erythroxylum shatona (assembly GCA_027568895.1). NCBI lineage: Eukaryota > Viridiplantae > Streptophyta > Magnoliopsida > Malpighiales > Erythroxylaceae > Erythroxylum > Erythroxylum shatona. The sequence continues at coordinate 7,715,522 of JAOSBK010000007.1, read as the reverse complement.
TAAGGAGGATTCGAACCCGCAATTTTACTTAAGCCAGAAGAGCCTCTTACTAATTCACCAGCATCCAGGGGTTAATTTTGATCAATGATTTGTGCTCTATTATACAACATATATTATAACATTGTTTTTACCGAGGAGATAGGAACTCGCGTGTCTCATGGTCAGCCTAAAGTGAAAGCTTGCTTTTGTTAAAACCTGTAACTGGTTAATGGAAAAAGGGCAATGAAAACAAACCTTAGGTCCTCTAAGTTTGGCTTTATCTTCTTATTTCTTTGTGTTCAGATTATTTACTGATAGAGATATTTAAGGAACAATATTGTTTTGGTTCAACTTTTTGAAAGACGAAATTTAAGTACTTGCTTTGATTCCATTGTATTGCAATTCTATTGGGAGTCTCATGGAATTATTCAATCGTGACTCTGTCAGGTACCAAAAAGGCTTAAAGAAAAGTACCCCAATCGGCAAACATCGTAAATGCAATTAGACGTGTAATACCGAGCCCTTAGTCTGAAAAACTTATCTTTAAAGTTGCACTTATGATCTTCATCAGAGAGCGTTAAAGAGACTGAGATAAATATTAATCAACATGGCCAGATGCATTAGCTGTTTTCGTTCAATGTAGTATCCAATAAAACGTACTTAACAAATGTTCGCAACTCGAAACACTAGTTCCGACTATTTTAAAATTTGCATAGGAATTTGCTCTAGAAAGCAAGGGCGTACAGGGTTAGGTTTAAAAATCCCATATGGTTTAAATATCGTGAATTTTTATAATTAAATGCCCAAAACATATTCAAAACAAGCATGTTCATTTTGTATTATAATAACAATTCGGTACAATACAGTTGAAGAGTTTAAAATTTTGAGGAAATAAACAATATAACTAAACTAATGAATGGTATAATATATTAAATATTAAATTTTAAATTAATAAATTGTATGCTTTGCTATTGAATTTTGTTTCATGAAACATTTACATTAGTAATTTCAAAATTGTTTACATTGATTCAAGTTACACAATACATAAACAATAGTTCGATAATTGAACATATTATTCTCTAACTACTAAATGACTTGTTACAAATGTCTTTACAAAAATAATTAATAGGATTCAATGTATATATTGCGGGTTCTAATAAATGTTTTTGATGATAACAAAATATAATAATTATTCATGTGTTTATCATTTTGATGAAAAGCAAAGATATAAACTAAAAAAAAAAGTGTATGAAATTGATAAGAGAAGATGAAGTTTGTAATAGATGAAATGATTATCAAAACAAGAACAAAAGAAGATCAAGGCTCATCAAGGTCAATTCACGTTTTGTATTATTATTTGTAAGATTAATTTGTTAATTTGATGATATAAAAAGATCACCATACATAATCATTTCATCTTATTTCATTGCATGATTCTTTATATTTATCAAGAGACATTAAAGCTTTTATTTTTAATATAAAAGCCTCTTGATCTTTCACATAATCTTTAGGAGACATTTTGATAAGTATTTTTATTATATTTGGATTAAAAAATTGGTTTTGAGCATTTGAAATTGCTAAAATCATCTTTTTGGGTTGATTGATCGACTTATAAAAGTTAAAGGTCAATCAATACAGGTTAAATTGTTAAATTTGAAGTATTAAGAGTTTTTTTTGTAACATTTATTTATGTATTGGTTGACTAGTCTATCATATTAGTCTATCATACTAGTCTAACATATTACAACAAGAACAACAAGAACAACAACGACAACAATAATAATAATAACAACAACAACAACAACAACAACAACAACAATGATTATTGTGCAAACTTGAAGTCATCTTTAAGATTAAAGGTTTAAAAGTTACAATAATAAATTTAACTCCTATCTACATCTCTCATTAGCGTAACTTATCATATAGGAGTCCTCATAACATAATTTAACAACTAAATCACAAATAGAAATCCCTAAACTATCCATAAACACATAAGATAGAAAAAAAATGAGAAGCTCTAATATAGAACAATCAATAACTGGGCATTGATGAAATGATAATAGCAAATATAACTATGGTGCCAAAAATTTGCGCCTCTTTAATATTTGAAAAAAAACCAACCATAAACTCTAGGCCTATGTGCTCCTCCAAGATTGTTTTCTAACTCAATAATGTGTTGTTCAATTGTTGGTTGTGTAGTAGAAACCTCATATGCGTCTTATACATACCTACGATATGTCATCAATATAACCTCTCCTTATGAATAAAACATATAACCAACCCACTCCTTTTAGGTACAGTTAATCTCTTTTTGTCTCCATCGTTCAAAAACATAATAGACACCACTTGATGGTGCTTGGATTCTACTTGTGCCTCGGTCCTCCATAAACATAATAGTCCCATTGTATCTTATCAAATTTTCTTAGACATGAATTATTTTGAAATATGAGATAAAAATAGTTGTTACCTTTGAATTAAATGTATTATGTCATTTGATTATTCAAAAAAATAAAAATATAGTCAAAAGAGAAGACACCTCTTTTTTGTATCTTGTTAACAGTATTCATCATTTATGTGGATGATCTCCTGCTCATTATTTGTTAGACTACTTGGCTCTAATTCACAAGTGTAAATCTTTTTATTATGGTTGAATGACATTCAATAAGCCATGGTTATGCTGAAGAATTAAATTGGAGAGAGTTGTGGTTGATAACATATTATTTACTTGGATTGACTATACTTGGGATATGAAGAACTCTTAATATACATTTTATGATGGATTTAAAGTAGGAGATGCCATTTCACACTATATGGACAACATATTTACAATAATGCATCCTATTTTATTTAATAACATTAATTATCTATTTTTCATTACTAAGCATACAAACCCACTACAAGTTATAAAGTATAATTTATCTAAGCATGTATGAATAACATAATTAGTTGATAGTGTATATACCTTAATTATATGTTCTTTTTTTATTACTATGACATTTATATGAAATTCTTCTAGACTTTTATGAGCCTGTAACTTATGCCATACTTATGTTTCTTAACTATTAAGGAGGTGCTTAGTTAATGGGTTTGAAAAATATCAATGGGTTAGGAATGAAAAATAGTTGGTTGATTATATATTATCATTACATGAATAGTATTGTTATATCCCTTTTTAGGGCAATAATCCATACACTCCGAATATAAAAGGAATGAAAGTCATTCTTGTGTAACGTGCAAGTGTCACGTGCATGACATTACCTGTCGTGCCCATGACAGGTTTTTTCTTTTTTTCCCTTTTTAGCAAAATAATATAATTAATTAGAATATATTAAATTTTGATGTAACGGAAAATTTTAACAAATTTTATTTTTCTTTTTGAACAAAACAATATAATTAATTAGAATATATTAAAAATTTGATGTTAAACAAAATTTTAACACATTTTTATTAAAATTCAATATAATTAATAATAATAGATTAAAATTTGATGTAAAAAAATTAACAAATTTTTATTTTTTCTTTTTAAAAACAATATAATTAATTAGAATATGATAAAATTAAATATAATTAAATAGAATATATTAAAATTTGATGTAAAATAAAAATTTAACAAATTTTTAATTTTTTTACAAAACAATATAGTTAATTCAGCTCAATGGAAGTTATAGAAAACGATTAGGTTTCATAAATAGTAAAATTTTTGTTTATACTTATATGCTTATGCATTAATCATATCATAAAATTTAAAATCATCTTGAAATTTTAGAAATCAAATGAAAATATTTTGTTTTCTTTCTACTATATATGGGATTATGATTTCTTAACAAAATATTTGTTTGCATTCTTGAAATTTGGAAAAAGCAGAAGAAGAAACAGAGCATGAATTGAAGAAATAAACAAAAAATTAAAGGGAGAGAATTGAAGTGGGAAAATTGCTTTTGATTGTGAAACATCAACGAGTGGTTAGCAACCTTTCCTAATAGTAAAGCCATTTTTTAGATCCAAGGTTTTCAAATCGCACCCCTAGCAAGGTGGATAATCTCTTTAAAAAGGTTTATATAAAACACCTATTCAGATTTAACAATTTCTTAACTACTATGGAAGGATTCCAAGAAGCCATTTCCAAAGGTTTGGAGTTTGAGGTCACTAGTACTAAACAATTTATTTTTTTGCAAAAACTAAAAGACGATTGAGGACAAAAACAGGTTTGAGTTTTTTGGTCATAACTTCTTCTCTACACATCCAAATGATCTGATTCTTGAACCATTGAATTTCTATGACATTGATCTACATCTCCACTTAAGAATCATAGCCCTTCGAAATGAATTAAGAAAGATTAAGTGAAAAAGTAGGATGGGTACAGTGAGGGTACTCCTAAATAGTATGAACTGGTATTATTCTACTGAATATACTTCAGTATTTTGATGATATTTTGATCTGTAGGATTCCAATTGAGGTAATTTGTGATTTGGAGTAAACTAGAAAAATAGGGCTACAAATCTCATGTAGCAACTTAATCTTGATTCAGTTTCTAAGGTGTTCAATTTCTAGATGGAAGTTGTATATAGCAAACTGTTTTTGATTAAGAACAATCTGAAAATGTTTGAGGTATATCATCCATATTACTAAACCAAATTGAGTAATTTTGGTGTCAATGGAAAGATAAGACATAGAGGAACATTTTTTTAGAAGTGAATATGACCAAATTACCTCTATTTCACTTTCTGATTGTATGTGAACAGTAGACCCGAAAGGGTGTTTTGAAAAGTCTTAAAGTAAGCCAGTGAGTAATAAATTGTGATTTCAATGGTTCTAGTCAGGCATAAACCTAAGTGTTAGTTATACTTAGATGAGTTTTGGTATGGGGATAGTGTTGTGAAGAATTTATGGAGTGATACCTGAGATTATCATGAACATGCATTGTATATAACTCATTCACACATTTTCTGAATACTCTTGATTGTACAAATTGTGATACATGTGTATGTTATTTGTTATAGACAAGCAATTGGAACGTCAACTCATAGACGTTGCCAGCACTTTCAGGCATTAGCTTTAAGAGCAATTTGTGAGTAACCTAGACGGTTTCTCTCAATTATTGTTTGCTTATAATTATGTTTTGAATAATGAATGAATGGGAATGTGAGACCTATGTGTTTTATCAAGTCATTGATTGTGTTACATGCATTCCATTCATGAATGCATAATCAGATAATGGAAGTTGTGACTAGAGTAGCCAACAATTAGAGCTTAAAGCTCAACTAGTGATATTGAGCCTCGAGCTAAAAAATGTTTCAGATTCTCAGGTTCAACGTGTAATGAGCCTGGTATCCAATCGGATACGGGACAGTTTAGGCACTCGATCACAACAACGTAATAATTGGAAAAATGTCTCATGAGCATTTCATATGCATCTTGTTAAGTATGTTTGATTGATTGAAGTGTAGAATTGCTTATGCTTAAGTAAAAAAGGGTTACTCATGTGAAATGCCAATTTGTGAAATAGTTGTGATATGAATTGATGTGTTGCATAAATCGAGTGAATCATCGATGATGGTTACCTCATTGAGTTCATAAAACTCACCAAAATTGCAACGTTGTCTTTTCAAGACCGAGAGATGACTTTAGCTACTGAGGGGCTCTACTGCTGTGTAGATTGTGAGTTGGCAAGTGAAATCATGACTCGAAGGTCGATCAGCTGGGATTCTTGGCCATATTAGTTAGATTGTACTTATTTTCCTCATTCATGTAGTACTATTGTATTAGGTTTTGATGATGTACATATGGAGATTGTTGAAAGTCACAATGTAGACAATCAAGTTTTTATGAAATGAATTGAGGAAAAAGTTGGTTTCAAAATATTGTGATTTTCTTATGATACTTATTAAGTGAATTATGATACCATGCCATGTGAAACAAATGTAGTAATTGAACGTAGCGTACCCCTAGGTAAGGGGGCGCTGCATTTAGGTGGTATCAGAGCATGGTTTGGCATCTGTTGGGACATATAAGAATGTTAAGCATAAAATATCGTGAAAATGCGGATAATGATTGAAGTTATTATTTGTTATAGGTCATCCGCTCTAGGTGATTAGATTGATCAAACAGTTGACTAAGGATTGGTAGGAGCCAGTAGGGAGTCCTCGGTACCTCGATCGGAGGAGATGTCTCCTAGAGTTCCCGAGAGAAGGGAGAGGGGGTATGATAGGCTACGGAAGCAGGGAGCTATGGACTTCTATGGCAACACAGACCCTGCTGAGGTCGAGGGATGGTTAGAGAGGACGGAAAGGGTATTTGATCAGATGGACTGCGAGCCTGATGAGAGGTTCGACTATGCAGTGTCTTTACTGCAGGGCCCAGCTTACCAGTGGTGGAAAACTGTCCCAAGTAGTACCACCAGGCCTTGCCAATTGAAGTGGGAAGACTTTCTGAGGGTCTTCAGAGATAACTATATGCCTAAGATCTATCTGGAGATGAAGAAGCAGGAGTTCTTGGAATTGAAGCAAGGTAGGATGTCGGTGGCTGAGTATGAGGTCAGATTCAATGAATTAATGAGTTATGCTACTGCTCTGATTCCTACAGAAGAAGAAAAGTGCAGGAGTTTTGGGAATGGGCTTAATATGGAAATCAGAACAAGGTTGGCGAGGTCAGATATGAGCACTTTCACTAAGTTGAGAGTTGCCTCAATTAGAATTGAATAGTTGATGAAGGAGAAACAAGTTGAGACTGGGCAAGGGTCCAGAGGAAAGAGGTCTAGTGAGAGTCAGGGCAGTTCTGGCAGGAGCTTTAGTAAGCACCAGAATAGAGCATTCAGATCATCAGGTGGATCCAGGCAGTCAGGGTCTGGGCAGAGAGGCAGGTTTTCATAGACTGGCAATGGAAGGGGTACAGGACAGAATCAGTTTCCAGTTTGTGAGTATTGTGAGAAGAGGCATAGTGGTGAGTATTGGAGATTGACTAGAGCTTGCCTAAAATGTGGCTTCATGGACCACCAGCTCAGAGATTGCCTTGCTACTTTAGGAACTCAATCTGCTGCCAGTGAGCGATCTGGGAGTAATATTACAGTCCAGTAGAACAGAGGTGGTGGATCTGGACAAAGAGGCCGAGGTAGAGTCAGAGGGAGAGCTGAGAGTTCTTCCATGAGGATTGAAGGGCGGGGCAGCCAACCACAGTCCCAAGCCAGGGTCTATGTCATGACTAGGTAGGAGGCCCAAGACTCACCAGATGTGGTAGCAGGTGCGCTTCTTGTTTATGACTTTGAGGCTTTTGCACTGCTAGATTCGGGATCCACACACTCCTTTATCGCACCGCATTTGACATATAGGTTGCATTGTGATAGGGAGTTATTACAGTATGGATTGGAGCTGAGTAATAGGCAGTACTACAGTTCTAGGAGAGGTTTGTAAAGGATGCTTGATTAGGATCGAACAAGCAATTTTGGAGACAAACCTTATTATATTACAGTTGAGGGAGATAGATGTGATCCTAGGCATGGATTGACTCACTGTCTATAGGGCCATTATGAACTGCTATATCAAGGAGGTAGCATTGGAATCTCCCGGACAGCCGAGGGCAGTATTGTGACTAGAGTAGCCAACGATTAGAGCTTAAAGCTCAATGAGTGATATTGAGCCTCAAGCTCAAAAGTGTTTTAGAGCCTCAGGCTCAACGTGTAATGAGCCCGGTATCCAATCGGATACGGGACAATTTAGGCACTCAGTCACAATAACGTAATAATTGAAAAAGAGTCTCATGAGCATTTCATATGCATCTTGATAAGTATGTTTGATTGATTGAAGTGCAGAATTGCTTATGTTTAAGTGAAAACGGGTTACTCATGTGAAATGCCAATTTGTGAAATAGTTGTGATATGAATTGATGTGTTGCATAAATTAAGTGAACCATCGATGATGGTTACCTCATTGAGTTCGCAAAACTCACCAAAATTGTAACATTATTTTTTCAGGACCGAGAAACGAATTTAGCTACTGAGGGTCTCTACTGCTGTGTAGATTGTGAGTTAGCAAGTGAAGTCATGGCTCAAAGGTCGGTCAGCTAGGATTCTTGGCCAGATTAGTTAGATTGTACTTATTTTTCTCATTCATGTAGTACTATTGTATTAGGTTTTGATGATGTACATATGGAGATTGTTGAAAGTCATAATGTAGACAATCGGGTTTTTATGAAATGAATTGAGGAAAAAGTTGGTTTCAAAATATTATGGTTTTCTTATGATACTTAGTGAATTATGATACTATGTCATGTGAAGCAAATGTAGTAATCGAACGTAGCGTACCCCTAAGTAAGGGGGTACTGCAATGGGGGCAGAAATTGGAGACTCAAAGAGGTGCTATTTTGGCCACTGAGTTGAAGAATAATGCGAATAAATTGGCAAAGTGGACTACACCAGCTCTGCTTGCTAGTGCAGGCTTGATGAAATTATGGTATGTTTCGAGGGTTCACCCTAGGGATCATTTTAATAATGTGATATTGGCTATTATTGGGTATAAACCTAAGGATTTTGCAACAAAAATCAATTTGACCACTGCTAACATATGGGGGATTGTGAAGAGTATAGTGGACTTGTGTATGAAGTTGAATGAGGGTAAGTATATTCTTAAAGACCCAACCAAGCCACAAGTGAGAATTTATGAGGTTCCAGCTGATGCATTTGAGAATGACTATGTGGAGGAGCCATTACTAAAGGAGGAACAGGTTCAACCTCCTGAGGAAAATACTGAGAAAGCATAGGCTAATAGGACTATGAATGGTATTGAAGATAAAGAAGCTTGAAGGTGACAAGTTTTAATTGGTTATTAACTTAGAGCGATATTAATTTTTTGTTTGGTTGCCCTAATTACTACATATGATCTAAATTTAAAGATTTTCAGTTTTATTAATGAATAAAAATGACTTATACTAAGATGTAGTTAGCTCATATAATCTCAATTTGTGTCTTTAAAAATCTAGATTATCTTTTGATTGATATCAAGCATTACTTGATGATGTTCCTACATATATTTTGTCTTTCAGTCTGCCATACTTTATACAACGAAATTGAACCATTATCTCATACTCCTCCCACCAACTTAGAGTACTGTTGTCTAGTTGCATAACCTCCTTTAACCTGTCACCAAATTCCTATCTATCTTAGCAATCAACTGGTTTACGGTCTTAGTCTGGCAATATGCACTCATTGCTGGAATGTGATTTTAAGTGATTATGATTGTGTGCATGCTCTATTTCCCTGTAAACTACAATCATTTACTTCGCATTGGGTAGCCATCATTGCATTGGTGGAATGCATTTAATGTTGAATATTTATGTTCACTATAATACACGAAGAAACTTCCTTATAGTTTTAGCTTCCTGAAATACATCCGAATAATTATCCACCAGTTGGACTGATTCACACTAGCTTCAGAACAAGACCATAGTTGCTTAAATACCCAACGATATGCAACAGAAACATGCATGTAGTGCTACTTTATCTTCCAGTTGAAAACTCATTGTTTAGCTTCAACAATTCCAATTAAACCATATGAGACACTACACCTACCATGTATATTTCATGCACAAACCTAAAAGAATAAATATTGGAATTTTGAAGTTAACCCACGGTATTTTACTTACAAGGAACATATGCACAACACCAGATATATCTTTTTCAGAAGTTAATTAACTCCACTCGTACTGGTTTATGCAACATACACGGATACCCTAATGGAGACGTGCACGATGCTCACAAGTAAAAACCCTTAACCCACACCCAGCAACAATTTCCCTTTTTCTTCTATCCATAAAATCCAACAGTATCTAATTCAATTACTAACATAATAATAGACTTCAATATAGTATAGAATTCTTCCATAACTACAACTGTAACAACCACATCTTTTTAGATCCCACTCTAATTAGTATTTTATATGTTTAATAAATAAATAAGATGCCAAAACTAAATAAAAAGATATATGCAATATATCTTAACTGTTACAAAACACTAAAATTTGTTTTCTAGCGGACACTCATGAAAAACTATAACTTTTTCTTCTCATCTCTCATCTCTAAACTCTTGGCTTTCCTTATTTGTTTTCTAACGAGGGTCTTGCTTATTAAGATCTCTTAGCCTTCTTTAATCTCTCTCATAGAGCTCGACCTTCATCTCTTTCATTGGCAAGTTCCATAGTGGAGCATGGAGTGGTTCGATAGCAGTGGAGTGGGTAGTGGTGCGGTGACTTGGTAGTAGTGGGTGGCCAACGATATTGAAGGGAGGGCAAATGTTGAAATGGGTAGAAAGAAGAGAGAAGAAAGTGTTGTGCATGTTGTTTTGTTTTGACTTTTGTTTTATTGCATTTTAGTCCATAAAAATTTAAAAATTTACAGCACTAGCCACTACTAGATAAAAGTTAGGTATTGGCTGGTACAGACAGCCGATACTGAAGAAGCTAATTTCGTACTATTTTTCAGCCAAAAGGTACTTTTCAACTAGTACGATACGAAACTTGCATCTTTTATCAAATCCTTAGATTAGTGTTCCTTATAGATCATATTCTAAGTAATTTGTTCTTTTGTGACAATAAGATTATATAATGTTCAAACATGTCCCTTTGACAAGATATCGTGAAAAACAATGAGCATGACAACACGGTCAGAAGTTCTTCCGGCAAATATATATACACACACACACCATCAAATTAAAAAGTAGCTGGTCAGACAAATGGAAAGAATGTAACATTTGTTCAGTACAGGAAGAAGAGAGATTGTTTCCCTTCTCGTTTCTTTTCTTTGCATTGTTTGGTTGCCAAAAGACATATCTTATTGAACTAGGAGGAATGTAAGAACTTTGGCTTCTGCATATGATGATGAGAAACTTTTATTTTCGACCCACCCCTTTGTAAGACATTCTTAAGGGCTCTCACCTTCTTCCCTTTTTTCACCGGTCCAGACTCCAGTTCCTGTAGGTGAAATTGGCATACAGTAGTTCTACATAAAATTGACATATAAATTATATCTCCCAATATGTATTAAACATAAAATCGGATACAAAAATCATCTACCTTTTCTCTTCCATTAGGTTGTTTGTTCTTTTTCTCCGCATCGTTTGTATCTGTACATAAGAAAATATATAGTTATCAAACTAGGACCTAAGGGCTAAAGTACATTGCGTTTATCATATCTATATGGCATGCACATTTATTAAAAGAGGGCATGCATTTTCTTGGCCACCTTCATCATGGCTACTCATTGAGCCTCTGAGAACACAATACACCCTGAAACTAGGAGACGCTGGTGATGCTATTAAGCTATCTTCTCTTATAAGGTTGTCGTCCTTGTCTTCTCCAACTCCGTCCTTGCCAAGCCTGTCCACCAAACTTTCCTTCTCAATGAATGTTTTAGGATCGACCCTCTTCGTAATTGCTGCCTGATCTTCTGGTACCCTCATACGTAATTGTTGGCCAATCAATGCTGATGAGCAAACAATTTTTTGGCCATTATCGTAGGACCTTATTTCCCTATCCACCTCTTTATCCCTGTCATTAGAAACGTATACCCATTTTAGGAATCCCCTTTCACTTGGTGAAGAAACACATTTTGGACCATTATTTGCCAAATAAGTCGTCTCTTCCTCGTTGCCACCTTTTTCTCTTGTAATGGATCTTTGAGGGAGGGCCTTAACATCAACGCTTGACTCTATCTCCTCCAACGCCGTCTTGGAAATCCCACAACCCATGAAGTCAGTGGAGGAGAAACATGAAAAGAAGACGAAGAGAAAAAGGAGCTAGACCTCTACAAGTTACATAGGAAGAAGAAGTTTTACTTGACGATTGTGGTGGTTGAAGAACCAATTGGTAGCGTAAATAAAAAGGATATCAAAATAAACGAGGGATTCAACGAGTTTTTCGGGCTTTGGTAAATGAACCAATTACATATGTACGTATAAACAGTGTGGCTTCGTTCGAATTGTCATTATTCATGTCATTGGTTCCATTTGCGGATGTAGAAAAATCCTTCTCTTCCATCTATCGTCTTTGTACGTTTGGTTTATACCTTCTTGACACATATGGTGTCGTGCTGCAATTAGTCTAATATTAAAATCACCTAGTTCCTAAAATTATGTGCAATCTCAATAAGAACAGATTTGTTATCATTAATTACTATTCGCTTTAAATAATTTAATATGATAACCACCTGTTAAAGCTATTAGTTAGGTCAACAATTGTCGCCGCCTACCATGTCAAAGGCATACCTAGTAAAGACAAAGGTTATAGGTAGGAGTAGCACGAAGAAATTCACAACAATAACCAGAGAAAAGACATATAAGGTGAGAGAGAAAAGAAAGGAAAGAGAGATAAAAATATTTTGTGTATATTTGGGCCTAATTTTTCTTATAATTCTCTATTTTTTTCAGTAGTAAAATTCTTCTATCCTTGTCTATAGTTTTTATCCTAATTTGGAAGTTTTCTACGTAAAATTTATGTGTTTATTACTATTTTTTCTTTCCTATTTAACTACAAACTTGCTCTAATATGGTTGATTTTCACACACAAGTGGTATCAGAGCGAGGTGAGAAAATTATGACAAATTTTTTGACATAATCCATTTGGAGTTTGGGTGAGTACAATGAAAGTTAGTAAATAGTAACCACAAAAGGTGACAACTATTCATATATTTATTTTTGTATTAAACAATGTAGTTACCACAAAAGGTGACAACTATTCATGTATTTATTTTTGTATTAAACAGTGCAGTTACTGTTATTCAAGTATATAGTACTATTCATGTGTATGGTACTATTTATACATACAGTACTATTCACATATATGAAACTATTCATACATACTTGTATAGTACTATTCATACCTACAAATACTATTCACGTGAAATAGTAGAATCTAAATTCTATTCGTGACAAAAGCAATGACAGCAAAATTTGAAATTGAAAAGTTCAATGGGAATAATTTATTGTTTTAGAAGTTGAAGATAAAGGCAATCTTGAAGAAACATAATTGCTCGATGACCATTAGTGAACGACCAGCTGAAGTCACAGATGAAAAATGGAATGAGATGGATAGAAATGCTGTAGCTAATCTTCACTTAGCTTTAGCTGATAGAGTTTTATTCAACATAGAAGAAAAGAAGAATCCGAAGAAAATATGAGATCTCCTTACAAAATTGTACGAGATCAAATCACTCAACAACAAATTTTTTCACTAATTATATTTCGCTTTTAAATAATTTTTTAATATGATAACCATCTATTAAAGCTATTAGTAATAGGCCTTACACCCATCTTCGTCACGACTAAAATTTGGAGTGTCAATGAATAAAACTCCGAACTTCAAACATAGATAAATCCATTTGCAAGGCTAGTATAGGAGGTTTAAGACCTACTGCAACGCATCTTCAAAATGGAGGAAAAAACTAAAATAGAAGAAAAATTAATTCCAATCCACCAGTAAATTTGGCTTGGGACGGTAGCATCACTTCATTACTGCTCATGCTTTTTTCTCGTACTTGTTTAGCTGCAATATAAGCATGACGACCAAGATTTCTAATTTGATTCAAGTCCTAAGATAGTTTTGATTTCTTCTTTCCATTGCTTCAAAGCCAACTTCTATCTTTGAATCTCCATCATCTGTCTAGGCATTTCAAGCACTACTTGTCTATCTTTGCTTTGTTTTTTAGTAACTCAATAAGCTCTCGATTTTCATCTCTAAAATTATTTATCTCAAAAGAATATTTTTCCTCAAATTATCTCTTCGCTTAGGTCTTCTTCACTCCAATAGACCTTTTGGATGAAGAGTCACCAACTTCATCATCGTTCAAATTTATACTGAAATCAAAAAGCACAAGAGATATCGATGCCTGAGATTTAGGTGTTGGATTATCAGATTCTAATGACATATAGCTAGAAGTTTGCCTCCGGTAATTTTTTCTCGGTCTGATGACATCATCATTAAAAATTTCCAAATCTTTGACACTGTCCCATGTATGATCATATTTAAAAACTATTTTGCAATTAACATCTTGTGTTAGTAACACCTTTGTACAATCTAACTGCAAACAATGTGTGTTACTAACACAAGATGTTAATTGCAAAATAGTTTTCAAATATGATCATGTGTGTGTATAT
>JAOSBK010000007.1:7643476-7670079 GCA_027568895.1 Erythroxylum shatona | reverse complement strand
TAATTTTGCTATAACTTTTAATTTTCTCAAAGTTATTTATTAGTAATAATTTCAAATATTCTATATTTTGTTCAAGTTTTTATACTCTTTTAAGCATTATGTATGTAATAGAGCTCGATCTGAAGGGTCTATTGTAGAGACTTATATAGTAAATGAATGCTTGACATTTTGTTCAATGTACTTAAGTGTTGTGAAGACAAGATGTAATAGACCAGAATGTAACTTTGATTTTGATGAAGAGGGTAGGTTCTTAATTTTCTCCCAAAAGGTTAGGCCACTTGGTATGGGTAAATATGTGGAGTAAACTAAAGACAAATTTTAAATAACCCATTAGTACATTTTGAACAATTTCCAAAAAGTCAATATATATATGGAGTATGTATATTCCTTTTGATTCAAATAATCATATTAGAATTTTGTTCTTTGAATCCCATTTCCTTATTGCCATTTTCTTTTTTAAATAGAGAACAAGGGATTATTAATATTGAAGAAAGACATAAGTTGAAGTTTGTATCATGGTTTAAAAATTGAGTAACTCACATATTGATTACATATTTGAACATATGACAATTTATATGTCAGAATAACTTCTAATTTCATTTTGTCATACAGATGATATGCTTGCATAACCATAACGTGTAAGAAGCGATAAAAATATTATATAGTTTGGTATGTAAGCCTCATATTTATGAGAAAAAATATACAGGCTGCATTGTTAATAGGGTGAGATTTCACATACAAAATTGAGATGGTCAACTTAGAAGTCAAAATTATGGGGTTGTTGAGGGATGTCATGCCTACGAATTTATTGACTTCTACGGTGTCATCTCTGAAATAATAGAGTTGCATTATTGCCCTATTTAAGTGTAAATGGTTTAATCTTACTAACATGAAAGTGAATGGGAATATTACTAGCATCAATGTTAGTATGACACGGTATGATAATGATCCTTTTTTCCTTGCAAGTCAAGTGAAGCAAGTTTTTTACCTCAATAATACTATATTGGGTAGCAATTAGAAGGTTGTTCAATTTTCACACCGAAATGTCATTGATTTTTATGAAAGGAATAATGGTCAATTCAATGAGGATGTTGATGAAGTTTATCAAGAGATTGGATCGGAGTTCAATAATGAAGTCATTCGAATAGAAGACGCAGATATATCATCATTCCATAGGAAAGATGTTGATTCGAACACAGTATAATTGGATGAAGTTTGTAACAACCGAGACCACCTACTTGCAAATATTGTCCGCTTTAGGCCAAGGCCTTCGTGCCAAGCACCCGCACGGTTTTTGCTTTTCCAGCGTGTAGGCCTCTTTAGGGCACTACTTCTTTAGGACTTCCCAAGAAGTCACCCATCCTGGTACTGCTCTTGCCCTAGCACATTTAACTTAGGAGTTCTGATGGGATTCGGTGTGTTGGGGCATGGAAAACGTGTTTGTAAGGGGAAGGTATCCAAAGCCTTATAAGGTATGCTTCGTTCTCCTTCCCAACCAATGTGGGATAGAGCCTATAGCCTTAGTGCTATTGAGATATCCCCTTCCTTGTGGATGCCCAACGTCATCGCTGGCCCCATCGGCTTGAGTACTGGCTCTGATACCAATTGTAATAACCCAAACCACCCACTTGCAAATATTGCCCACTTTGGGCCAAGGCCTTCGTGCCAAGCACCGGTACGTTTTTTGCTTTTCCAAGCGTGTAGGTCTCTTTAGAGGACTACTGCTGCAGGACTTCCCAGGAGGTCACCCATCCTAGTACTACTCTTGCAATAGCACATTTAACTTTAGAGTTCTGATGGGATCTTGTGCGTTGGGGTATGGAAAACACGTCTACAAGGGGAAGGTATCCATAGCCTTATAAGACATGCTTCATTCTCCTTCCTAACTAATGTGGGATAAAGCCCACAGCCTTAGTGCTATCGGGATATGTAACATCTCGTTACCCATGTTAAGGCTAAAATAGTGTATATGAGATATTACTGAGAAATTAGAAAACACATTTCTTACTCATGCATTACATGATATGCATATACACATGAATATTGAATCTTTGTGTGTAAAAATAATTGTACATGCATTCATTGACAATTTTTGGGTATAATTGTTTATATATGTGAGTATATTGATAAATGTGGTTTTATGTGTTGAAAATTTGACCTGGAGAGTGTATTTATTGATTTAGAATTTCTTGAATTTTTGGAGAAATTTCTAAAAATTGTTGGGTATTTTAGCTAGGAAAAATTGCCAAGTGACAAAATAATTGTTAAATGGTAGTAAAAATTATTGTCCAATGGCAATGGAAATTTTGATAAATGACTTTAGGATTTATTGACAAGTTCCATTGAAAATTGAGGGATAATTGAATTAGAAATTAGAGACAAAATGGACTAGTTATTATAGTGGACCAAATGGAACAATAGGCAATTGACATATGTCACTTGCCATGCCACTCATTAAGTCACATTTTTATAAAGTGAGCTAAAAATGACACTTGCCTATATTTTCATCTTCTTCATTCCTTTATCTTCTCCATTCTTCTTCATTCATAACGCTTTCTTCTCCAAGCCATAAGTTTGAATCTTTCTTCCCTCCATCCCTAGCCACTTAAATACTTTACTATCTCAACCTTGCTACTAAAAGACCCAACCTATTCCTCCATGAAAGTTGATGATCGTGGAGAGGAAAGAGTTAGGGTTTAATGGTGATTTTAAAGATTTGGAAGCTAAATCAAGTCACATCTTAATTTATGGGTTTGGTTAAATGAAGCATTTGTGATGATATTTAGAGGTTAATCTCATGAAATGGTGTTTTGAATATCTGGGTGTTATGAATGGTGAAGAGTGTGTAAATTTCTTGCTTTTATTGATGAGTAATGATTTATAGAAATGTTTTAGAGGTTGAATGATCATGCCAACTAGTTCTGTATATGCTAGAATGTTGATGAAGAAATGCGCATATATATGTATATATATTGATGTTTTGTTTCATATAAATGCTAAACAATGGGATAGGAGTTTTTTATGGATGATTGATGTTGTATATGATGAGTAAGAAACTATGAGTTATGCTACATATGTTTTTAAGATCAATTGGTTGTGAAAGGGATGTTTTAATGAGAATTGGAAGTTGATGAGTATGAAAATGAATTTATAACCTGTTTGTGTCAATGGATGAGTGTATAAATGAGTTGAAAAGGAGTTTAGAATGAAGAGTAGATGGAGTAGAAAAGTTGATCTTTGTATGAGTTGTGTTAGGGTAAGATTTGGAAACAAAAAGGGTAGTTGAGCTGGAAAAATTTTAGCAGCAACATAATCTCTTGGTATGCTTCAGTGTTTTAACCATACATTTTTCTCTAGTTATCCAAATGGTATGATTCATGATTTGGATTAAACTGGATCCATAAGGCTACATGTTTCATGAAGACATCGAATTTAAATTATGTTGTGAAGAGTCCCAAAATCTAACATGAAATGGAGAAACGGTACAGTACATTGTTGGATGAATGTATTATTGTGTTTTATTTTGAGTGTATGAGAATGTGTTATATTTTGAGTGTTTATGTAACATCCCGTCCCCATATCAAGGTTTAGAATTTAGATTTCAATAATGGAGAGAATAGCAAAGTGAGAGTTAGAAAAATTTGCATTTCATGCTCAGCAAAATGTTAGCATTCATATATGTGAATTTGAATCTTTGCACATATGAAAATAATTGTATATGCACTCATTTACATTATAGGTATATTAAAAAGTAATGGGATAGATTGAGAATTGTGGTTATAGTGAATGAGTAGAATGACTGGCAATAAAAATTGAAGTGTTAGATTTTAGAAAATGGAAGTCTTGTGATGTATATCTTCTGGAGGAATGCATTCGTCTGTTGGAATGCATTCGTCTGATGGTGTGTATCGTTTGTTAAAGACGCATCGTCTGATGAGAACATTTCGTCTATTGATGACGTCACTTTGTCTGGTGGAATGCATTCATCTATTGCAATGCATTCGTCTGGTGGTGTGTACCGTCTAATGATGTCATTTCATCTATTGATGATGTCACTTCATCTAGTGGAATGCATTCGTCTGTTGGAATGCATTCTTTTGATGGTGTGTATCATTTGTTAAAGACGTATCGTCTGATGACGCCATTTCATCTATTGATGACGTCACTTTGTCTGGTGGAATGCATTAGTCTTATGGTGTGTATCATCTGTTAAAGACATATCATTTGATGACATCATTTTGTTTATTGATGATGTCATTTTGTCTATTGGAATGCATTCGTCTGAAGGGTTTATCATTTGGCACACTGTTCATTTTGTATGGTCTGGTGCACTATTCATTTGTATCATCTGGTCTAACTTTTGACCCTCCAGATGATAGAATCTGTCTTCAAGGTCTTAATGAAAGTTGTATATCTTGAATTATTCTTTCGAACCATATAAAGAACAACTTGATCCGATATCTCTAGAGAAAGTTATGCTAGCTATCCGAAATAGGTTCAATATGATTGAGGTTAAACCGTATTTGATTCTTTCAGCCATAACTTCTTCTCTAGACCTCCAAATGACTTGATTCTTAATCTAATAGATTCCTAATACATTATTTTTGAAAAAGATTGATCAAAATGAAAGTGTGGAATCTGTTGGAATAGTGTAAATGGGGATTTCTTACTAAAGACACTTCAGTATTTTGATTATATTTGGATCTATAGGAATTCAAATGACATGATTTTTGATTTAAACTAATTTGGAGACATAGGACTATAAAGCATTTGAAGAATTTGAATTGTTAATTAGTATCTAAGATGTACAAATTCTAGATGGAAGATATGTATGGTATACTATTTTGAACAAGAGCAGTTCGAAATGAGGTTTTATGGAAAAATCTAAAAGTGACTTAATAAGTTATGACTTGGGATTTCAGGGGCTTTATTGAGGTATAACCCTAAGTATAAATTATACTTAAGTGTGTTTTAATATGGGGAAGTGGATGAGAGGCCAAGATATGGACAAGTGTCTAAGCTATAAAGTGAAGTCTTATTAAACTCAAAAGAGAAAGTTCTATCCTTATCTTAATCTCTCTCGAAGTTTCTTTCCCTAGTTTATCCTTGACACAAAATTTTTCTTCAAATCGACACCATAATAAAATCTTGGTTTTTGCTATTCACTACCACTTCCACTTTGTTATTTCTTTTTTCTATCCTAAGAAAGACTGAACCTTTTGTCAACCTTCAACATGATGTACGTGGTTGCATGAGGGATTAGGGTTACATAATTTAGCAGATATTGGAGCTTCAAACAAGTAAGCTTGTTGGATCGCTAGTTCACTGCTAAATGGTTAAAAACAGTGATATTCTTATTTTCTGGAAAATGAGTAAGGAGATTTAGTGTACCGTACATGGGGATTTCTTTGGATTTGATGACTGAAATGTTATGGGATAGTGTTAAACTAGCTTTTAGAGTTGAAAGATCAATGAAAATGTGTAATGATGTGAAAGAACGATTAAAGTGATAGTTAGAGGAATAAATGAAGAAAATACAAAAGTTAGAAATGCAGAAAGATTGAAAGTGAAGAAGTGCAAAAAATGTGATGAAATGCGTGAGTGTTCTAGTTTTTGGATGATCATGAAAAAGGATAGATTTTTTATTTGGTTGTGATTTAAAGAATAGATGAGTGATTAAGTTATGAAATGAGAATGAGCATAAGATATGAAGTTTGTTACAATACCTGAGATTGTCATTAAGCATGCATTATACATAGTCCATATAACTCTTTATGTATAAATGAGTTTTTAACATGTGTGAATGGTGTATTGCGTAAATAGGATGTGCAGGATAAACATCCACATTCATGTGTATCCAGAATTGGAAGCAAATGCTATTTTGGAGCGTATTGTGAGTAAACCTAGATGGTCTCATTTCATTGTTTGTTTTGTTTGAATTTTTGTATTGATTGACTACTAAATGATTGTATGAATGTAATTGATTGCATTAGTTTCCGGACAGAAGGTCCGATGATTGTGATGTTTGATTGGGATATTGAAGTACAAATTATATATGAATAAGATGAAATAAGTGTGCATACTTTGATTGTTAAATTTCGGACTACGGTCCGATGATAAATGTGTTTTGAATATGCATTTGTATGTAAGTGAAAATGTTTTCTCAACTTAATGTTGAATGTCAGACTAAGGTCCGATGATATGGAAATGTGATTGAATGGGATCATATAAATGTGAATGATGCATTTCATTTCATGACTACAAGAAACATAATGGCAGTTGTGACCAGAGTAACCACCAATCAGAGCTTAAAGCTCAACAAGTGAAAATGAGCCTCGAGCTCAAAAGTGATTCAGAGCCTCTGGCTCAACATTTAATGAGCCATGTATCCCCTAAGCGGATAAGGGACAGTAATCAATGAGCCTTATATGGGACAATTTAGGCACTCGGTCACAACAAAGTAACAAATAGAAAGTGTGTCTCATGTGCATTACATATACATTATATGAGTGATTAAATTATACTAAATATAAAATTGTGAAATGATGTGAATTATATGTTATGTGACTGGGTAAGCCATCGATGATGGTCTATCATTGAGTTCGCAAAACTCACCTAAAATTTGTAAATAGTTTTCAGGATCAAAAGAATACCCTGTTAGGCAAACGGGAGTATCCCTATAGCATAAAAGTAAACGATAGAGGTCGGGATCAGTTCGCATCTGCATTTATGTTTTCCTATTTTTATATAAAATTGTATATTCTGAAACTATTGTACAAATGATTTATGTTGTAATGCAAAGACATTATGACTAAAAAGTTTTGTATTTGTAATGGGCCCCAAATGGCTATTGAAATTCTGTTGATTGTATTGTTATGATTGAAAAAGTTTATGAATAAAGCAGGCCTGATTTGGTTATGGATTTCTGCATATTATGTTTGTGGTTTCAAAAAAGAAAAGAATTTTGTACTGAGTTTTGACTAATTGAGTGTTCTAGCACGCCACCCTCGCGGGCCATGGGCTCAGATATTACGCAAGATGTCGGGCAAGTGTCTTGCGGGAGTAGGGCGCTACATATATGGTATCATAGCCCAGAATTACTATCTTACATGGGCATTTTTGAAATATGTGTCAAGCTACATGCATTTAGACATGTCTTAGCACGCAGTAGTAACTAATCCCTAGTCTAAGCTGCATTCATATGAGTTACAAATATGAGCATTTGTTGAGAGTTTGAGCGGATAAAAGTAGAGAAGAGAATAATAATCTATCAAAATGTGAGAAAAAGAAAGTTTGTGGATATCTAGAAAGGAGAAATAGTATATGGTTTGATAAGATAGATAGAGATTCACTACTTTGGTATTTGTTGATGTATTATTGAATATGATGTCAATATTGTATTTTTGTTGTAAATCTTTGAATGTGATATAGATGTGAATACACAATTATGGATTATTTAAGGAAAATAAGGATATAAACAGAAATGATGAGATTAAAATATACAAGCAGAATAGAATGAGAAAAAATATTATGATCTTAAGAAGGTGAACTAGTTGTTGATTAATGTGATAAGAGCTATGATCCTCCATGAGAAAATATTAGTGGAAATTGAGATTGAAATTTCAGAATGAATATGCATCTATAACTCTGAATGGATTGCGAATATATATATGTAAGATGAATAAATGACAATAGGAAAAATGAGATAGAAATGAGGAAAGAATAAAAGGGGAATGAAATAGTCATAAATGACTTTATAAGAGATGAATGTTGTGTAGTAAGGAGAAAGTTAGAAATGCATATAAGAGAGGATTTTATGTATGAATGAGATAAAGAAAAAGATGATGAATCAAATGAGAAGAATTGATGCACTCAATTTGGTAATTGACTTGTTATGAAATGAGGTAGCCTCGGAAGAGGTAAATTCTAGAAAATTTGAGAAAAATTTGTGTTAGTATGTTTGATAATGAGAGGGGGAAAGTGCAGGACGTGATAGTGGCTTTACAAAAATAGGTTTTTGTCACGATCGTGTTGGGATACCCCAATCATGGGCAGGAACAAAGATAGAAATGTTGTCTAGAATCAATTGGAATTCAAGTATCATTAGCAAATGTTATTAATTGGTGAAATGACATAAATACATCTCTAGATAAGATGTAATGATTTTGATGGTATAAACCACGTGATTAGAGTAAATGAATTTGCTTAATGCCTTACCGAGCCTTATTATAAAGGATGTTCTAATCATATAAGTTATGGCATAAATTGATCTCATTGAGATATTATGAAAAGTTGAAATTGATTTTCTTGAGGCACTAAGAATGACTGATAAGTAATTATGGAAAATAGTTGATTGATAAGGATTTCATGAGCAGTGTCAAGGATAGTATCAAGAAATCTTTTTCTAAAGAAGAATTTCACTGAGATAGGTTCAGTAAACCAGATGATTCAATTTAAGAATGATTAATGACGGAACAAATCATAAATGAGTAATTAATGAGTCAAACGTGGATATTGGAGTCATATCCCTAACGGAGACTCAAGCATAAGAGGTAGAAAAATGCTACTGGGAGTGTATGCATTTTGTGTATGTAAGTGATGGATTCTTGAAATTGAGGTGACATTAAGAGATACAAATCAGTTTTGATGAACGTGTTACCAATACAGGAAATTAAGATATCAAATAAATTGAAACGCATGGAAAAGCTAGTATGAATGAGCAGACATTAGCTTAAGTCAATGTGAAATCACAAGAAATCGAATGAATTGAGAAAATCATTTGAGAAAGGGAGTTAATTAGGAAATTGAGAATAACATGCGATAATACTACTTCACTGAGGAATTAGTTACTTAAGGAATTACGAGAACTAATCATAAGCATAAGGAGTTTTGGGTTATATTTGTTAGAGTTATCAATGCCCCGACAGTTGTATGGTATTGAAGATTGAAGTGATCCAAGCAAAATTGTATTAATTAGTAACTATGATTATAAATGGTATTTTAAATGTACTCGAATAGTAAAGAGAACATTTTGAATACTCTAGAAAAAAAGTGTAAACCATATGAGTGATGATTGTATAATCAATTTTTGAGGAATTATAACCCCAATGTTAATTATGCCTTTTGGATTTGGAGATTTCGCAGTATATACAATAGAGTTTCCCATTAGAGATTAAGATGGAATCTGTTGCAACATTATAAAGTGATTTTGCATACATAGGAACAATTGAAGCCTCATGAGCTTAATTTTGATATATGATTTGGAACTTGCTGCAATAGTAATTATTTTGAAGGATTGGAGGCATCATATGTATATAGATCAGTAAATATTGAGGTAATTATTGAGTTTGGAAAGGATTGAAAGGATTGTGCAAATAAGTATTTCCCAATACAGCTATTGCAATCTAATGCATTGAATAGAAAATTCAATAGTAGAGTATCACAAATATCGATATTGAGGATTTAGAAATTGTGAATCTTATTGAGGAATTGAAAATAAATCCGACTTTCGAATTAATGATAGTTTGTGATTGAATTAAGAAGTATGTGTAGCCGATAAGGAAACTGTCAGAGAAAACATAAGAAACAACTGAAGCTATATGTCCTAGTAGGAATACATTGAAAGAGCATTTGATGGCTAGGAATGTATAACAAAGTGATTACATGTTTAAGTTACTAATAGTCTTGACTGTTGGAGACATGTTTAAAGCTTATATTTCTGGAGTTCATAGGAATATAAGATTAATATATAGTTTAAATTGACTTCAGGCATAACAATCTTTATCATAATGAGACCATTAGATTATTGTATGAGATGTTAGACGACAAAAAGAGTCGTTCGCCCTTACATTAAAGGCCATAATAAATTTGAGATACTGTTAGTACGTAAAATGAATATGTAATAAGAATAAAGTGGCTTATAAAACATGAATGAATTTTGGTGGATCACCTCGAGGTTATGGAATATAGTGAGAAAAACTTAAGAGTTAAGTGTATTAGCAATAAAGACTTGTGAAATACTAAGCAAGAGATGAAATGTTAATATGATCTGACAAAGAGATATTATCGGCACATGAAGTGAAAATTTTGAGTAACATGTTTGTATTAAGGAAACTGTTAGGATAATGTGATACCTGAAGAAGTGATTAAAGGAAGGATTAATTACATTGATTATGGTCAATTAGAAGAAATTCTTCGAATGATGAAGTTATATGGGAAATGGAAGAGTATATGAGGAAATAATACCCTTCCCTTATTAATCAATCAGATATCAATTTCGAGGACGAAATTTATTAAGGGGGATAAATGTAACATCCCGTTGCCATGTTAGAGGTTAGAACCTAGATTTCAATAATGGAGAAAATAGCAATGTGAGAGTTAGAAAAATTTACATTTCATGCTTAACAAAATGTCAACATATATACATGTGGATTTGAATTTTTGCACACATGAAAATAATTGTACATGCACTCATTGACATTCTGGGTATAATTGTATTGTAATGGGATTAGTTGAAAATTAGTGGATTCAATGTTAAATAATTTTAGATGGTGGATTGAGAATTTAGACTCGTCTATAACTGCATTAAATGGATTTTTGGATAGTGAATGATACAAATTTACGTAAGTGGAATGAAGAAGAGAAGCTTGAAAGGTTAGCACTACTGTGAAACTTCCTGGATTAAACTATATTGATCTAGGCTAATTTCGACAAAATTGTCTTCATAAAAGTTGTAGATATTTCTTTTAGCTTTCCATTGACATAAAGTTTGTTATTTTTGGAGTTCTGGATCAAAAGTTATGGAGATTTGAAGTATGAGATTTAGTGAAAAATGAAAAAGAAGAAATGCACTTGACTTTGGAGATAATAGGCAATCTGCACCGTCATGCATAAGCACGACGGTGACTTTGAGGAATAGAAAAATGAGGCTTTTTGAGCTAAATGGATTTGCACCATCATGCATAACCACGACGGTGACTTTGGTGAATAATGACAGTTTGAACCCTCGTGCTTAAGCACAATCATGCATTTGAGGCTTCTTCCTATATTGAATAGTCTTGCTTCTTTTAATCATAACTTCTTCTCTAGACATCCAAATGACTTGCTTCTTAAACCATTGGACTTGTAAGACATTGCTCTACCTCTCCACCAAAAATAATAGCTATCTAAAATAAATTGATGGAGATTCAGTGGAAAACATAGGACTGGTAGAGTGAGTGTGCAGTTAAACAGTTCAATGTCTTATTATCTCTCACCCCCGTGAATTATTCTCACACCCATGAATCTCTATCACACCCATGATTTATTCTCACAGGCATGATTCCTGCACTGGCGTGATTTTTCACTCTCACGCCCATGAGTTAATTGCAAGAGTGATGTTTAATTGTCTTGTCATGCTACAGTGCTCCTTAATAGTTTACTCTCGTGCAAACTGAACCATCTTGCTTCTTTCAACCATAACTTCTTCTCTAAACATCCAAATGAGATGATTTTTGATTTGGAGTAAACTAGAGACATAGTAATACAAATCATCTGGAGAAGTAGAATCGTGATTCAGTCTCTAAGATGTTCAATTTCTTGATGGAAGTTGTATATAATATACTGTTTTCGACAAGAGCAGTCCGAAAATGTTTGTAGTATATCTTTCAAATCAATGAACCAAATTGAATGATTTTGGTGTCAATAGAGACATAAAGACATAGGGGAACATGTTTCTAGAAGAAATGACTTCAGTATCAGGGTCATAAAGGACATGCAAAGTTGACCCAAAATAATGTTTTTTATGGAAAAATCACAAGACATAACTCAAGAAAGTGTTACAAAATGACTTCAGTATCGGGGTCAGAAAGGACATGCAAAGTTGACCCGAAATGATGTTTTTACTGAAAAATTTGATGGTGATTCAAGGAGTTATGACTTATGATTTTTAATATGAGGAAGTGGATAAGAGGCTAAGAAATGGACAGGTGTCCAAGCTTTAAAGTAAGTTTTAATAACCTTGAAAGACAAGTTACTGTACTTGTCTTCATTTCTCTCTCAAAGTTTCTTTCTCTAGTTTTTCTTAAACATAGAGTTTCTCATCAAATCCACAACAAAGAAAAATCTTGGTTTCTCCTATCCACTACCACTTATACTTTGCTATTTCTTTCTTCTCTCCCAAGAAAGACCGAACCCCCTGTCAACTTTCAAGATGACTTACATGGTTGCATAAGGGATTAGGGTTACGAGATTTTTGCAGATGTTAGAGCTCCAAGCATGTAAGATTGTTAAGATTATGTATTTTTGTGTGAACTGAAGCATGCATCATGAGCTCACTGTAAAATGATTAAGAACGGTGATATTCATATTTGTTGGAAAATAAGTGAGGTGATTTTAAGTGTGCCATATATGTTGATTTTTTAGATTTGATGATCAAAATGTTATAAGAGGTTGTAGAAATGATTTTTGAAGTTAAAAGATCAACTAAAATGGGTATGAGATTTAATGTAGAAAATTTGTGAGAAATGGATATATAAATGCTCTGTTTATGTTGTCGTCTCTATATATATAAATAAGTTTTGGAGTGTTTTTAGACTTAATTAAAAGGAATGAATTTAGAGTGGAAGAATAGTTTTAAGATGATTTTATGAGATGAGAATGAATGTTTTAAAATGAAAGTTTGAGGAAGAAATGAAGAAAATGCAAAAGTTGAAAATGCAGAAAATGTGAAGATATTATGCGTTAATGTGATTTTCTATCTTTGATGATTATGGAAAAAAATGATAGATTTTAAGTTGGTTGTGATAAGTTGAGCTAAAATGAAATAGGAATGAAGAAGAAATATTGAGTTTTAAAATAAAAAGTTGGTAATGATATATATATGCATATAAATACTTTGTTTTTCCTCTTCACTTGTCACATACGGGTATATATGTGAAAATTTGTGGATGAGTTGATGATATCAAAGTGCCAAAGGATTGAGGTTGTGATTCAAAGAATTGATGAGTGATTAAGTTATGAAATGAAAATGAGCTTAAAATATGAAATTGGTAAAGTACACGGGATTGTCATTGAGCAGGCATTGTACATAGTCCATTTATACAATTATGCATAAATAAATACTTATAAGTGTGCAAATTAATGTGACTGCAATGTGTGTCTTGCGTAAATGGGTTATGCAGGTTAAACTTCCACATTCAGATGTTTCCAAAATTTGGAAGAAAATGCTAATCTAGAGCGTACAGTGAGTAAACCGAGATGGTCTCACTTCATTGTTTGTTTTGATTAAATTTGTATTAATTGCTATTGGATGATGTTATGAATGTGATTGATTGTGTTGGTTTCCAGACAAATGGTCCAATGAATGTGATGTATGAATGAAATATTGAAGTGCTCCTTGTATGTGAATTGGATGAAATATGTGATACATGATTTGGTTGTTAAATGCCGGACTTAGTTTCAAAGAAAAGTGTGATCATGCATATAAATGAAAAAAGTGATAATCAACTCTAATGTTAAATGTCGAACTACGGTTCAATGATATGTGAAAGTGAGTTAATGAGAATATGCAAATGTGATTGAGGCATTCTATTTCATAAATGCATGAAACATAATAGCAGTTGTAACTAGAGTAGCCACTGATCAGAGCTTAAAGCTCAATGTGTGAAAAAGAGCCTTAAGATCAAAAGTGATTAAGAGCCTAAGGCTCACTATGTAAAATGAGCCCTGTATCCCCCAAGCGGATAAGGGACAATTAGTAATGAGCCCCATATCTCATGGATACGGGACAATTTAGGCACTCGGTCACAACAAAGTAATAAATGAAAATTGGGTCTCATATGCACTGCATATGCATAATACGAATGATTAAAGTGTATTGAGTGTGAAATGTGAAATGTGAAATGTGAAATGTGAAATGTGAAATGATGTGAATGTGAATTATGTGTTATGTAACTGGGTGAGTCTTCGATGATGGTCACTCATTGAGTTCACAAAACTCACCCAAAATTTACAAATATTTTTCAGGACCAGAAGAATATCCCATTAAACAAACGGAAGTATCCCTACATCATTCAAATGAGGGATAGAGGTCGGGATCAGTTCACATCTGCATTGTATTTCTTTCTTTTTGTATGGAATTGTATATTCTACGATTTTTGCATCAAATTATGTATTCCAAAAGTTTTGTAAAAACGTGTATATGATTTATGTTGTAATGTAATGACTTTATGACTAAAGTGTTTTGTTTTTGTGAAAGGGCCCAAATGGCTATTGAATATTCTGTTGATTGTGTTGTTATGATTGAAAAAGTTTACTAATAAAGTGGGCCCAAATTGATTATCAATTTCTATATATTTTGATTGTATTCAAAAAAATTTGTACTGAGTTTTGATTGATTAAGTATTCTAGCACGCCATCCTCACGTGGCACGGACTCGGATATCACCCATAGATGTCGGGTACTTGCCTTGTGGGAGTGGGGTGTTATATAAGTTTTGCTCATTTTCCCATAATTCTAACTCCAATTTAACTCAATATCATCCATAAACAGATTATAGTCCATGATTGATCATGAACACTAATAACTGAAGATACACATATATACACATTCATCATCAAATTCCTACACATATTCAACTTCCTTTTCACCTTCTTTTCACTTCTGACTATCACCTTAATTCTTTCCATTTCAAGATACCACATTACTCCCTTTCTTTATCTCTAGAATCATTTTATTTCATCATAACAACACCTAAAGAGATTCACATTAATTTATCAAGAAAAAAAAATCATGTATCTAGTTTTTCTGCACTTTTTCCTACACCTAGTACTCAACTTCAGGTCAAAATTTGAAACTATTAAAGATAGAATTTGAATCCGATGTCTTCATGAAAAATGTAGAAATATGTATCTAATTTAATCTAAATCAAAAATCACCTCATTTGGATATCTACAGAACAAGTTATGGCTAAATTACATATGCATAATCAATGGAAAATGTTACAGCTAGCAATACATTTTCCAGCACCGTTTGAGCACCATTTACTCAATTTTATCCAATATTATATCATTTCAAAATCTATTACCCATCAAAACATGAAAGTAAGACATGAATCCATCCATATTTCTCATCCACGTTTTAGCATGTACCATTCTCATTTTTTTGAACATTTAACTCTTAACTATAATCAAAACATGTTTCATTCATCAATTCAAGAAGAGTGATGCTTATACTTACTTGATTCACCCAAAGCTTCTTCAATCACTATTTAACCCTAGCTCTCCAACATATACGATCATCACAAATGAAGGTGGAGTAGTTTAGTTTTTCTAGTGGTAAGATGATGAATGTAACAAAAGTGGAAGTAGCAAGTGAAGGATAAGAGCAAGGTTCAAAATAAATGCTTGGGAGAAAAGAGCGTCATAGATGGAGAAGAGAGCAAATGAAGAAAAACGAAGGAGATGGAGATGAGAGAAGCATATGTCGTGTTTAGAAAGTGAAAGACCCAATATGGTTTTTCACTTAATAAATTCGTGACTTAAACATGTGGTGTGACAAGTGACACTTGTCACTCTCTCAAGGTTTCTTCTTGGTCTTTTATTAACTAATCCATTTATCTCCAATTTCTACTCCAATTGTCTCCTAATTTTTAATGAAATAATTCATTAAAACTTAATGTCATATGTTAAAATTTCTACTACCATTTGACATTTATTTCAATTACTATTCATCAATTGTTCTGCCACTTGACATTTTTCCTAGTCCAATATACCCTTAAAATTTTAGAATTTTTCCAAATTTTCACCAAAATTTATGAATCATTACATATACTCTCCAAATCAATTCTTAAGACACATAATCCATAATTCACATTATAATCAAATTAAACAATCATTTATACCCGAAAAACATCAAATGAGTGTATGAACAATGCATTTTAATGTGTGCAACAATCAAATTTCACGTATGTGTGTGTATGCTAATATTATGCATAAGCATGAAATGCATTTTCTAATATCTCTTTGCTATTTTCTCAATTTTATAAATCTAAGGTTCTAACCCTTAGTATGGGAACGGAATGTTACAATAATAGCCCTTTAAGCAGGTAAATTCATCTCAAACTCAAGGTAAAGATGAGCTAGTTTCGATAAAAACACAAGACAACAAACAAGTGGTTTCTTGGCTGTTTTGCGAGAGGTTAAGGTGTGAATTTCATGTACCAATTTAGCTAGAGTAAAAACTAGAATACAAAGAAAAGTTTGAAACAATTTTGGTGGAGAGAGGTGAGGAAGACAGCAAAAATGTTGTTGTTGCTAGAATTTGCTTCATCAATATGCTAGGTGTCACCAATTTCAAAGAAATATGTCTTTAGACATGGAATCTACTTGCCCATTTCATGCTGCCATTAATCAACACACTAAATTGCCACATGTCACCAATTAATCAGTTCATATGTCTCACTATAATTAGTTCACTATAATTAGTCCCCATATCACACAATAATTGGTTCATTTGTCAATTGATTAACTATTCCAAATGTCACCCAATTATAGGTGTAATCATCCTTTTTTATGTATCAATTTATCCTACACTTAGCATTTTTTTAATACAATTGCACATATTCATTCATCAATCTCCCAATTAATAATAATTAATTCCAATTTACTAATTGGAATCCAATCAACTTAACATTTTTCATACCCTGAGACATGTCAAAGGAGTGCATATACTTACTTATAATGTGTACAAATATCAATTCATGTATGAATGTTAATGTTATGCATGTATATGCAATGCTTGATCTAGGGTTGAATCCTAAGCATGTTCCAGAAAATAGGATATTACACTTTGAGCAGATTTTCTTGTATGGATCTTGTAGTGAGTATGATCGAAATGGAAACAAGGTGTAGAAGTTGTGAGGGTTTCAGTGGTGAGAGTAGTGAAAAAGAGAAGAATGAACTAAGATGAAACTTCTCCTGTAGAAACTTGACACATCAAATGCTAGGTTTCATCATCTTACATTAACATTGGTCCTTAGGCATGTAAGTCACTTGTCCTATATATATGCTATCAATTTTCACCTAGTTATTAGCCAATTTGTCACTCCATGATCAATGTCATTTGTCAATTAATTCACTATACCAAATGTCACTCATTTATCTATGCCAGATGTCACTCAATTATAGGCTTAGTCATCCTCATTTTCCATGTGTCCACTTATCTTACCACTTGGCAGTTTTCCTAAACCAAATATACATTTTAATTCATCAATTTTTCAATTGTATCAATTAATTCCAAATTTACTACTTGTAATCAATGAAACCAATCAATTGAGTGCATTTACATTCTTTGCAATATGTAATAAATCATAATTCATGTGTGTGTGCTATCATTATGCATGTGAATGGAATGCAATTCATGAATTTTCAATTATATAACTTCTATGCAATAGTTTACAGTTCTAATCCCTCAATTTGAAAAACTGGATATTACAATAATCATCAACCACCTTTAGCCGACAATTTTCAACTTCATCTCCAAATTGTCTTGGCATCGTTTTTGGAGGAATTAACTCTAAGTCCACCAGGTCACCATTAGTTCTTAGAACATCCTTTTTCACTTTAACAAGGTCTTCAATGGTTTGATCTTCGACAAATATAACATCACGACTCCGAATCAACTTCTTATGGACTAAATCATAAAACCGATAATCGAATTAATCTTCTCCCTAACCAATAAATATACACGGGCAAGTCTTGACGTCAAGCTTGGATCTCTCATCTTTAGGGATATGGACATAAGTTTTGTAACCAAATACTTTTAGATAATCATAGGAAACATCCTTTCTTAACCATACTTTCTCCAAAACATTAGAATATAAAGGGATGCAAGGTGAGCGATTTAATACATGAACTGTTGTGAATAGAACCTCACCCTAAAATGTCTTAGGCAACTTCACATGTGAGAGTAGGCATCAAACTCTCTCCATCAAAGTTGTGCTCATCCTCTCAGCTAAACCATTCAACTGTGGTGTCTTAGGAGAAGTAGTTTGATATTAAATACCATGCTCTTTGCAATAGACGTCAACTGGTCCAAGGTACTCTCCACCATTTTTTGTTCTAATGCATTTCAACTTCTTCCCGGTTTGTCTTTCAACTGAGGCTTGAAATTGTTTGAAAACATCTAGCACTTTATCTTTATTCTTCAAGGTGTATACCCACGTCTTCCTAGAATGGTCATCAATGAAAGTCATAAAGTATTGAGCACCACCTAGTGAATTTAGCATTGGGCCACATAGATCTAAGTGTATCAAATCTAACACATTCTTCATTCTAGAAGGAGGGGAACTTTTGAAAGCAACACTATTTTGTTTTTCTACAAAACAATCAGCACACTTCTTTAAATATACCTGGTCAACTCTAAATAATGCATTCTTTTTCACCGACTGAGTTATCTCCTTCTAACTCATATGACCAAGTCTCCTATGCCACAATTTAATTACATCATCTTTCTCCACTGGATTCACAACATTATTAGAGACCTTTGCCTACATCACATACAACTTTGAGCACTTTCTTACCTTTGGTGATTACCAAGGAGTCTTTAGCAAGTTTGCATTTTCCATTTTTGAAAATATTGCAAAAACTTTCATCATCAAGTATGCCAATCGAAATCAAATTTAGACGAAAATCAAGAATATACTTAACATATTTTAGAGGCAGTCTCATGTCATTGTCTGTTTCCAAGTAAATATCACCTTTTCCAATGATTTTGGCTAAACCACTATTTCTCATTTTAACGACACCAAAATCTCCTTCTGTATATGATGAGAAGAGTTCTTTATATGATGTGGCGTAAATAGTGACACCATTGTCACCTATCCAGTTGAACTCACTTGATGCACTATTTACATCATTATAATATGAGATGATGTGAAAGTCATCAATGGTGGTAGTCGTCGATGCGTGTTCATCATCACTACTATAATCTTTCTTGACTTCTTTGCCTTTTTTCTTTTCTTCTTTGAACTTTCGACATAACCTTTTGATGTGATCCTTCTTTTTGTAGTGATGGCACTCAACGTTTGTATACTTATTTGATCTTCCTCTACTCTTATCTCTGAAATTTGGATCTCTAGATTTGCTCCTCCCTTTAAAACCAGTGACCAAAACTGTTTGTGTTGAAGAGGCCAAACTCTGTGATCTCCCTCTCATCTCTTCATTCAAATTTCACATTTTATAGATTCCATATTAACAACACCGTCAACTGCATAATTAGTGATTGAAATCTTCCAAGACTCCCAAGACTCTAGCAAGGAGGTAAGTATGAAAAGGGCAAGCACTTTATAATCGAACTTTATATCCATTCCTAATAATTGATCAACAATCTCCTGAAATTCATTTAATTAATCTTCCACCGAGGTATATCTTCTTGATATTTTATCTGTACTAATAATTTATTGTTATCAGTTTTTGAGGCATACAATTCCTCAAGCTTCTCCCATAATGTCCGTGCGTGAGTCTCGTTGCAAATATAATTATACAAATTATCTTTAACAAATTGCTGAATAAAACTACATACATGGTCATGCTCAAACGTCCACTCCTTGCCCGATTTATTTTCAGGTTTTGTTGTAGTAAACACTGGTAAATGCATTTTTGTCACAAACAGAAGATCTTTCATCTTATTCTTCCATATATGGTAGTTGGAGCCGTTTAGGTTAATCATCTTACTTATTTTTGCTTCCATCTTTGATGAGAAATGCTTTGATACAAAACTGAACCTGACTTTGATACCACTTATTGAGAAAAACTACGAATTAAATCCCATAGGTAAAATAAGTAAGAAAATAATACATAGAAATTTAACGTGATTCACTCTCTAATCTGAGCTACGTCTATAGGCCAAATTTCGAATAAAACTTGCACTAATGAAAAAAGCAAGTACAGAGAGTGAAAAATAATATAACAAAATAGTGGCATTCACACACAAAGTGTTTCCCAAATTTGCTATCTGTAGGATAATATCCTCACTATTTTGTCATTTACTTTTTTAGGAAAACGTTTCCTAAAAATATCCCAAAAATTACTCTCTCACACAAGATGACTCTCTAAAATTTATTCTCAAACTCATCACACATGTCATATACGTTTGATGTGCATCTATATTAAGAGAGGAGGAAGGGAGGGTCTTTTATAAACCCTCCACTACATATCAAGTTGTTATGTAGCAACTAACAGCTTGCATACAAGTTGTTAAATGTAAGTTGTTTGTCAACTTGCTTTTTTTTTAAAAGATAAATCTAGAATGACGATATCATGTATGTCGGTACCACCTTATATATTGTAACTAGTGGATCTAGAAGTGGTAGTTGCAGCTACTAATTTTAGAGGTTGGTGAAGTAGTCTCACTTCTTTGATCATGTTAAGCAACCTTTTTATTTAGGGTCGAATTACCCAAATTTATGGCTCATAACATGTGTTACCGCATGCGTGGTTTCATGGGATGGGATCATGGAGAGAAGAAAAGATAAATCTAATCCTATGAACTATTATATAAAAATATATTAAGTTTTATGAGTATCCATTTATTCAATAAATAAAACCTATAAAAATTAAATAAATAAAAATTCATAAAATAAGAGAATCAGAATAAGAAAAACATGTGATGTAACTTCTATCATATTGCGCAGTCAGCAATGACTCCTCTAGCCATCATCACCTCATGCTGGCACTCACAATAAATTCTTAGCGCCATCCTTTTCCATCGCCACGTGCTTCCACCTAGATTCTCGCACTTCTTGTTTTTTTTTTTTTTCATTAAAGTTTCCACGTTCTACGTGCCAATCAACACTTGAACGTTTTCGATTCCACTTGTTCGATGGGCAAGCTTTCCCATTTAAGAGTTAGGTCACATTTTTTAATCTTGGATCAATAATATTCCGTCGGATATTCTCTGCTGACTGCAGTCTTTCAACCAATAACCGACAAGACATATCAATGGCCTGGACATCATAACAGAATATTCGTGAAATATCAATTTTGAAATTTTAAAAAAAATCCAAAATAGCCAACCGAACAAAATATTTATAATCAGTAAATAAAAGTAAGATATCTTCTCTGTAACTCTTGACAGACGGAACCGTGAAAGACAAGCAACGAAAAGTTACAGGGGGAGTTTAGCAAATAGCTAAGGAATATCCAAAGGCATTTTTTCTTTTTTTCTCGCAATGACAAAGCAACAATGGAGGAATATTCTACCAGCAGATCCATTCTTTGTTTTGGTTTCGGTTTGGTTTTCTTTTCCTTTCTCCTCAGAATAACAAACGATATCTGTCTTCACAAGCCAGATACCTACCACCAACCATTATAAAAGTAACCTTTCTCCTAAAACCCTTTTTCTCATCCATCAAACCACAATCTTCCAAAATCCCAGGCTCTCTGCTGCTCGGTATGGCCCTCAAAGCTGTTCATGTCTCTGATGTTCCCCATCTTCACCAGGTCACAGAGAATGCTTCTTTTTCTGTCCGCTCCAACTATTTCTCCAAAGGTTGCATTAATTATCATACTTCCGTATTCGTTTCCTGCCTTTCTTTTTTCTATTTTGGTGGGTATTGATCTTTTCCCATTGATGAATAGGGGTAGAGTTAAATAGGGTGACCTCTGGAATACCCAAGTTCTTGGTGATAGGGCATAGAGGTCATGGCAAGAACAAGTTTGAAACCACAGATCGAAGAATGGAAGCCATTAAAGAGAACTCCATCATGTCTTTCAACGCTGCTGCTAAATTCCCTCTTGACTTCATCGAGTTTGATGTTCAGGTTAGGTTTTATTTCCTCATTAATTCCTGGATTATTTTCTTTGGTTCTTCGTATTTTCTTTTAGCATGTCTCTACTTTTTTTGGGGTCATATTGTTGGTATTTCAAAGGCTATCAGTGTCAGTCGCCCGCATACCATTTGTTTCCGTCGGAGTCCAACTGCGTTTAGCCGCGTCAACGCGGATCATCTGTGCCATCACGCATGAAATTTGTGGAGGGAATTAAACGATAAATGGCACAAAGATCCTCTTCCGTGTCAACGCACGTAAAACTAGCCTTTCCTTTTCCCCCTTTTCCGTAATTGTTTTAACGAAATTACGGATATTGTACGGATGATGTCGTATTTTGGTTTGTTTTCTTTGTGGGCGGCGATTTATTTTGTCGTCTTGTTTTTAAAAAAAGAATTCAAAGAATTACCAAGTTGAACTCAAAAATTAAAGAAACAGTGTGATTTGATCAGGTGACCAAAGATGGGTGCCCTGTCATTTTCCACGACGATGTTATCCTCTCCGAAGATAATGTAAGTCCATCTTGCTCTACTTTTAGCCTTTAATATGCCTATTTTAGCTTCCAGGATCTATCTTTTTTTTCTTTATTATGTTTCATAAATTTTAATTATTTATTTACGCCAAATTTATATAAATAAATGAATAAAATTTATGAAATAGAAAAAATAGATAGATGATTCGTCCCCTTCTAGCTGCCAGGATCTTCTGTCTATTTTTTTTATACCTTTTTTTTCATAAATTTTAATTATCTATTTATTTAAAATTTCTATAAATAAATGATTAAAATTTATAGAATAATATAGACGTAAAAAAAAATGGACAGAGGGTACGTCTCCCTATTCTAGGAGGCTACTTAATTTGCTGAGGTTTTATTTGGAACCAATCATGAGGCATGGAAGTGGATTTGTGATGAACAGGGCACCATATATGAGAAGAAAGTGACAGATTTGACCTTGTCTGAATTCCGAAGCTATGGTCCACAAAGAGAGGCGGGAACAATTGGCAAACCTCTTTTAAGAAAAACTAAAGATGGGAAAATAGTAAGATGGAATGTGGAAGAGGACGATTCACTCTGCACTCTACAAGATGCATTTCAATCGGTAAAACCTTCTCTTGGTTTTAACATCGAGCTCAAATTCGATGATCACATCGTATACCAGCAAGATCACCTTATTTGGGTCCTTCAAACTGTCCTGAAGGTATAAAATTAATACCTCTCACGTTTTAATTTATGGGTTTAATGATGTGAAACAGTGCTGAATTTTGATCTTTCTATATGTTCTTTAGGTGGTGTTTGAGTATTCCAACGAGAGGCCCATTATTTTCTCATCCTTCCATCCCGATGCTGCTCTGCTTGTTAGAACGCTACAGAGCACATACCCTGTAGGATCATTTCTAATTATGTTAATTTTTCCTCTCTTTTCAAAAGTTTCACTAACTGGTAGTGGTGCTAATGAAAATCGTACGTTTCAATTGTTGCAGGTTTTCTTTTTAACAGATGCAGGGACTCAAATTTTCTATGATGAGAGGAGAAACTCGTTAGAGAAGGCCCTAAAGGTGTGCTTAGAAGGTGGTTTGCAAGGAATAGTGTCTCATGTCAAGGGTGTTTTCACAAATCCTGGCGCAGTCAACAATATCAAAGAAGCCAAGCTTGCCCTTGTAACTTATGGAGAACTAAAGTAAGCATGAAGAACAAACAGTAGAGCTCGCTAGACTATCAGTTCCTTTCTTCAAAGTTTCAATTTATCTTTAGAAGAGTACTGACTTTTTATATGCTCTTGTGAAGTAACGTGCCAGAAGCAGTACACATGCAACATTTGATGGGTATAGATGGAGTAATAGTTGATTTTGTTGAAGAGATTACGGAGGCGGTGTCGGATATGTTAAAGCCATCGAAAGCATGTGATGAGGAAGAGAATGGGCAGATGGAGTTGAAAGCAAAGCCCAGTTTTTCCGAGAAGGAGCTTTCTTTTCTTCTGAAGCTAATTCCGGAGTTAATACGACAATGAAATAGCCTATGGACTGTTTGATTTTTCTTTTCGTACTGTACATGGTAAAGAAAAAAGTAATACACTAGCAAAGGGCAAAGGAGATTCTACTGACAATCGCTAATATCAAAATAGTACCGATAACATCCTAAATCCTAAAAAATGAAGTTTTGTGCCTTTTTTAATATATGGGTCATCCATTTAGGTTAATTGATGCAATAACTAAGTAATGTGTACCAATTAAATATTGATATAGTCTTAAAAATGATTTAATTAAATATTAGTTAAAAGTGTGGTTTTCACCTTAATATTTAACAAAAATCTAAATAAGTGTCCTATTGTTATCTCAATTACCACTTTTGTCACTTATATAGGTGCAATTAGTACTATTTTAACGAATAAATTTGGGCTTAACTTTACAGTAAAAGGTACCTTATAAGGAGGGATTTATCATATATTTATAATCCAATTTAATATTCTTTACTTGCTCAAAGTAAGATTCTTGACACACTTTCAACTCAAAATAAGGTTGGACATCTTATGGGTATATTGGGTAACGAACTATAATAGGTCGAGCATTGCCTCAAACTATTAAGACAAGTTTAGGCTCTGATATTATAATAAATTTGGGCCTAATTTCACTCCAAAAGATATCTTATAAGGAGATGTTTTTTTATATATTTATAAACCAATTTAAGATATAATCTTATGAAAAAATATCTTCTCCTAATAATCACGTTATCTTCTAATAACATTGAACAATCAAATTATTTAATTGAATGTGATTCATATTAAATTTTCAGTTGTCTATATTAAATTAATCAAGGTTTTTCGTTTAGTGTAACTAGAAACATGTGAGTTTCATCTTATGTCCATATAGTAGGTCCATGTTGTTTTTCTATTTTGCGAACTTTATGCTTGTTCTCATGATCTTCATTTATATTTCAAAATGACATCAGGGCTAGATTTGTATATTTGTATTTGCAATTTCTTTTAAATATGTTACTAACATACTATCTTAAAAAAATCATATCAATAACCATAAAGGCTAAAGTTTTCTATCCTTGGTCTGACAACCAAGCAAGTTGAAGCTATACTATCAACTAATCTATTGATTATTCTCTTTGTACAATGAAATGATCATTATACTTCAATTTTACAAACAAGGTGATCATGATTCATGCACATTTTGAGGGAAGATGTTAATAATATCTTCTTATAACAATTACACCTATTGATCTCTAATCAGATCCCTTAGTTGTGATTTACCTTAATCCTTGATATATGTACACTACAAGAAAAATAGGTTTTAGCAATAGAAATTACCGACAAAAAATAAAAATATTCCATCAAGAGATAAAATTGGTGACGGAAATTACTGACGGAAAGAGTCGTTGGAAGAACAACCGTAGGTAAATTTTAGCGATGAATAAAATGAATTCATCGCAAATTTAGCAACGAAAATTTGTATATCTGTCAGTAAATTTAGCGATGGAATTTTTTATTTTCGTCAAATTTAGAATATTTCATTGCTAGTTTGTCGACAGAATCACAATATTCTATCGGTGAATTTAGCGACGGTAAGTTACTACAATAAAAACATACATTTCGTGTCATTTTTAAAGTAGACGTCGCGAATTGTATGAGGCTTTCGTGACTAACAGAGCCAAGATTCTGCGACGTTGTATGCAGACGTCACGGATAAACAAAGTGTTTGACGTTGTTTTGCTAGAAAGATGTCCCAAAATAGTAAACGCAACGTTATGGTGAATTAAACGTCGGGAAAGGCCAGGTCCACATATTGTTCCCCTCGCCCCACCAGAACGACATTGTGTCGTTGGCCCAGCACAACATCGTTTTTGTATCCTTGGAAGTTAAACTCTCGGCCTCCAACCAGATGAGACGACGTCGTGTCCCTGCCCCCATAACGACGTCATCTCATCTTGTGTAAATGAAATACAGAGGTTCATCAGTCTCCAGCGTTTAGCTTTGTCGCCTTCCCTCTTCATCGAGCCACCTTCCCTCTCTCATCTTCTGTCGCGCTTGGAATCTGTGGAGGTTGCTTCACTAGTTGACGTCCCTCTGTCGTCTATAGTCGAAGTGCATGTGCGTGTTGGTTGAGGTAAGTCATTCAACTACTTTGCTTGCGATTAATGTCGGGTAAAATGTTAGTTTTTGAGTCAATTGAATTGGACGATTTAATCTGGGTTTAAGATTGCTTATTCGTTTGTTTTGATTATTTGTAACACAATGCATTTGGCTTTGCATTGTCTGAAAGTATGTTAAGAAAGAAGAGATTATATGTTTAGGTGGTTTAGGATAATATGGTGAAGGCTTTGAAGTGTTCGATGAAAGTTCAGAGAGGGTTTATGGCTTTGAATCACGTTTGTATTATGGATAATTCAATGTCTATATATACTTGATGTGAGAAGTCTACTATTGATTTAATAATATGAGCAGAGAGGACAGTATACTTGAAGAAATATGTTTAGTAAGTAGACAAGATCAGTCATGCTCCTAAAAACCACAAATGTTGTGGTCATGGGCCAACTGATGACTATACAATTATTCTCCTGCATTTAAACAGAGGGAAATTACAACTATTGTATCAGCACAAGTAGAGCTCTATCCTACTTCAGTAAGGGGCGAATGATGGAAGTGATTTATTTTGTAGAAAGAACCTATAGCCCAATTTTTTAAGGTTCCAAGAGATGGTGTATTTCCTTGTTTATAAGCTCACTTAAAAGGAACTTAGAATCAATTAAATTAATTTGAGAAAGAATTGCGCATCTTAAATCTTAATTAGAAGC
>JAOSBK010000007.1:7620719-7640442 GCA_027568895.1 Erythroxylum shatona | reverse complement strand
AACATATTCCACTCTTTTGACCATAATTTTGTCGTTCGACCTCCAAATTACCTGTTTTTGAACCAATAGATTCCTAACACGTTTCTCTATCTCTTCATAAAGATTTATAGCTTTTGGTATTGATTCTAAAAAGATTGATTGAGTCAAAGTAAGGGTATCAGTTGGAAAAGCATGAACTGGATATTTCACTGAACATATTTCAATATTTGGATGATATCTTGATCTATAGAGTTCAAAATGAGATGATTCTTATTTCTAAATAAACTAGAGACATAGCGCTACAAATCTCTAAAGAAATTGAATTTTAATTCATTTTCTAAGATTTTTAATTTCTGGATGGGAGTTGAGTATAGTGTACTGCTTTAGCTTAATAATAGTCCAAAAATGTTTGGGCTATAACTTTCAAATTTTTGAATGTAATTGAATGATTTTAGTGTCATTAGAAACTTAAGACAAAAGGGAAAAAATGATCTGAAGAAGTCAATTTGTAATTCTGGTTTGAGGTTTCCTAAAATCTGTTCTGAAAAAAGGAGAAATGAGTTTGTTTTTGATGTTTGACTAGTGTGAGCACGTCACCCTTATGAGATGCGTGTTTAGATGTCACTTAGGACGTCAGGCACGTGACTCGTGAGGGCGGGGTCCCAACAATCTTAAAATTACTTTCAATTAAGAATTTGTACAAAAAGTTAAGAGTAGTAGACTATCATTACATTCACTTATCCAGAAGCTATACAGGTGGTAAAGGCGAATGCTCTGACTACTACGATGAGATCCTGTCCCTACCCTTCAACTCACCCACCTCATTACGTAGCTGGATTATGCAATCTATCAGTCTCTCTACTGTGCTCTCAAGCTGAAGGACTATCTCATTTAATATGGATCGCCTACTAGATCCAACTGTAGTGGATATGGATGATTGTAAAAAACATGTGTTTGCAAATGAACATAAGCTAAAAATCCTTCTACAATGGTTCCTACCACCCACTGCATCAAGATACGCCTGACTCTCATCAAGCATTTCGGGGTTCTGAGACTGTCACTCAATGCTTTCTTGTATTTGGTCTTATCATTTTAATTTTAATTCTTAATAAGTGATACTTTTTAATAATTAATATTAAAGTATAGATTTTACATATATGAAGTTGTCTGCATCGAGGGTTCACGAAGGTCACACCATCATGCTTCTTAGTATGAGTGTGCAAAAGAGCTAACATAGTGTAGGTTACCTACCCATAGACTTTTTCTGCATCAGAATAAATTGTTATAAATGAACTACAATTTATTAAAACTTTTTTAGAATTTCCTCTATTTTTATGATATTTACCCCTTGTTAGATAAAAAATTTAACTCAACAATACAACCATTAATAGCATCAGACATTTATAACATTATTATTCTCCATAGTGCACATATTTTTATTTTAAATTTCATACATCAAATTACATTGAAATTAAATTTCATACATCAAAATAAAAAATCAGGATATAAGTGTAAAGTTTTGATACTTACATGTTGAACTGCATGCTCCTGGTAGGTCAAAGATCC
The DNA here is from genome assembly GCA_027568895.1 of Erythroxylum shatona. Taxonomy (NCBI): domain Eukaryota; kingdom Viridiplantae; phylum Streptophyta; class Magnoliopsida; order Malpighiales; family Erythroxylaceae; genus Erythroxylum; species Erythroxylum shatona. Next base: position 7,638,897 of record JAOSBK010000007.1, on the reverse strand, counting down.
TCTAGTGTGTACGGGTAGCTTCTCTTCGTCTGGTCCTCCACATTTGTTGGCAGAATTGTGCTAGGAAATAGATATTGCCTCAGGTGATGCCCAATACCACTACCAACGACTCCATATTTCTTCAGATTTATATGGTGGTCGTACACCATTCTTATGTATGAACTCGCCTCTCTAATACATTATAAATTACAACATCAAATTTTGAATCCAAAAAAAATTTCTAAAAAAAAGAAAAACATACTATAAGTACTTATAAATGACAATATTTATCTAATTAATGTATAAATTAGATAAAATAAAAATATTAAAGAATATACTTTGTGTACCTCAAACTCCTAATAATAAAAATCCTTTGTCAGCTGAGAGGCATTCTTCCATATATAACCCTCAAGATCTACCCTCTCCTTGAACTTGGATGAAATATTTCTTGAGCACGTTCCAGATGGAACCAACCTAATATATAAGTTATTTTAGATAATTTTCAAATTAAAACCTATAACTTTAGTATAAACCTCTGGTGATATCATGTATTACAAAATTTTTAGAATTTTACTTACAAATTGTTGACAATTGTGATGTACGTTCTTTCATCAATTCCCTTACATACAAGCTGGAGGTCACCTCCTTCATTTGCAAAATTTGCCCCTGATATCTTTGTGGATATAGGGTGGTGGATGGTATAGGGCTAGTGTATCATATAGCAGGGCCGATGGATGGTATAGGAGTAGGTACAAAAGGTGATGCCTCATCTGATGCGCAGTAGTATCTATAGAATGTGATGCTTCACTTGAAAATCTTCAAATCATTGTAACCTGAACCTTGGCCGCATCATATCTTGTTTTCTCTTTAGTTGCATATTTTTAACCTAAAATTCACATTTTATTGAAATTTCGAGTAATAGAACAATATAAATTCAATATATAACAATATATTGTTAATGCAATAATAGATTTTTTCATATAATATTCTATTACAATCACAAATTAATCACTATAAACTCTTAATTGTAAATCAAAATTATCATCTTCTTCTTCTTTTCGAAGAATTAGAATCAAAATCAAGCTCCTTTTGAGATCTCTCGCCCTCCTTATCCTCTTTAGATGAAATTTCAACATATTCATTATTTGGATCATTCAAAGGTTCATTCTCGTCATATGTTACACGTGCATTTATTTCATAAACATCTTCCTGAAATGCTTCACTTTCAATTCTCTTATTTTTCTCCCTTTCCGTATAATTTAAAAACTTCTCTAAGTTTTACTTTGCATATGGCCAATCAATATAATTTATCTCGTTTTAAGCTAGAAAAAGGCACATAATACACCTAGATCATTTGCATCGTCAACACGAAAGGTTCAAATATTCTAAATCTTCTTTGTTGGTTGATTTCAACTAGATTGTATCGGCTGTGCACTTTTGTTCCAACATTAGGAGTTAGATCAAACCATTCACACTTAAATATCACATTCCATTTTATTGGCAATGTAGGTTATTTAATTTCAAGTATATCAATAGTTTTACCATAGTAATCCATCAATTGTCCCTGTATGCCAATCCCACTATTTACTGTTGCCATGCTATGACTATGATATTCTGTATGAAATTTGTATCATTTAATAAAATACACTGTAAGGGTCATTTCGCAAGTTCACATATGAACTTGTTCTCTATTGGATTTTCTAAGGCATACATAAAAAACAATTTTATCATATTAAATAGTATAATGTCATTTAATCACTTTAATATGATAATTCAACCATTTCAATTATTACAAGTGAAAACTTACATATTTTTCAAACCATCGATGAAAGTGCCTTTTAACTTTTTTATTGATATCATTCTGTGTTGTTTTAGGCATTAGCTCACATAACCATTCCTCGTATAATCTAAAAGCATTATTATGTATTTTAGATATGAACAACAATAACTTCAAAAACCCAAATAATTAATTTCAAAATCAACTTAAACTTACACGAGAAAGGTTGAACCTTTTGACAATTCGATAAAATGTAAGCAAGGGCAGCCTCTATTTCTTCTTCTGTTAACATTCTTCTTATTACCGTCTGTATGTTCGTCCAGGATATGTGAAAATAGATAAGTTACCATCAACATTATTCGTTCCTCCCCTATTATCATTACGAGGAACTTTTCTTTCTCTTGTGTGCACATACGACTCAAAATAATGTGAATAAAATGTACTTGCTTCCTCCACTAAATAAGCATTACATATCAAACCTTCAACTCTAGTCTTGTTTTTGACATTTTTCTTCAAGTGATGCAAATACCTACATTATAAATAGGGTTATTACAATTCCGTGATTAAAACAAGTTATAACTCTAATTTAAATATTAACTATAATTAACTCTTAAACGGATACATCCATCGATATTGAACTAGATCATCAAGTTTAGCCTTGTGTGCTTAATGTACTAGTAGATGCTCCATATAGTCAAAGAAACTTGGAGGAAAAATCCCTTATAATTTGCACAAGACTATTGGAATTTTCCTTTCTAGTTTTTTCATTTCAGTCAACTTTATTTTAGATGATGCTAAAATAAACTTAATTCTGTTATAGCTTCCCAAACCTTATTCGACAATAACTCCCGAAATGCAATTAGAATTATCCTTTGCATAAACACATAAAATTATGACTTTTCATCCCAAATAATTTGTACTTCCTTATCTCCACACACCTTGCTAAGTTCGAAACATAACCATTGGAAACTTTAGACTTTTCAACCATTGACATAAAGTTTCTTTTTGTTTTTTATCCTAAGTGTAACATATTTTCAGATATTTACCAATGTGAAGATCTTTATCTAGCTCATTCCTTCTATAAAAAAGTTTTAAATCAGCTCATGATTTTGCATAATCATTTGTCCTCCCTTCAATGTTTGTTAGGGTATTAAACAAATTGTCAAAAGTATTTGTTTTAATATGCATCACTTCTAGTTTGTGACCTATCAAATTAGTTTTCCAATATAATAAATCCTAAAAGATGCTTCGTTTTCTCCAACCAATGCTTTTACTAATGCTTGTATTAACTTCAACAGCTCCAAATTCTGTAACTTTCAGCAACCCTAATTCATCAATCTACTGCAATTTTATGAGGGGGGAGGAGGTGTTTGTATGATCTTATTCTTAATAAACTTTTGTTTATTACGTCTAAATGGATGGTTTGAAGGAAGAAAATTCTTGTGGTTATTAAACTAAGATGTTTTGGCCCCATTACGAAGATAAAAGGCAACATAATCATTACCATAATAAGGACAAACCAATTTCCCTACTATGCTCCATCTAGATAACATAGCATATGCTAGGAAATCACTAATAATCCACATCAAAGATGCCCTCAAAAAAATATTTTGTTTAAGAGCCACATCATATGTCTCGAAACCATATTCCCAAAGATGACGCGATTGAGATACCAATGGTTATAAGAATACATCAATTGTATGCTTTGGATTTGTGAGCCTTGGCACAATCACCATTAAGAACATATATGCCTCATTTATACACATTGATGGAGGTAAATTATACAGAGAAATTGTAATGGGCCATGATGAATATTATTGGTCGGAATGACCAAAAGGTTGGAATCTATCCGTCGATAATCCCAACCTAACATTTCAACTTTTAGCTGCAAACTCAGAATGGGTATTATTGAAATGTTTCCATACGAATGCATCCAATGGAAGACTCATTATTTCATCTTCCCGTTCATGTTCATTATGCCATCTCATATAAGATGTAGTAACATTAGAGGCATATAGTATTTGAAGTCTCGGAGTTACCAGGAAGTAATACATCTTCTTCTAAGGTACTAATTTCTGTTTGATAGTATGTTTTCTAGGTTTGAACTTAGATTGACCACAAAATTTGCACTCTTATAATTCCACATCATCTCTCCAAAATAACATACATCGCAATTTGCAACAATCAATTTTTCAACTGGAAAACCAAGACTCTTAATAAGTTTTTTCATATTATAAAAATTATTAACCATTGTATGATTAGGAGGCAATGATTCATTATACCATCCAATAATTTTATCAAAACTTCGAATAGAAATATATCCTTTAGAGTCTATGTTCAATATTCGAGCAATTGAAGATAATTGAGTCATCATCTCACAATTTAGCCATAATTCTTGGTCAACTGATTGTACAAAGTCAAAAAAGTTTTTGTATGTGGGTTTTGTTCTTCTTCAAAATTTCTATATTTTCCTGAAATGTATAACTAGCTGCATTATAAACCATTTGGATGTAAGGATTTTTATTTGCACCTATATTATTTGTTATAAATCCAATTCCTCTTTTGAACCCATCCATATATGTTGATGGGTTTACTTTATTACCCCTTGAGGTGTTATAAATTAGTGGCTCCCTACGTCGTGTCTACTCAAAATAATTTGGAACAAATCATTTTCTTAACAAATGGACATTCACTTCATTAATCAGAAGAAAATGAACATGGACATATGATCTTTAGGCCATCCATATATGCAGGTTGAGAATATGCATAGTGAATAAAAGCTTCAACTCTCTCAACAAACTCAGGATTATTGAAACCATCGAGTGTTAATCATCTATACATCCAAAATCTATCAACGTTATTCATTTATGCAAATTGTTATTTAAAATAATGATTTCATAGTTAGTACCCTTCATTTCCCCTAAGTTTACAGAACATTTAATCTTTACTTTACAGAACATCCCCTAAGTTTATAAAGGTCTTTGACCGTTTCTCCTTTATATTGAAATCAACCTATCCCACTATATGAGTTCAATGATTTATGTTCGAATTAATTACCTACAAGTTAATTTCCAAAGTTTGATTTTAAATAAGCACTATGGTACGTGGCATTGTTTACACCTGTGAATTGAGAAAGTAAGTTCTAACTATAACTCCTAAGCTCGTGGAATTTTTTACTGATAAGCCCCATGGGAGCTACATCATGGTTTTCCATCCTACACTACAAGAAAATTATAAATTATTGACAAAAAATTACCAACGAAAGTAATACCATAGTAAATTATAAATAGGAAATCATTTTCCATTGGTAATGTTGTCAGAAAAATTGCATTTTACGACGGACAAGATATCCATCAGCAAAGGTGGAGGGAAATTATCCTGACAATTTTTTTAAACATAATTTATCGATGGAAGAGCTACGTCTGTCAGTCAAATAGGTGAGAATGCTTGGCAAAATAAATAAGCATCGGAGTGTGCCGACAAAAACAACTTTTGTCGATAAATTACTTATGGAATCAATATTTTGTTGGTAAAATTGAAAGCTAAACATAGTCATTAGCTTCGGCTTCAACATTTTTAATAAAAAGAAAATGAAGTTGTTTGGTTTAACACCTAATGATGTCAAACAACGTCATTTTTATACGACGTTAAAGCTACTGAAGCCCACCCTTTTGTGTTTTAGTCTTTGATTTCCCCTCTCTTCATTTTCTCCTCTGTAGCTATCGGTGGCTCCTTATTTCCTTCACCATCTATGGTTCCTTGTTATACATCATCTATCATTCATCGTCCATTGTGCATGCTTCAGTTTTGTCACTAACTTCCCTTCCATCGCGTGCCATCATTGTCATCTTTGATTAATCGTTGGTTAAGGTAAATGGTCCATCTAGTTTTACTTATGATGGTGACATTGTTGTATTTGGTTTGGGTTTTTATTGGGTTTTGTGTACTCATCGTCGATTGTGTGTTGGGCCCCAAATTGTTTTCCTTGATGTTGTTAAGTATGAATTGATTTGATTATGTGGTTTTTCTAGATAATTTATGTTTGTTTAAAGTTTAATTAGCATGTTAATGATTTGGGGAGAATTATTGCTTAGGTTGATGGAATTGGAAGTGTTAGTGGGAAATTAAGATTAATTTGAGTTTAGTAAGGTGTAAGTGAAAAATGAAGAAGTAAAAGTGTATAAGGGCAAACATGGAAGATCACTTAAGGGTAAGAGGTTTAAGGCTTTCATAGAGGGGCATTATAGTCCTTGCTCATTCCTTTAGGCTTAAGTGAAAGAAAATAGAAGAAGAAAAATAGAAAGAAGAGGGAAAGAAGAGAGTGTCGTGGAAGAGAGGAAGAAGAAGAGAAAAAGAGAGGAAAGCTAGGTTTGAAGATTTTCGAAGGAATCAAAACATCATCAAGTAAGTTTAAGTTCTTTTCTTCTTGTTTTGGTTGGATGAAACTCTAAAATAGCTTGGAATGTGTGGGTTTCGGTTATTTAGGAGTTTAGGGGAAAAATGGTTGAATCTCTTAGGGTTGATGATCATGTTGTGTTGATGCTTGATTTTTAAGTTAATAATGAGTTAGAACTGAAGTATGAGACATGATTTAAAGTTTAGATGTGTTCTATTTGAAAGATGGAAGGATTAGGGTTGAAGAATGTGGAAAAATCAAGTTACAGGAGGTTTTTGGGCTCGTTCGTCGCGGCGCGCTCATGCCCTCGTCGCGGCGCGCCCAAGTTTACTCGTCACGGCGAGCTCCCTTCTCGTCGCGGCGAGCGGCCAATTTCCTACGGCGACATGCTTTAGTATTTTGGGCATACCTTTTGATGTAGATGTCCAAATGAGGTGATTCTTTTTGTGTTGTAAACTAGAGACATAAGGCTACAGGTCTTATGAAGAAATGAAGTTCTGAATCAGTCTCTAAGAATATTAAATTTTGGATGGAAGTTGAGCATGAAATTCTTATTTCAGTTTTGGTTGTAGTTTGAATAGTTAAAGTTTGACTTTCCAATTTCTACACCAAATTGATTGGAATTTTGGTTGTTTGGTTAAGGAAATCAAGTGAGGCAAGAGGAGCAAGAGGAACAAGAGGAAAGGCATTCCTATGCAAGAACAAGCAAGGAATTCAAGGTGGGTTCATATTTATAATAGAGCAAATAAGTCACTCATTGTTCTGTTTAATTCAAGAAAGATTTAATGCTTTAAATTGCATCATCAATGTTGCCTTATGTGCTAATGTGAATTGATTATATGTTTACCATATGATTTGCATTCATGATTAATGAAAAGGTCTCAAAAGAGTTTTCTCATTTCAAGAATATATGCTCATGAAATCATGTTTTTCGAAATGTATGAAAAGCAAGTTTACAAGCAAGTGCTAGTTTGGCAATCAAGTTCATAAGACCTTGAACCATGCATGTTATGTGGGTTTTGTGGTAGTCCCCAGAACTATCATGTGCACGTTGACCATGAAAAGGCTTCTCCCGCCTGCCCGCTAGTGGCAAGGAGCTCCCCACAAGGACTCCTCAAGAAACTACGTCTACACAGGACCATTTCGATGGGAATGTGTAGTATGTCATGAACCCAGACTAACCCAAACCATTGTGTTATGCTTATGTGCTTAAGTGTTCATGATCTGTTATCATGTTTTATGCATACATGCTTTAAATTCCACGCATGAATTGTTAAAGATCAAGCTTTTCGAGATAATGACTTTTACATACTCAAATACTATGATCTCAAAGTGTACCACGACAATGAGTTATCTTTTGAATAGTTTTGCTTATTTTTGTATTATAAATGTGTTCCCACGAGCTTTATAGCTCACTCCCTTTACTTCCCCATTCAGGTGACGAGCAAGAGACTGAGTGAGTCGCGAGTTATGGCGACACTCCATTTTGTCATGTTTATGTATTTTCAAGTTTTACTTTTGGAAGTCAGGGCTTTAGTTACATTTCAAGTTTTATTGGTTCAAGTGTATTTTTGTATTTTGGCTCTTGAACTCAAAGATTGTAATTTGGTTTGAAATGTTCTTAAAGCTTTGTAAAACTCATCCTTTGGATATTAATGAGATATGGATGTTTTTGTTCCAAGTCTTTCGCATTGAATCATTTAAAAGTTTGCTTGAGTTTATTTTGATGAGTTTTGGGATGGGTTGATTTAATAAAGTGAGAGAGTTTTCAGGTATACCTCGTTGTCGGCTGAGGGAGGCATACGCCGCGACGAGGCTGCTCGCTCGCCGCGGCGAAGCCGCTTGAAGGGTTCACCGCGGCGAGAGTCGTTTCGCTTGCCGCGGCGAGAAGCGAGGGCTCCATTGCCTTCGCGGCGTGGCAAGTCGCGAGGGCTCGCCGCGGCGAAACATCTCACGCCGCGGCGACGCCCCTTGTTTTTCCGAGGGAGTTTTCTTCCTTCTTTTAAATTAGGTTTCACCTCACACACCAAGCTCCACGCTTTCATGTCCGATGTTGGGCTTCGGAAACGGGGTCCAACATTGTGTGTTTTATTTAATTTGATTATATAGGTTTAATCGTTGATTGTCTCTTCTTTTAATCGTCAGTTGTGTGTTTTATGATTTGCTTTCTTATGCAATTGGGATGGTGTACTACATTTGGTTTTGTGTTTTACCTTAATATGCAATTGCGTACTGCATCCATCTTCTTCCATTGCATGTTTTTAACTGGTTTGATTATATGAGCATTATGCTTTACTACCCATTGATGTTTTCATTTAACTTTTTATTAGCAATTCTTGTTTGCTTAGTTTCTTTTATTTTTCATATTTTAGCATTTACAATAAGGACACTATAAAGTTTAAACATGAGGGAGAAATTGTTCTCGAATGTACTTAACTGTGAAGTTTCCTTTTTTATTTTTTATGGATTAAATTATTATACGTGTTGTAAGATTAAAATATTGACTGTGAAAGTGTAATGCATTGAATGGTTTAATTATCTTAAGGTATAGATTTTAATTAACATTTGAAGTTGAATTCAAAAAGAATGGGAGAAATTTTTTTAGTAAATTACTTAAACTTTATGAGCTTTTTTACCAAATGAGATTGAGACATTTATGTCAATATGTATTTTTTATATTTCATATTCCTCTTTGTGGATGTATCTTTAGAACTTCCTTTTAAACATTTTGAGATTACATTGATATATGCATGCTTGAAAAAGATAAAAGACACATTTGAATTAATCATTTAACTTAAATAGGCTACTAGATAAAATATCTCTTATCATCCCTTTTGAGCCTTTAAACCCCCTAGAGTATCTTATTTAGTTAGCACCAGATAGGGTTTTTCATATGTATGCCTTCACCTTGACTACTTCATTCGTTGCCATAAGGAATCATCATAAACTATCCATTATAATAAACTATTTTATTTGTTTTAAGGATCAAATATGGAACTTTCATTCATCTAAATATAACACTTTCCTTTTTGAAAGAGGAAAGAAAAAGACATTATCCAAAAACTCACTCTTTTACAAACTCTAAGTTTCTATACTAAGCGAAACTTATTTTCAATTGAACATCTATATGACGTTCAACCAATATTGTCATCAATTTTCATATTCTGATTAAATATTCAACAAAATTGAGAAATATAAACCTAGAAATACAAATTTGAATCCATTTGTTTACAGTCAATAGAAATTCATAAGAATCTATCAATACTAGGAAAAATATTATGTTTACTTCAAGAAAATCCTCACTTAAACTTAAAGACTTACATTTAGTCTCTAACCTAGAAAAGCCACACTATTTGAAAATGTATCATTTCATTTGTCTATCTAAAAGGTTAGAGTTACTATTATTCTTCCTTCTAAAATTTACTTTGTTATTTTAAATTCATTTTCTTGGTTTTTCATAATTGAATTTGTTTTAGTAGGAAAATTTTAAGGTGACAGAATAAACTTCCTAAGATTAAGAACATCAATTTTCTTTAGCAAGTAAGATTGCTGGCTTCTCCTCTTTCTATTAGTCATAATTATTTCCTTTTTAGTTTATAATGCATATTTAGTTTATTAGTTTTTATGTCTTTGTTAATATTTCATAATATTTTGAAATTTTATGAATTTTTTGGATGATTCAAGATTCAATACACTTTATTCCTTTGTGTTTCCTCGTATTGATCTTTTAAGCTTTATTTTTATTTATTTTTAGTGCATCATATTATCAAGTATATAGTTTTTGATACTTGATTTTTATGTGTCATCCACTAGTTCCTTAATTTTAGTCTTTCATAATGATAAAAAATGTAAAGCTTTAGAGATTAATATTGTAGGTTTTTCATATTATTTATGTTCAGGTTTTAATTCACTTTTTATATCCAAAACCATACGTATGCCCACGATCATGCCTAACTAGTCTACTCAGATTAGGATTTCCATAGGTTATCCTCTTTTAAAATTTTTAATCATCTTTTCTTACCTATCCATCCTCTCTCAAATATTTTTTGAAAATCATGCTAAACCATTCAAACTATTATTGCATAATGTTTATGATAAACTTATGGATTCTTTAGATCTCCTATTTGATGCTTCCTCCTCATTAGACATTTTAAAAGTTCCATTAGGTTTTGATTTCTATTTTTTTTCATTCTAGATTAAGATTTTGGTCAACCAAAGATTTAGATGACAATGTCAAGTTTTTGGATAGACTAATTGACTAGTATAGTAATATGGTTAACCAATGTCTTTTAATAACATGTACCACAAGTTTGTAATAGAATTAATAGACCAATTCCACTATCCTAGCCTTTAAATGGCTAGTTTTTATTTCTAATGAATGTTTTAGGTTATTTTAAGTATAAATAGATTACATATGAATTATGGGAGTGATCTTAGGCATAATAGAGAGTTTTTAAGAGTTTTGAGATGCAAAAGAGTGGATTTGTTCATTATATAACATATATTAAGACTTGCACTCTTATGTGTGTAGGAACTTTTGAATTTGATATATACTATATAATTTATCTTTAATTCTTTCTTTAGCACTATTGATCTATATAAAATTAGTGAACATTCAAATATAATTCAAGTCATGCAACTACTGTGAGTTTTAAAGTTATAAAGCCCCTAAATTTTCAATGTCTAGAACTACAGTGGTTCCATCATAGTATATGTCACAATGGTCCCCATGTGTTGAATTAATGTACTACACACTCTTTATGTTTGATGATTATTATTTCTATGGAAGATTAATATCAAAGTACCAATAAGGAGAATAGGAGAAAACCTTGTTCTTGAAGGAATTGAAAAAATGATGAAAAGTTCAAATTCTTGTCATCTATGGAATTATGGAGATCATAATGAATCAAATAAAATATTGCTAGATGATTCACAATATAAGGTTTTATGTAATCTAGCATATAAATTTAGTATTGACCTTTTATCTTCATTATAGGTATATAATTGCTTTCTTTGTTTCATAATTTTTCACCTTTCTACTTATACGTCTAACCTTTCCTTTTTTTATGTAAGGAGTTGAACTGTTTCCTCACTTAGACCAATATTAAGATAATAAAAATTTTACCTGACGTGAGATACTCTAATGATTGATATTTCTATATTTAGACTGACTATAACAATTATTTATTCTTATATATATATGGTTTTGGACAAGATTGGAAGTTGATCTTATATGTATTTAGACTGATTGGTTAGGGCATCAGATGTTTCAAATGTTGTTACTTAGAATCCAAATGATCAACATGCCTTATGTCCCTAGTGCTTTTACTTGTATGAATGAAATTCTCAATTCTTTTATCAAAAGAAGGTCTAAATGTTTAATTCTAAGGAAGGTTCTATTTATTTTCTGATCATGTCATTCGAGCTTTAAAATTTATAAGCCCTCAAATACTGCAAGTGCACGGGTCACAATTGTAGTATAAGATATGTCATTCACAAAAAGAGGGAGACTATTTTAATTCTATGTTATCTACGGCCAACAATATATGAAACTCAAAATAAACAATGCAACAGAAAGTAATTACGAGAATTGAATTCAACCACTTAAATAAAAAAATTAAACATAAAAGAATTAAAATTGAGCAATATGCAATCATAATAGAAATCATCATAAGGAATTTACCAATTTATAAAAAAGGGGATTTTACTTATCATTAATGTTAACCCAGTCGATTATGCATCAATGGAGTGTCAGTTCTAGACTATCCTAGGGCTGATTACTCTCTCTCGAGTTATAACTATTAAATCCTAAATTATAAACCTTAATCATATTATGGAATTTGCAATCTCTTAATTCACAAATTATCCAAAACCTCATTAGATTTGAGGCACTCTAATAAGCTATTGGAACATCACACAGGATCTCTCTCTATACATTTACTAATATGATTTATTACAGTTTCTATTAAATCTCCTAACTCTCATTAATCCAATTTAATCATTTTTATTCAATTCACTCTCTTAGTTTATTGATGAATTATACAAGTATGTATTAAATCACGACATTCATCCAAATAACACAATTAACTCAATTATCATTAAATCAAAGTAAAATCCCAAAGGAGAGTTTAAAACATCATCAATATTCCAAATCCTATCATCTTACTTTCCATCTCAACTCTATATATAAATAAAATCAAAACAAAAAGGAAATATAATTTCCAATAGACGATGGAAGGTAGCGACGTCGAAAAACCTCCTGATCCAAGAAGCACGTTAAGTGAACTTCGTCTTTGTCTTCTTCCTCTTCCATCTTCCTTTTTCTCTCTCTTGATATTCTCACTATACGGTTTCCACAATGGCTATATGGAAGCTCTCCTTTCTCTGCCTTTTTTTGTTCTTTTTATACTTCTTTATGTTTTGGGTAGCCTTAAGGTTTTTCTAGAGTCTGAAAGGTCCAAAAAATCCCTCAAAACATGAAGTTTGTGAGTGTCTATGTGCCTGCCCGATGCAGGCCACAATCATGACTTACATTTGAGCCTTCTATCATCATTATGGCATATAGGCCACGATTGTGGGCCAAACCTAGAGCTTCTGTCCACAACCGTAGGTCGTTGTCTCTGACATACCTCTGCTCTTCGATTTTAATCCTGAAGCACTAACAAACAGATCAAGGTACCTCAAAAACATAACATTTAAGCTCATAAGCTTGTACTAACCCTTAAAACATTTAAAACATAAATAATTAACAAACTAACACAATTCTAACCTAAACACATAGTAAATGATTGAATCAATGGCTAAACACATATCAAACTATACCTTAAAACATAATGCAATTTACACTTATTAACATTGCCACACTTAAACGTTTGCTTATGTGCACCCCCATACTTAGAATTTTGTACATGCACAAACTAAACAATCATAAATGTTCCACTAGCTTTATGACTTAGGTAGGACATTTGGTTAAGTTTAAAAGCATAAAATTTGGTTTATACAAAAAGAAAGGCTAAAGCTCAAAGGGGTTTATCAAGGGAAAAATCATATCAATAGGATAGGTTATTTGGCTAATGTAGTTTATGAAAAACAAAGAATGCCTAAACATATCCATGTTAATGCATGTGATAAAAATGTGGTCTTGAATAGAAATTCAATGCAAAATCGAGATGTACAAGTTATGAAGGTCACACATTATCAAAAGGCAAAAAGACTGATATAGATGTGTCAGTCAAATAAGATTTAAAATCTCACCGGCTTTGTCTACCATTAGTCACTACTCTTCTAAAAATAATGCATATCGACCAATCACAAGATCAAAAGTACATGTTAAAGTTGCTATCAAATTCTCTAGTCAATTCACACTCTAATTATGATTATATAATCCTAGAAGCAATAGAAAACAAGAAAATGTTTGTTTCATTTGTTTCATTCTTTCTCTCATTTTTATTGACAACTTAAAAACAAGTGAAACAAACAAATTCAAAAACACACATGCAAATAAAAAGGAATGCAGAAGTGTAAAGGAAAAGAAATTTCACACATGCAATTAATCACACTATCATGGCATATCACTTTATCATCAAAATTTCAGAAAAGATTTCATAATCATAAATGTACAAATAAAGATGTATATGAGACTCCAGATTGGTTATTATTTGTTGTGATTGAGTGCCTTTCAGATACAGATATAGATACTAGCCCATTAGGCTCAGTCAAATAAAAAAAATCACGGAGCAATCTTAAAGCTCTTTCAGACTGGCTACTCTGATCACAACGCATTTATTCAAACATGCATTTTATGAAATGCATCAAATAACAGAATATGCTATGAATAGCATTCACTTATGATGCACAGACAGAATCTTATATTCATCGGACCTCAGTTTGACATTCAACTTTCATTGAGTTTCTAAAATCATTCAGAATTCAATTACAAATAGATATCATTAAAATTTCAGATGCAAATAGAACACTTCAAGTACATTCCTGAATATCAAAAATTCTCAGACCATTAAAGTTCAGAGTTCACATTCAAATCACAAATAGTTCAACAATTGGAAGTTAAATAGGATAGATCAATCCTAGGAAAATCATCTAGGTTGACTTACAGTATGCTTCAATTTATGTTATTGCTTGGATAGTCTGGCAATGTCTGAATGGCGTCCGACTTAAGCATCTAAAATCATACAATTCACACATAATTCACATTACAAAGTCAATTAATCAAATACTTATTCATTTGTGCACATATAAACATATATCATGTTTAATGTCTGCCCAATGACTATCCTGTGTATGTCTCTTAATCATAATTCATAATCATTAACATATTTTCATTTGGATATGTCTTATATGCATTTAGGTAAGTACCTTAAGCAGACTTGATCATGCTCCATTCATTAACCATATATTTAACCAACTTTTCTAACATCAAATTATGTTCTTTTTAAACCTTAATCAACTCCAAATGCATCATAGTTAAATACCTTATTCCTTATTTCGTTTAAGATTCACACAAAAGAACATTTTCTTTACTTCCTTGCAATTTCCACAATCATATATGCTTCCCACAATCGTGGGATGGGTTATCCAAAAGTTCCCGTCCAATTCCTTCATTAATTTCCCAGATTTTCTCAGGAAAAGTTTCAAGTTAGTTTTGTATGGCCATTATGGCATAGAAACTGAAGTTTCTAGATAATATTTTCTTCTAATATGCCTTAAGTTTCTAATGAACCAAAATTCATACAATTTTGTTCATTATTAATAGAGTTATAACAAAAATACTACAGACTATTCCCAAATAGTAATAGAATCCAAAAACTCAACTTCAAGCCAAATTTAGAAACTCTTAAAGATAGAATTAAATTTTGATTCCTTCATAAAAAAATATATCCATATGTCTCTAGTTTGATATAAAATTAAAATCATCCTATTTGGATGTCTACAGATCAAGATATGGCTAAAATACAGATGCATGTTCAGTGAAAATACTACAACTAACATATCCCAGCAATTCTTCTTACTTTTCTAGTTTTTTTACACCTTATACCAAAGTTAAAACAACCTCTTTATAGTTCATAAATTATACCTCTATTAGGCCTGAATCATATTTCAACTCCTCATTAATAACCTCTCCTATTCCAATTCAAAATTATTCAGTTAACAACTCATAAATCCTAGTCTTTCATGCATCAAAAATCAACCAAAAATCTATCTTTCATTATCATGTATATAAGTCTAATTCTTTCTCCATTTAAGAACAATCTTCTAACAACTTTCTTTGGAATAAATCCACCTTCTTTATACTTTAAATTCCAGTATAATACATCCACGTAATGCCCTATACTCCATGGTTTCCATATACCAAAAACAAAACAAAAAAACTTCCAAGTTCATGCAACATTTTCTAGCACATATCTTCACCAATATCACAAACATTTCATTCCAAATCAAGCATCATTCTTATATAATTTGACATGCCATAACACTCAGATTGTTACTTACCTATTAGCTTTCACCTTAACACAAAATTCTAGATTAACCAATCCTCCCAAGCAAACAAAAATCAATGCAAACTTATGGTGAAAGCAAGGTGATTTTCGGACAGCAAAAATGAAGATAATATTCATCTAGTTTTCTTGGCAATTTGATGAAGGATATACGTATGGTTTTGGTGTAGAAACTTAGCTATGGTTCAAAAAAATTATAAAGAAAAGAAGGAGCTATTTCGGTGAAAGGAACAAAGGAAAGAAGCAGCAACACTCAGTTGCAAAAACTTGTTACATCACATGCTAGGTGTCACCTTCTAATGTCATCATTTGTCTTAAGGCATGTATTACATTTGTCTAATCAAGATGCTACCACTAATCCACACATTTTGTAGCCATTTGTCTCCTTAGTCCATATGTCACTCCAAGATTGGTCCACTTGTCACATACTAATTGATCCAATTGTCATTTCATGACTAGTTCATTTCTTACCAATTTAACTATGCCATATATCACTTAATTTTAGGCTTAAACATCCTAATTTCCATATATCAATTTTTTTCCACTTAACTTTTTTTTATAGACCAAATGTACATTTAATTCATTAATCTCTCAATCAATAACATTTAATCCCAATTTACTAATTGAAACCTAAACATATCAAAATTCAAGACATACCAAATCATAATTCACATCATGTTCACTTAACTTCTTTCATACCCCGAGACATGTCAATTGAGTGCATATGCTAACTTATAATGTGTACAAATATCAATTTTTGTATGAATGCTAATGTTATGCATGTGTATGCAATACTTAATCTAACCCTAAACATATGCCTAAAAAATTGGACATCACAGTTCTCCCCCTTTAAGAAATTTCGTCCTCGAAATTCTTACGTGAATGGTAAAATACGTAGGGGTATTGATTTCTAATGTAGTCATCCATTTCCCTTGTGGCTTTCTCACTCGAATGATTTTTTCAAAGGACTTTCACTAATGGAACCACTCAGTTCCTTAGCTGTTTATTCTGATAGCCAATTATCTTTATCGGTTCTTTAACATAACTCAGATTACTTGCAATTTCAACTTCCTAAGCTGGTAACACATTAGTAGGATCATATCGATATTTCCTAAGCATACTGACATGGAACACATTGTGAATCTGAGACATCTCATCCGGTAAGGCTAACTTATAAGCTAATGATCCAACTCTCTCAATGATCTCATAAGGACCAATGTATCTAGGATTTAACTTGCCCTTTTTACTGAACCTCAACACTCCTTGCCAAGGCGATACTCTCAAAAATACTTTATCTCCAACTTGATATTCCATGTCCCTCTTGTCCTGATTCGTATAACTCTTCTGTCTATCTTGTGCTACTTTAATTCTACTTCGGATCAATTTCAATTTATATATAGTATCCTGAATCAATTCTGGGCCTTCAACAATTCTTAGACCCTCTTCATCCCAACATAAAGGTGATCAACACTTCTTGCCATATAATGCCTCATATGGTGTCATACCAATGCTACTTTGATACTGATTATTATAAGCAAATTGAATCAGAGCCACATACTGATCCCATGCTCCTTAAAACTCCAATACATAAGCCCTTAACATATCGTCAACAATTTTAATCGCTCTCTCACTCTGTCCATCTGTCTGTGGATGAAATGCAGTACTGAAGTTCAACTTTGTACCCAATGTTGCCTATAGACTACCTTAAAATCTCGAGGTAAATCTAGGATCCCTATCCGATACAATGGACACTGGAACTCTATATAATCTCACTACCTCATTCACATATGTCCGAGCTAACTGATCTATTAAGTTATTCTCTCTCATTGGCAAAAAGTGAGCTGACTTAGTCAATATATCAACAATGACCCAAATGGCATCATGTTGCCTCAGATTCTTCAACAAACCCATAATAGTGATTCTCTCCCATTTTCACTCCGAAATAGGCAAGGATTGTAGCATACCAACCAGAGTCTGATGCTCAGCTTTTATCTGTTGACAAGTCAAACATTTAGCCACATATTCAGCCATTTGCTTTTTCATCCTTAGCCACCAAAAATGTTGTTTCAATGTGTTATACATCTTGGTCATACCAGGATGCATGGCATAGGCTACTACATGTGCTTCCTCTAGTATCTCTTTCCTCAAATCATTAACATCGAGCATACATAATCTTTACTTTAACCACATTGTATCATCTCTCAATTCAAATTCAGAATCCAGATTTACTTTCAACTTCTCAATTAACTTCATCAATTATGGATCTTTGTTCTGAGCCTTTTTTATTCTTTCATGCAATACAGGTCTTAATTTCAATGTAGCTATTTGATCGGCGTGGTTAGTCTTTGGATGACTCCCTTGGAAATCGAATCAAAAATTTAATTCCAAGGATTGCAATATAGAGTGCAACCTCGGGTCGTCTCACTTAATTGGAACCTAATGCAATGGACCTAAGCTAGCCTAAATGTCATGAAATGCAAACTAAATTGGTTAGGAGGGGGGTTTTGGTTCTTT
>JAOSBK010000007.1:7607392-7620619 GCA_027568895.1 Erythroxylum shatona | reverse complement strand
GAGAAACATAGAAGTGTATTTAAGCCATTTGCAGGTTTGGGTTATTGAAAATGCAGCCGTTATGCTGCCGGATTTTTGTATGGTAGGATATGGATCAGTGAAGTTGTGTATGCATGTGAGTATGAGATTGTTATAGTAAGAAATACAAATGATGAATATAAAAAAAAATTTAGATTGGTTTCGGATAGGTTAAGTCTTAAGGTTTCCAACGCGACACGATAGTTTTCCAAAAGTTTATGTTCTCGGATGTCGGACATTTGTAATGCTATTCGATTTGTCTTCGTTTGAATTCGATTCGTATCTGTTTTGCATATTCGTTATTCGATAATTCGATCCGTATTCGCTTCGCTTTTGATTCCGCTTTGTCCATCGCTTATGCTTTCGATTCGATTCCGTTAAGAATCCAATTTCGTGTGCATTTGGCCCATCCGTTTTATTCACTTTCGGATATGTCATTGCTTTTGATTTCGATAAGTCTCTATTTTGCTTCCATTTCCTTTGCAATTGCATTCGTCCGATTTATTCCACTTTGATCCGCTTTGCGATTTTGTGTTCCATCTTCCGTTTTCCGGTTGGGGTCCGGTCTCCGAGATCGGGTCCCAACATACAAGACCATACTTCTTTCTGCTAAGACTTAGTGTTCTGGTTGGACTAAACAAATCTATATGTAACAACTCTAAAGGTTTAGACGAAATTACAACATTTTTAGAAGAAAAAGATGTTTTAACTTATTTTCCTTTTTGACTACTTTCACAAAAAAAATCTTTGTTAAAACTTATTTTTGGTAATCCTCTTATGAAATCATGTCTAACCAACTTGGAAATATGTTTAAAACTAACATGACCTAGCTTTTTATGCCAAATCAGTTTTTCCTCATCTGTTGATATAAAACATGAAATATTTTGACTTTTCAAACCATCTCAATTAATGTTATAGAGATTGTTTCGTCTCTTGGTAGAAAAGAGTACAGAACCGTCCTTGTTTTTTACTACATAAGAATTTTGATTAAAGGATACTTACAAAGCTAGAATCACATAATTGACTTACACTAATTAGATTATGCTTTAATCCTTTAACTAGCAGAACACTATCAATAGACGCAAATGAATCTTTACCAATTTTGCCGATTCCAACTATTTTTCCCTGCTGGTTGTCTCCAAAAGTTATTGATCCTCCTTGCTGATTTTGGAGGTCCAGGAATATAGATCTTCTTCCTGTCATGTGTCACAAGTATCCACTGTCCAAGTATCATTGGTGCTGGTTGCTTTTTCCAAGAAGGGAGATCTGCAGTATATATTATGTCTTTCCTAGGTACCTATATTTTTCTGGGACCTTTGGGGTTAGTTTTACAATAATTACTCAAATAATAAGAATATTTTTTCTTTTTCTTTCTGCCAGGAACAAAACTCTTATTATGATGAACATTACTATTAGTAAACCCTAAACCACTCGTATCCTTTGGATGTCCATATTTTCCATTCATATCATTCATCCTTTTAGTACTTTCAGTAAATGTTGATAAATCTGCTAAAAGACTATTAATCTTTTGTTTTAGTTGATTAATTTCCTCATATCTATCTACAGTTACTTTCTTTTTCATATCATTTACTTGTTTCTTAAGGCAGACGTTTTGTTTTTCTAACACTTCCGTGTTCTTCAAGCTTTCAACAAATTTCTTTTTCAAAATCCTATATTGCTTTAATATAGCATGCAAATCTTCTGACATTTCTAAATATGCCTCTTAAAGATCATTAAAGTTAGAAGTTACCTCATCCCCGCATTCTTTTTCAGCTACCAAGCATATATTTGCTTGTTCTGATGCTTCTAAATCGGAATCAGATTCGGACGATCCAAATCTTCCCAAGTTGCCATTATGCTCTTTTTTTTCTTTACTTTTCTTCTGTTTTCTTTTGAGCAATGGACATTCAGACTTGTAATATCCTGGTTTGTTACACTCGTAGTAGATGATAGAAGTTTTATCATTCTTCGCTTTGTCTTTGCTATTCTTCTTAAAAGAAAAATCTTTATTTCCTTTCGCTTTCTTTTTCCGCATCCTCCTAATCTTTCTTGAAATGAAGGATAGCTCATCATCATTTTCACTTGAATCTTAATCAGATTCACTGGCATCATCATTCTTGATTTCTTCAATCTTTAATGCTTTTGAAGATGTGCTTCTATTTTTTTAGTTCTTTTGATTCTTCTGAGTAGCCTTTAATGTGATAGACTTATCTTTTCTAGGCTTATCTTCTGCATCAAGCTCCACTTCATGTATCTTCAATGAACCAAGCAATTCATCTAGCTTCAACTTGCTTAAGTCCTTAGCCTCTTGTATTGCTATAACCTTGGGTCTCCATCTTGTAGGTAGACTTCTGAGAATCTTTCTGATATGATCTTGATTATTGTAGATTCTCCCAAGAGCTTTAAGTCCATTAACAATTGTTTGAAATCGTATAAACATCTGATCAATAGTCTCCTCATCTTTCATCTTGAACAACTCATACTGATGAATAACAATACTGATCTTGAACTCTTTCACTTGATTTGTACCTTCATGTGCAATGGCTAATGTGTCCCACTTCTCCTTTATAGATACGCATCCATAAACCTTGTCATATTCACTTCTGTTAGGGCATAACTTGGAAAGAACTTGGCCTTTGAATTATACTGAAATCGAGCTTTCTGATCGCCTGACCATTTCTCATGAGAGATGATATTGCCTTCATCATCTGTTAGTGTATATGGACCAATCTTGATGATATCGCAAAGATTCATATATGTGGATTATATGAAGAGTCGCATTCTGTCCTTCCAATAATGATAATCCTCACCATTAAATGCAGGAGGTCTTATGACCGAGGCACCTTCAGCTATAAAAATATGTAATTTAGCCATGGATATTTGTCTTCACTTTGTGATGGTGTTTCTTGGAAACCTCACTCTGATACCAACTAAAGTAAATCACTTGTTAATAGAGAAATCCAATATGATATGTAAACTACACAAGAAGAGGGGTTAAATTGTGTAATTTATTTTAAAAACATTAATCTTTTGAGACTTCTTAAATTCTTTACAAAAATTCAAATGATTACTAAAACACTTTGCTAAAGTTAATAAGCATTGCGATCGCAATTAATATTATCTACTCATCTAACAAAAAGAAAATTAAAAGATAAGGGTTAGAGAATAGACAATTCGATTTTATACTGGTTCACCCCAAACCTTAGGCTACGTCCAGCCCTCAGATTTAGTCTAAGATTTCACTATACTCTTCCAACTTTACAAATATTCTTTCTACACTTACAGATCCTCTTTAGGTCTCTCTCACAAAGTATTCTTTATCAACTGTATTAGCCTCTCTAGGTTATAGCCTTCCTTTTTCTCTCTAAGAAAAGTATTTTTTAGCTTTAGGTTATAGATGTATTCGCTTATTTCTTTCACACTTTGAATACAGAATTTTTGCCAATGTAAAAGCATTCGTTGTTTTAGTCTTCGACTAGAACTAGTATTTATAGCCTATGTCTCCAACTGTCTTTTTGAAAACTACTTCTTGAATTTTCTAGAAATGATCATTAGTTGAGTCCTATAACTAACTCCAACTAACTAACTGACGTTCTAGAATATCTTCCTTTTCTATCATCTGGAATGATGATTCTTCTTTTACTACATTTTGTTTGTTTTTGCGTTTTAGCTAATATTTCGCTTCGTTTGTTGTTGTGCTTTGTCTGATATCGCGCTTCGTTTATTGTTTCACTTTGTCTGATATTACACTTCATCTGTTGTTACGCTTCGTCTAATATTGTGCTTCGTCTGTTGTTGACTAAGTGTTATTTACATTTTTCTGCACACAACAAATTTATCAAAATAGTTCATACTTTTCTATGATTATTATTATTTAATTGTCATCAAAATTAATAAAAGTGAAATCCTCTGGACTCAACAGTATCCTCGACCAATCTGATCAACTACTTGCTCAACTTAGTTAACATGATCCTTTGGTGCGAAAGGAGAAGAAATATTTTGAGGATATTTTTCTTAGATTAAAGAATCAAAAAATGAGACTCTTCTTATTCAAGTTTCGACTATGCACGCATGACAGGAGAAAGTGAGTAAAAAAAATGCAAGAACCACCTCTTTCCACTCTCTCTCAATTTCGGTTAATATGAAAGAAGGAAGTGATGTGCATCCAATGCATCACTTCATTCTTTAATCAATCACAAAGAAGCCAATAAATGAGACTCTTCTCATTTGTTAAAGATGGTTATATGAAAAGACCCATAACCTAAATGAGATCCTCTCATTTTCGGTTATGGATGAAAGAAGGGAGAGAGAGTACATCAAGTGCATCTCTTCCTTTCTTTAATCACATAATGCTAAAAGGTTTAATGATAAGATCATTACTCCATTTAATGATGATAAAACATGATAAACACTATCTTTAATTTAGCAATTCAATGCTAAATGTGCGACTGCACATTTAGCCATAAAAAACTGATATATGCCCTCCCTTTTTTAATAACTTTGTTTCAATTTAGTTAATCTAATTAATCAAATCAGACCAAAGTTTAGTCCAATATTAAATGTTTATTTAGGCTTCTAATTAACAAGTAATTAGTGCAATCCTACAATTCAATCATAGGCTTAAAAATCTCTATTTATATTTCTTACTTTGCTTGATAATCTTCCTTAAGGCCAAGTAGGGAATCTAATTGGACTTATATAATTCAACTCCAAATAATCAAAAATTAATTTAATCTCATTAAAATTAATTTCAACTTATTAACGAAATATCATTCCACTAAAGACAATTAATTAAACTGTTGAATTACTAAATATTATGAGAATAAATGCTTCAAATAAGATGTCCAATTGCAAACTTTATTATGAACCATATTATAGCCATCTACACAATAAAGTGTTAAATTAGCATTTTGCCCTTATGTTGGTTTTTCTTCTAGATCTCCCATTTTACTCTATATGGTTATTAACACACGAGATCTCATTTTGATGTTAAGACTAGATGGATAGCTAGTTTATCAAACTACTGACGCTAGTTTAATCACCAATCTCCATAAACATCTAGAAGTGATGATATCACTATAAACTCTTTATTTAAGTGAATGTTCCCTAATACATGTTTTAATTAATAATTCCAACATGTAGACACTGGATTGATACTCTATAAAAATGCATTCTTATCATATCAATAATTATAATGAAACACATATGAGTTCACTACTCATCAAGATTATGGCTCGTAATAAAAGAATGCTAAGGTGTATGTTTTAAGATTAAAGTAATGCCCTACTTTATTCTTTAAAAACATACTTAATTCTAGATTCATTTAATAGTGTCATTATCGATAGTCAACTACTATCATGATATGAAACTCATAATTCCCTTAAAGTAAACTATTTTACTTACACGGAGATAAATTGCAATACTACAGTCTAAACTATAATTAAGAGACCAACTTGATTATTCAACTGTGAATCAACCTATTTAGATTCTCATAATATACATGTTTCCTATACATCTCCATGTATATATATATTATTTACAAAAGAATCATGGTACCTTATGACTAGATATATAATGCTCATACAAATAAAATTAAACTCTTTTGTTTTATTAATAATAGATATTTTCATTACGAAAGTAACTAGAAGAAAATTAAGTTATATATAAATACACTTGCTTCTAGGGCACTATATTTGCATAACTCCAATAGGGTACATATGTTCCACATACCATCTCTTAAACTTCTTTGCAATCTTACACTTTTCAACAGATCTTACATTTGAGGTTCTTCATGCAACCTTATATTAAGCATCAGGTTGGAAAAGGGGAGAACACATCTTTCTAGTTTGATAATTGGCATGCCTTACATCCTTTATATAATGCTGACCTCTTTGTAGCTTTAAGAGGCTCTATCACAGGAGATACTAAAGTCCAAGCTTTGATTAGAAATAACTGTTAGCAATGGCCATTCCATATATAGGGGGAGAGCTTATGTGGAAATATATTTTACATATGTATGATATGATTTCTCTATTACCTTGCTTATATCTATGATTGATTCTGCTATGAAAATCTGTGATACATAATTGATAGGCTCTTTTTCTTAAAAGGTAGGCTCCTTCTAATTATATCTAAACATATAAAAGTTTTAGGTATCCTTCAAAATCATTCATTATTTTTTTGAATTTCAAAATATATCTATTATTATTTGTCATCATCAAAAAGAGGGAGATTGTTAGCTCAAAGCTTATTAATGATTTTCATGATGACCTTATAATGTTTCAAAATTCAAATTGGATTTATTTCTTTTTATTGCTAATAGCTTAATTCTCAAAAGGAAATAAAATCATATGACAAATGCTTCCTTTCTTATTGAAACCTTCTTTATGAACTTACTTTATTTATTCTACAAAATTCGGAAGGATCTTATTAATCATATATTTCATTAATCAGCTCCATATTTCTTTTAACAGTTGATTATTGTAAGATTATTCCGAAGATAATATTAAAGATTCAACGTAAAATTTAGAATAAAAATGAAGCAACAACTAGCTGAAGAAAATGTCTATTTAAACAAGAGCCACTAATGTTGCGAAACAGAGAAGCATGGAAGGAAAAAAGATAAAAAGCCAAATTATTAAGATACATCAATACTGAGAAAGCCAAATTATTGAGATACATCAATACTCTTTAAAGTTATATCATTATCAAATCTCATGTTCTTTGAAAAGTGACAATTCTTTTTTAGAGAGATCATTGAAGCTCATATGGAGAAAATTACTTCTTCATTTGTTAAGAGCTTGTTGAGGCTAGAAAAATACCATTAGTTTGGAAGGATGGAGAACCTTGAAAAATATGTACTCGTGAGCTTAAACAGACTCATCAATTTACTACTTACTTTTATATTGAAACACTCAAGCTGGGTATTTTGGAATAGATGTAGGTTTGGGTTGTAAGCCAAACCAGTATAAATCAACTATGTCCTTCTCTCTCTTCTTTATTTTTTATTTCCGCATTATATTGTGTATGTGTTTATTTCAACAAGAGGCTCCTTCACTTTTAAACAGACTCCTTCTATTTTTCAACTTCCAAGAAGTTCTTTTCAAATTTCAACAGATGGCTTCTATTTTAATAATTCTTAATTGGATTTATCCTTTAACAAGCTCTTGTCACATAACAAGCTCCTATTACTTAAACAAAATCCTATCGTATAATAGGATTCTCTAATTAAAAGTATTTCTAGCATGTGTTTGCTTTATCACCAATAACTCCACAAAACAATTCCATACCAAATTCAAAGATATTGTCAAAGAAAATCAACCGTAGCTAAGAAGCAAGCTATTGTTTTCATGTTAGAAACCTATAACTATGAAAAATCTAGGGCAAAATAGAGAAGTAATTTGAAAATAATAGAGAAGGACTAACTTGCATCAAATTGGAGTTGACTTATGATTTTTCTTACATGCCGATAGTATCTCCTTGTTATATTAATTAAAATCCCAAACCCAAAGTATCGTGAGACAAAATTGACCATGATGTCAAATTTCAAGTTTTTTTTAGGAGAGGGATAAGAGGAACGGTATATTAAAACCATGAAGAAGATTGAAGTTTAAGAGGATCAACATAAAACCCTAATAGCCATTAAAATCAGCCTTTGATTTCTTAGTCTTCCTCTCTCCCCTTAGCTCTCTCTCTCTATTCATTTTAGTATGAGAGCGCAAAAATAAGAAGGTAAAGAAACCATATAAATCTCCAAGTTACCTTCTAACAATTTTGAGTCTGCTTATTTCATGAACTCTCCAATCACACCAAACACAAAATTGGTACATAATCAAATCCAAAGTCCATACAAACAAAGTATAAACACAATGGGAGGTTAAAAAAATAAGAGTAACATGTAATGTCTGGACATAGAGAAACAAAATAGCAAGATAAGAAATGGTTGTCAAAAAATTTCTACTTAGATTTTCATTCCCTCCTATAATTATTTGGCACATTTGGCAGTGAAATTATCAATCGTCGCCAAAAGATGATTTTAAGTGATGATTTAAAAAAATTATCACCAAAAGGGTTAAAAAATTATCATCAAAAGGGTCAGCAAGGGTTATCTTTTGGCACCAAATGAGGACCCTTTGGCGATGATTCTTGGAAATCATCCCCAAGTGTTAATATTCTATGAAGTTTTGGAAAATTTTCCCAAAATGTAGACCTTTTGTTGATGTTTTTCAAAAATCTTTGCCAAAGGATCCTCATTTGGTGTCAAAAGATAACCCTTGCTGACCTTTTTGATGATAATTTTTAGAAATCATCTCCAAATGTCAGCAAAAATTTTCCAAAACATCGCAAAATGTTGGCATTTGGCAAAATTTAGCAACAATTTTCAAAAATCATCAACAAAGGGTCCTCATTTGGCCACCACTTTAAAAATCATTTTCCAAAGCCTTATTTTTAGCTATGATGTTTAAAACATAGCCAAATGTCTACCTTATTGTATTGTCATTTTATGAAAAGTATCATTGTCTAATAAAATATTATTATAGAGAAAATTGGTCTTGACAATAATGTAATTAAACAACAATAACAATAATAACATCCTAATAGGAATCTCGCTGATACATAAGAACTAGAGAGTTCCAAAGGTACATAACTTTATGTCTAATCAGTAGAGAGCCTATTTTCGATAGACCCATATAAAATAAAAGATATATATTAAGATAATAAAGTATAATTGCTATAAAGCAAAAATAGAAATAGAAATAAAAGATAGTCGTAATAAAATAAAAATAAATACATACTTACAAAAAAAACAAAAATTTATAAATAAATAATACAATAAATGTAAAACAAGGTAAAGAATATAAATAAAAGGGAAAATAAGTAAATAAATATAGAAAGAAGAAAGAAGACACGTAAATAAATAAAACAAACAAGCCATTACAAGAAAATGTTTAGGCTCAGGAAATGTTTATTTAGATAACTAAGAGGGAAGTACTACGTATTAAATGGTTAGATTAAATATAAGACATAAGACTTAAAAGAAAATGTTTCAAATACTTATGAGAAAGAGAATGACCTTTTTATGTGAGATCCTTAACTTGCATCTTAGTATGTCAAAGTCTTCTATTGAGGACCACATCCTCAGTAAGTTCCAGTAGAGCCATATCATTTCTGATCATCTCCCCCAATTCTTCTCAAGGCTTCATTTTTTTTCTTACAGTCCTTAAGTACAATCTTCACATCATCTCACTCAAGTGATAGGATGTCTCCTCTTAACATGCTCAAACTACCTAAGTCTGGTCTCTCTTAATTTTTTATTAATATTATCCACTTATAATTTCTCTCTTACCATTACATTCATGATCTTATCTCTTCTAGTAAGGTTGCACATCTAACACAGCATCCTCATTGAACAACACTAGTTAGTATCAAAAGCACTCCCTCATATGTTTCTTTGAAATTTTAAATTAACTCTCAACCTAAAGTCTTGGCTAAAGGTTATTTTTAAACTAGACAATTTAAATGAAGAAAGCTAGTTTAAACCTTTACCCTTTATCAGATACTCCTAATAAATCAAATATAGACAAAAATGAAATAATAAAAATGCTACTTAAGGCCAAGAAATAAGAAAATTTGAAAATAAAAAGTTGAAATTGGATCGAATCAAAATTAGATCGATTAAAAACA
This sequence comes from Erythroxylum shatona, assembly GCA_027568895.1. Taxonomy (NCBI): domain Eukaryota; kingdom Viridiplantae; phylum Streptophyta; class Magnoliopsida; order Malpighiales; family Erythroxylaceae; genus Erythroxylum; species Erythroxylum shatona. The sequence goes on along the minus strand of JAOSBK010000007.1, from coordinate 7,610,917 downwards.
GAATAAGAATGCTATAAGAATGAGTTCAACAATAAGGGATAACAATTAAAGATTAAATTTTTATTTGCTTAAAACTCAAGAAACAAGGACTAAAAGCTTAAAAAACTTTTTCTTAACAAAACTTTAACAATAAAAAAATGTTAAATTTAAAACTGAAGATATAAGAATATTGGATACATAATTTATAATATCAAGAATGAACCTAACTATGGAACTGAATTTTGATAACAAATTCTAATATGATCCTTTCCAATAAGACTAATGAGATTTAGTATCAATACGACAAGGCCTACGACTAATATATCAAAAAGTCATTTAACTCGAGACCATAAACATAAAGCATACTAAAAAGGATATAAATTGTCATATTTAAAAAAAAGGATTAAGAGTGATAATATTCTAGGGTTGATCATCAGTTGCAAGTTATATAAGGTCTATAGGTAATAGAGCCCTTAAATCAAAGTTCTTCTCAAGAAAAAGGATCAAGAAAACTCTCCAAAAGTATTTTGGTTGATAATAATAATGATAAAAAAGCCTTTTATAAGCTTAAATTATAAAACTAGAATCCTAAAATGTAATAACATTTTAGATGTACTCAAATTAGAAACAAATAATAAGCTTAAATCATAAAAACTAGAATCCTAAAATGAAATAAAAATTTAGATGTAATAAAATTAGGAAAAAATAAAGATGGGAAAACTAAATAACCTAATTATACAAGTCTTAAAAGAAAATATCATCCTCAAATAATAAAATCGTAACTAATTAAAATATGAGTTTGGTCGCTATCTTAACTAGTACTAGAACTAGATTTATTCTAGAACTATTAATATGCGTCATAAAGATAAGTTCGGTGCCTATTATAAATTTAATTCTAGTGTCAATTTACTTTTATATTTTTAGAACACAAAACTCATCAAAATCTGGATGCTAATTTACTTTTGAGTTTGACACTAATTATATTCTATAACCGTAATTATTCAACTCATCATGAACCTTTTATAAGTCATCATATCCTCTCTTTTTATCATTCTTTTGTAGAAATCCTTATAGCTAGAGTTATTACTTGAATCTCTTATGTAAAACCCTCTAAATAATGTTCTTATGGTAAATTCTTATAATATTAGCACCAACATCTATGTAAACATCATTAACTTAAAGAAGTTAGATTGTACTTATGCAGCTTTTATTTGAGTTTATATATGTTAAGCAATAACTATAATTGAGCCTAAACTTTATAAAGTAGCCAATAGCTATACTTTTATATTCTAACTCATCACCCCATCTAATTAGTTCACCTAAATTTAATAAAACTACCATGCTCCTCATTAAGTGTATTATATATTTCATACCACAATCAAAGGAGGATATGGTAAAGAGAGCATGAAATGTGAAATTCAGTAGAAAGGGTTATGTAAAGTATTATTAACTAGTAGGTAAAACATATGGTTGATCTAAGGCTGCTGGAATATCTGGTTTCAAAGTTTGATTTAGGTTAAGAATGTAGAATTTTTAGATTTTGTATGATTGGAATTTTAAGGTTTGATTGCTGAAAATTTAGGTTTAGAATTTCAAGTTTAATATAGATGTAATATATATTTCAGATGACTAGAATCTAGGTTTAAGAGGGCCAGAGTTTAGTGAAGCAAGCAAAGAATGAAAGATAGGAAACTAGGAATCACTCATAGGGTCTAAGAATTACTTTTAGAAGAAAGCATCACACCTTCTAATTAAAAACTCAAAGTTGTAGAAAAATTTCAAGTTGCTTGTTATTAATAAAAGGTTAATTGAAGCACAGAGTACATCAATTTTAGTAAAGATTTTCCCTTACACTCTGTGTTGTTAATCAATAGCAATCCCTTCATCTTTCTTTTTATCATGTTCTCCATGTTTAATATCATGTATAGGTTGTTGATTGATATAATTTTTTCTTATTAGAGTTTTGAGTTTTAGAGAATGTATGTCTAGTTTGTCTAGCCTCCCCGAAATTTGTTAAACGTGTTTTCTTGTACTGATGTTACATGTAAGTTGGTTTTTAGTGCGCTTTGTGAACGAGGATCATTGATGCCCAACCTTTTTACAATATTCAAAAGTATTTCATCTTGCTTTAAGTTGCTAAATATTCTTCTATATGGCCTTCCACTATGATTCGCCATCATGAACTAGAGCTCTAATTCCAAATTGATGTAGGAAAAATAAAAGAATTATTAACTAGTAGCTAAAATTCACAAATTTAGAAATATGGTTGATATTAGGCTGCTGTAATATCATGTTTCAAGGTTGGATTTAGGGTCGGAATATAGAATTTTCAAATTTTGTAAAGCTAAAATTTTAAGGTTTGATTACTGGAAATTTAGGTTTTGGATTTCAAGTTTAATATGGCTGGAATATTGGTTTGAGATGGTAAGAATGTAGGTTTAAAAGGGTAGGAATTTAGCAAAAAACACAAAGAATGAAAGGTAGGGAACTAGGAATCACTCTTAGGGTCTAAAAATCACTCTTAAAAGAAAGCATCACACCTTCTAATTGAAAAATCAAAGCTGTAAAAAATTTTCATATTGCGTGTTATTAATGAAAGGATGAGTAGACCTATATATAGAGTTTTTAACATCCTTATTCTAGTAGGAAAAGGATTTGTAATTTAAGTCCTATTATAACATAAATTCTAGAAGTCCTATACAACTAGGTTAAGTTGCCTAAATAAGAATAACATAATACTACTACTACCTATTTAATAAGGAATCCTAATACAATTTGGATTTCAGTCTTTATCTTATGTCAATTCAATTCCCAATCCTTATCCCACCAAATTAAAGCTTGTGATTGATTAATCTGTCCTCTTTTATTTATCTTATGGACTTTAAGTTCTTTTGCATCAAAGGGAGACAAAAAAATTCAAAATCATGATAAGCAGAGCAACCTATGGGCTATGAAAGGAAAAGAAGCAAAGGCTTTTTAGTAGCATTAATCAGAAACCTAAAATGTTCATCAGGAATATCAAGCATATAATATGTGAACTCACTATAACAAACGAGGCTTTTAGCAATGAAAATTAGTCCTAAATAGTCACTAATAACATTTAGCGATGATAAGAAATTGTCATAGAAATAGTAGCAAAATCCTAATAGTAAAATACTATAGGCAAAAAATTTTACTAAATCGTCGCAAATAAAAAGAGATAGTGACAAAATACTAAATCGTCACCAATGATATTTTGATACGCATTCCTTTTATGGCTAAGTGTTATTAGTGATGAGTCATAGATTATCACCCAAAAGTAATAGCGATGATAATTTATTGGTAGCAAAAAAAATTTAGCTTCATTTTTAGAAGATAGCAAAAACTAATTTACATCATTTTACTAAACGTAGCAAAAGAGTTTTTATGATAATTGGGAAAATGTAACAAATCTTTTTAACTACATTTTTAACTTGTTGGACCCCGAACGTTTCTTGAAAATTAGAAATTATAAAATGAAATTAAATGAGGAAATATGGCATGATTCTTTGTAATGAATGAAAAGTA
>JAOSBK010000007.1:7591652-7607292 GCA_027568895.1 Erythroxylum shatona | reverse complement strand
GAAGGAGAGATAAGATGGAGGGAGGGAGGGAAATTTTAAAATTTTTTAAAAATTTTGTAAAAAATCTCCCCTATTTTAAAATTTTCCGATATCAGCCGATATTTAGATTTTGAATATTTTTACTTACAAGTTTAAATTGACAATCATCAGGTTCATATTTTTCCTTATTTAACGATTTCAATTTATATTCTGTTTGTAGGGATATAATTGAAAATATAAGTCAAAATTAAGTTACATTCTATAAAATACTTTTACATACCAAACATTATAATAAGAATCCACCCAACTTTCCTATCAGAATTCTTATAAGTATCCAAACATGTGAATATCTTTACTTTTTATAAATCTATTTTCCAAGGAATCATATTCCAAATTTACTTTACTCTCCCACCAACCAAACGGAGCCTAAGGGTATTTGCTTACAAGGATAACAAAAAAGAATAAAGTAAAATGTAGAGCAGATGAGCATAAGTGATGCAAGTGAGAGGCACACGAGGCATAACTCTACGATGAAAACTTTGGAAGATGCAACTGCTATGGATAGTCTATAAAAACAAATAGTAGCATTAGTCTTACACACAGTATTCTTATTGTAACCCAAATAATTTGAGAAGTTTACGAAAAGAAATTAGGAGTTAGAGAGTTGCTAGAATACTTACTTAGGAGTACTAATGAGTTCACAAGGAACACTTACAAGTGTTGAAAAACACTCAATCTCTTGTAACTTTTTTCCTTTCGTTAAAACTAGTAAAACCACCTACATGAAATCCTTGGATGTAGATAGCAATTAAGCTATCAAATCAAGTAAAATTGTTGTGTGCTCTTTTCTTTTCTAAAAACGTCATAATCATGCAAAAGCCAATTCATTTTTCATTAGTCTCTTGAGAAAGAAGATAACGTTAATAAAAGGCAAATCTCAACAGAAGTGGTATCAAAGCCAATCTTCAATATTCTGGGTAATTCTCTGGTAAGCAATCAAGGTTCATCAAGAAAGTGTAAGAACAATCATTGATCGCACGTTGTTACACTAGTCAAAATAAAATATCTAGACCTACTACTATAGCAGTGGTGAGTCTAGGTCGATCCCACAGAGAGTGTGTGTAAAGTTTATGAAATAAAATTAAATGGTATTTAGATTTAACGGGGGGTTTGGATTTTTGAAAGAAGAAAATAAAACGAAACTAACTAATAAAAACAAATTAAAGAAAACATGTCAAGGGCCCAGTTCTTTAGTTCAATCTCGGCCTATACCTTAATTAAGCATATTTCATTAATTTGTTGTTCTTTAACCTCTCTTAGCAACTATTAATCGTAGGTTAACAATTAACCCGAGTTTTTCTTTAGATTTTATTTAATCAAAATATGATCGTTAATTAAACCTAACCACTGAATAACCTAAGATACGATCTCTAGATTTAATTAAACAGTAGTATTACGAATCAGGAAAATCGATTAATCAAGGCAATAATCACATACGATGTGTCATTTAACCTAGGTCATGTTATCCCTAATGATTACAAATCATCAGTCGCTATGCATGAATTTTAATATAACAATTACAGATTATATCGAAATTCTAGCAATGAGTTTGCAATTAACGATTCAATGAACGGATTAAAATCATCATCTCACAATATCCAATGGATTCATATACAAATAACCGAAAAATAATGAAAATCTGATTATCCATACACAACACTCAAATCAATTAACATAGGATAGCATAATCAATTTCTAATGAGAGAAAGAAATAACAAAATAATTAAAAAAAATACTTAATCTGGATCGTCGACGGATCGGCATTGATGTCGCCTCCGAACTAACATCGGGATGCCTAGCCCTTCATAGGTCTTTCCTAGAAAAATGCTTTAGCCCTGTGTTATAGCCCCACCGAAGACCCCTTGGCTTCTCCTCACTGCCGCAAGCTTCTCTCAATTTCACTATTCATCGATGTGACAATTTAATGTGGTAATGTTTAGGTCACGACACTATTCACTGCCTTTTACTCTTCACTGTGCCTGCCCTTCTCCACGCTTGCGCCAGCTCTACAGCTTCTCGCAAGCTCCAGCCAAGCCGCAGACCCTCGTCTGCTCACACCCATGTTGCTGCGCCCCACTGTAGCGACTGATGGGACAAATTAACATCACCCCTCTTAAATCTTTATGCCGCCTGCAGCCTTCTTTTCTTCTCTATTCCGCGCTGCGTTTCATAAATGCTAGTTGCATTACAAGCAGGCATGAAACGTTTGCGTTTTTGCTTGAGGCTGCTCCATCTTTAGCTATGCATTGTCATTTTGGTGCTCTTGTTATTTCTTCATTTTTCCAACAAGCACTTTTAATTCTCCTTCTTTGTATTTTGATTTTTCCTGTCTTCTTCTTGCTCCATAAAAACAAGTGAAAATAAATCTTCAAAAAATGACCCATATGTCGTGCTTTCGACTCACTTTAATTCCTTTGCTTTCAAATTGTGCCTAAAATCATATATGAATTAAAGTGAGTATATTAAGCATTTTCGTATCATTAATCGCTAAGTGTAAATATTTAAATGCATCATCAATTAAACACATATCAATTTCTCTTACACTTAGCTTTTGACCGTCCTCGGACAAAACATCAAAATTAAGCTCATTGACCTAAACATCAACTCAATTTCCATATTTTTCCAAGACCATAAAATCATAAACAAAGATGAATGACTTTCAAAAATCATAACAAGAAATCAACATTCCAAGCTTTTACTCATGATCAACCAACATTCATCATCTTCAAAAACTGAGCAATCTAATGGTAGACTTAGAAAATGTGTTTAACTAAAATATATCCATAGGTATACTCAACATCATTCATGATCATAACAATCTATAACTTTGCATATCATTTTATTTCTCTACCACTAAAATTCATATGCAAAATCATGAATCAAAGGACTTTTCAAGGTTGTAATGTGGGCAAAGGTAAGATGAGATATGGTCAAGTAGCATGAAAGTCATCAAAGCTAGTGAAATAAAGCAACACTCATCAAAAACTAGGTACCATCTGCTATGGCGAATGCAACATTTATATTTTACAACCTCATTCAGCTCTCGTACACAAACCACATGAAGCATATACCAATTCAAATAAATCACTCATACAATTTATGTCAACAATATATTGAAATCACAAGATTGAACCTTCCAAGCCAACATCTACTTCATATTCAACATGCTCAAATAACACATTCATTACAATGCATTAGCCAAGAATAACTTCGCAAACTCATATGCACTTCCTCCTTGATAATTTTTATTATTTATTTTTTCTTTTACTTTCTTTCTTTCTTTTCCATTTTTCTTTTCTCTTTTTTTCTTTTCTTTCTTTCTTTTCCTTTTCTTTTTTCCTTTTCTCTTTTCTTTCTTTTTTTGCTTTTAAAAATTAAAATAAGCTATATAAACATGAGAATTTTAATGATAAGATATAACAAAACATCCCAACGTTAACCAACCCACATATATCTAAACCCCCACACTTACACTTTTGTACATCTACAGACTCACCAATCACAAATGTTCCACTAGCTTTATGGCTAGATAGGACATTTGGCTAAGTATAAAGCATGTAATATGGTTGATACAAAAAGAAAGGTTAAAGCTCGAAGGGGTTTATCAAGGGAAAAATCATGTCAATAGGGTAGGTTATTTGGCTAATGTAGTTTATGAAAAACAAAGAATGCCTAATCATGTCCATGTTAATGTATGTGATAAAAATGTGGTCTCGAATAGAAATTCAATGCAAAATCAGGAAATACATGTCATGAAGGTCACACGTTATCAAAAGACAATGAGACTGATATGGATTTTCCAGTCAAATAATTTTCAAAATCTCACTGGCTTTGTCTACCATTAGTCACTAATCTTCTAAAGATAATGCATAACGACCAATCACAAAAGTAAAAATACATGCTAGAATTGTTATCAAATTCTCTAGTCAATTCACACTCTAATCATAATTATATAATCCCAGAAGCGATAGAAAATGAAAAAATATTTGTTTCATTTGTTTTATTCTTTCTCTCATTTTGATTGAAAACTTAAAAACAAGTAAAACAAATAAATTCAAAAACACACATGTATATAAAAAGTAATGTGGAAATATAAAGGAAAAGAAATTTACTTCCTTTGGGTTGCCTCCCAAGAAGCACCTTTGTTTAGGGTCATTGGCTCGACTCCTATTTCTCTTCACGTGAAAAAATTGTGATCTTCAGGTATTACAGTCAGTGCCACTTCTATGTGAGGTTGTTCTGGATAGGGCCTTAGTTGATCATCATCCTTATTCAGCATCTTCCCCATCTTCAGACTCTCAATCCCAACTGAGTCCATACACTCCGAAAATATTTCGAACGTCTCTTCACCTTTTTCTTCATCATTTAATTCCTCCAATCTTTTAAAAGAGTTAGTTTCAAAAATAATCATGGACTTAGTACTTATCTCCAAGCTAAAAGATATGTCCTTTTCGGCTTCGAGCTCCTTCTCCACTTCTTTGACACTAACAATTTGATGAGTGTTGATCTCAAAATTATCAAGCTCCTCATTACTTTGCAATGTTTCCACTCAAATTTAGATTGGGTACACCTTAAGTTGATACGACTGCTCGTCTTCGCTTTGCGATTCTAGGAGATTGAGCCTTATTGCCATCTGACCCATTTGGTGTTCCATGCTCTGTTGGTTTGCTTTGGTCTCCTATTGTAATTGCTGCATATCCTGTTGAAATTGTAAATTGTTAGCAGCAATATTCTTAGTAAGTTCTTCTAAAGATGCACCTGAATCGTATTGGCTCTCTGAATCTTGGGGCCTAGACCATATGTTTCTTGAAAATTACCCTCCATCTTTATGGAATTGTAGAGTATTTTGCTGCATTTGCTAAGTATTGGCCTTCAAAATATTATTCAACTCTTCCAGAGATAGATCGGAGTCATGATAGGAAGCTTCTGGTCTGTATAAGAATTGTTGTGTATCCTGCAACTATTATGGAAGTAATTCTGATGATTATCCCATCCATAATAAAAGTTAGGTTGATCAGTTCAAACATTGTTATAGGACTCATATTAAATATGAGTTATAAAAGAAATTACTTTTATCCATATCGAATTTTTTTTCAAACACAACAAAAAATGAAAAGATCACAAAATAATAGAAAAGAAATTAATTACAAACAACTATATACAAAACATCAATTAAATCACCAACAAAAACTAAAACACTGTACTCCCCAGCAACGACACCAAAATTTTGACGGACGTCGTTACACTAGTCAAAATAAAATATCTAGATCTACTACTATAGTAGTGGTGAGTCTAGGTCGATCCTACAGAAAGTGTATCCAAAGTTTATGAAATGAAATTAATCGGTGTTTAGGTTTAACCGGGGGTTTTGGATTTTTTTAAAGAAGAAAATAAAATGAAACTAACTAATAAAAACAAACTAAAGAAAACGTGTAAAAAATGATAAATGTGAGGAATTCAGTAAGGACCCAATTCTTTGGTTCAATCTCGGCTTATACCCTAACTAAGCATATTTTATTGATTTGTTGTTCTTTAACCTCTCCTAACAACTATTAATCAAAATACGATCGTTAATTAAACCTAACTATCGAACAACCTAGGATAGGATCTCTAGATTTTATTAGGCAGTAGCATTATGAATTAAGAAAACCAATTAATCAAGACAACAACCACTTACGATGTGTTATTTAACCTAGGTCATGTTATCTCTAATGATTACGAATCATTAGTCACTACATATGAATTTCAACGTAACAATTATAGATTATATCAAAATTCAAGCAATAAGTTTGCAATTAATGATTCAATGAATGCATTACAATCATTACCTCATAGTACCTAATGGGTTCATATACAAATAACTGAATAATAACGAAAATTTGATTATCTATACACAATACCCAAATCAGTTAACATAGGAAACACAATCAATTCCTAATGAGAGAAAGAAACAACAAAACAATAAAAATGCTTAACCTAAGTCATCGACATCTATGTCAGCTCTGAATCAATGTCGGAATGCTTAACTCTTCATGGATCTTTCCGAGAAAAATGCTTCAGCCTTCATTCCAATCCCTAGCCAAAAACCCCTTTACTACCGTAGCGCCAAGCCTCTCACTGTTGCTCTTCACTGTTGCCTCTCTACTGTATATTGATGGAACTAATAAGGTTTTTGTGTCCTATACTATTCACTTAAATCCTTCACACTATCCTCTCTGCTTGCTTCTCCTCATCTATGTTTAGCACAGAAAAATGCGTTAAACTTAAACCCACGCACACACCAAGCCACCAAGCACTGTTTTTTTTTTCACTATAGTGTGATGATAGGAAAAATAAAATGTTGCTGCCTCCTTAAAACCTTCTCCTCATACCTTCTGGGATGCTGCGTTAGATGCCTAATGCATGCGTTTCACTCACACCTGCTGCTCCTTGCTTGATCAAACACGCAGCTGTTTTGCGCCTTATCTGCCACATTGTTACTTCAACATCTTAAGTCCAATGCATGCAAATTCATGTTACCTTCTTCTTCTATAATTGTTTTATTATTGAACCATAATATTCACGTAACTACATAGGTGTGAGATGCAATCTTTATTTATCTTCTTTGTCCTTTCATTTTTCTTGTACTCTTCTTGTCTTGTAATTTTCTTCTTCTCGCTCTATGAAGACAAGTGAGTATTGATCTTCAGAAAATAACTCAAATGTAATGCTTTCGAGTCACTTTAATTTCTTTGCTCCCAAATTGTACCTAAAATCACATATGAATTAAACTGAGTATCTTAAGCATTTTCATGTCAATAATTGCTAAGTGTAAATGATTAAATATATCAAGAATTAAACACATATCAGTACCTATGGAAATATCTTGTTTAAACACCTTTTGTCCAAGTCTACCTCTAGATTACTCAGTTTCTAAAAAGTTAATTGATCATAAGTAAAAACTTTGAATGTTGAGTTATTGCTATAGGTTTTGAAAGTCATTCATCTTTATTTATGATTGTCTACTCTTAGGAATTATGGAAAATGAGTAAAAGTTTTGATTTGTGATTTTAACTTTGACGATTTGACCGAGGACAATCAAAAGCTAAGTGAGGGGGAACTTGATATGTGTTTAAATGTTAATTCATTTGATATACTACACTTAGTGATTAATTCCTTAAAAATGCTTAGGATACTCACTTTAGCTCATATTTGATCGTAGGTACTTTTTGGAAGTAAGGAAGCTAAGGTGACCTAAAAGCATGTCATTAAAACCATCTTCTCAATTTCCATATTCTATTGAATCATAGAGCATGAAGAAGAAGAAGAGACAAGTGAGAATGTCAAATGAAGAATAAAAGAAAGATAAGTCTCACAGCCAAATATTGGATTACATGGGCATGAGAAATCTCTCAAGCCTATACAACATCTCTCTTAACTATGAGAGATCTCTCACAGTCGTGAGGGTGCCATACATGGCCTTGCATAGCTGTGAGGTTGTGAGAGATCTCTCACAATTATGAGAGTGCCATGCATGGCCGTGCAGTGCTGTGAGAGGACCATGCACAACTGTGAGAGGTTTATATAGTCGTGCAATGACCTTACATGGCTGTGAATTCTCACACCTGATAATTAACTAGAGAAAGCCTAAATTTTACTATATAAGGAAAAGGGAGTGATAGTAGAAAGGCATTTAGGGGGATAGACCTAGCCGACAACACTCTTCTCCTATTTTTCTCTTAAGTTATTCTTCATTCTTCTACACTGACAGTGGTTATGGAGAGGATGGTCGATGGTGAAAGGTTAAATATGGAGATGGACAATTGACTTTCTTAACACCAGTTTGGAGGTGCAATCAAGACCAAGAAGCATATTAAACATATTGTTATTGTGTATCATTTTCTTTACCTCTTTTTAGATTATTTATGTTCTCTTGTATGGATTGATTAGGTATTGTATAAGAATTATTTTAATGCTCTATTGAATCATTTTTTCATGAAAACCTATAGCTAGAACTTGAATGCGATACGTACTAGTCATGTTAAAGGTTGGATGTGGCAACTAACGGTATTAAATCGTTAGAGATAAGATAACATAAATTAAATAATCTAAGCTTGTGTGATTGTTATTTAGATTGATTTGTTTTTCTCACTTATAATGTAGCATTCCGGATAAACATAGAGAGCTTGTTCTAGGTTTCTGATAGTTAGGCTTAATTAATGAATTCTTCTTGATTAACTATGATCTAAGGAAAAACTAGAATTAACAGAGCTTATTGTTAGTTCACGATCAATAGTCTTAAGAGAAGTGTAAAGATGATAATTCAACGGCATCTATGAAAGTGTGCTTAGGCCAAGATTAAACCAAAGAATTGGATTCCAACTCATTCATCAACATTATCACTTTGCTGTTGTTTAATTTGATTTGTTTTTATAGATTTAATTTTACTTTGTCTTCTAATTTTCTTCAAACTAAAAACCCCCCGTTTTACTTATACAAATAATTTAGGAAAGTAATTGGAATTAATTTTTATAGGATTTACCTAGACTTATCGCTAGCTATAGTTTTGTCTAGTTATTTTGGTAGTATTATGACACGCGACCAAAGCCTATAGACATGATAATCATTTAAGAAAACACTTAAAAACATACTTAAACACTAAGAAAAATATGAGATAATATAAACCTATTAGAAGCAATGCCTTTAAGTAAGACATCCCTAAGATGCTCCTCTTCCTCTTGTTGTAATTGTTTAAGAAATCCGAATGTAAATATAAGTATTCTCATAATAAGTATATTAAGGCCAATTCTCTTTGCAATTCAGATACTCCATATACAATTTGATGCCTAAATTTCATGATTAGCGATCTCCCACTAAAGTCACATCACATTATTGGTATTAGTTGAGTTTTCGAATACATGTCAATATACCTCTCATTACAAGCTTCTATTGCTGACATGAATGATGAACTACTATAGTCTCTTTGAGAATACTACCCTCTCCATTCTTCCATTATGTCTGTTGGTTGAAATGATGAATATAAAATTCCTAAAAACATAAGCTCCATCACAATATCAATAAGAAAAGCTCTAAAGACAAACCAAAAACAAAAAACAAAACAAAAAAAAAGTGATCATTTTTATACCTCATATTTGATGCATTTTTGCTTGAAATTTTATACTTTTATCATATATTTAGTACTTAACTCACTCCAAGTTTGTTTATAAGGTACAATTGCCTTTATAGACTTAAAGAGGAAGAATTTGGAAGAAAACATGACATAAAACAAAGATTCGAGGCATAGGAGGGATGCATGATCGTGCATAAACCCGTGCACTTCTCTCAGGCCATGCAAATTTTCAAATTCCAAAGATTTTGGTGATGCACAACTTAATGCATGATTGTGGAGATTGTTCTCAAAGGGTGATTTTAGTTTAGAGAAGTGGAATATACAAAGAATTTATCGAAAGATCCATTAGAATACAAGATCAAACCTCTATCTAGCAAGAATATTTGATAGAACAAGATTAGAGAGATTTAGAATTATGAACTTGTTGTTTTCAATTCATTTTACTTTTAGTTTATGTTTGATTTCATGTTCGATCATATGTAATTAAACATCTTGATAACATTTAGACTTTAACATGTTTTGATTCTTTTATTAATTCAATTGGTTTGATTGATATATTGTGATTCAATTACATGTTTTATTTATGTTCTAATAAATATAGAATATTATATCATAATTTGATTCATACATAGAGATTAAGAAATCCTATTTATGAATAAATCGACCATAATTGGAAGGAGTTGATTGCAACCATAAAGATAGGATGACTTAAGTCTTCTAGATTAGAGTCAAACCTAATAGAGGGATTTAAAAATCGATAAAGCAATCCTATAAACTTTAACCTGAGTAATTCAGTTGAAAGCCATAGAATTAGTTGTTATTAGACTCAAGATCTACTAGTAGCAAAGCATAGGAATCTCCAAGGTCTAATAAATCAATAAAACAATTGTATAATAAAAGATCAATTTGTTAGGGGTTTTAGGGGGGACTCAAAGCCTAGACATTAATTTCCAATATCGATAAATTTCTAAGTGTTTTCTTATTTCTCTATTCTTTGTTGCTACCTATTTTATTTTACTTGCTTTATTTTTCGTTTCTTTAAATAAAAATCACAAACAATTCATTTTACTTGCTTTAGTTTTTGTTTCTTTTAAATAAAAATCACAAAAAATTGATAAACTAGATAATAGGATAATAGTAATTACTAATATTTATCATCTTCATAGGATCGACATATACTTGCTGATACTAGCTACAGTTACGTCAAGCACTTGGGTTATTTCATAATTGACTAATTTAGAAAAAAAATCAAACAACTACCTAAAAGAAAAAAATGACTGTATTAATAAAAATAAGGTTTTCCTAATATTGTATTTTCTGATAGTGGTGTCAAAAACTTGATATGTGATTCAAAGTTTGAAATTGCAAATGTACTGTGTAGTTGTAACTAGCACTAATAAGTATGGATCGATCTCACAATGATTAGAATTACTAGCATTTACAATCTTTCTATTATCTAACCTAGGAAATTATGGTGTTTAAGATAAAGTAAATGCAAAATTAAAACAATAAACTAGAGGGTTAATGACCAAAAAAGTCCAAACTTTCGTCAATTTTTTAATTATAGCCTGAACTCTAAAAGGTAGCAAAAAAATGCCCAAACTATCAATTTTTCCAATTCTAACTCGATGTTATCTTTTCTAAAAGCTCTCATTTACTAGAAAAAATTGTTGTTTAGATGAAAGACACTACTAAAGAATATGGACAATGATGATGGGGCATGTGAGATAAAAGTTAGGGAGTTAGGTTATAGATTGATAATGACGATGGGGTATGATTATCTCAGTTTTGTTGAAATGACGTCATCTTAGTTTTATCTTGAAACAACATCGTTTCACTAATCAGACTGACTTCTGCTAATTACACTAACATGTTTGATTAATGAGGGTCCATTGACTCGTGGCAGTGCCACGTTAGTGAAGATATCTGTGAGGCTAACATCATGCTATAATTAAAAAAAATTGATAGTTTAAGCATTTTATTACTAATAACCAAAATTACACTTCCAAATTTTATAAGAGTTTTAAATAACTTTTTTAAATAAAAAACTTTAAAATAAAATTAAAATTTCTTTAAAATGCCATCCCTTGATTAGAATGTCATCTTTTTGTCAACTTTGTTTTGCCCTTCTCCTTTGACGAATTGAGTGGTTGAAAGAGTTGCTGAAACTACTTTAGGAAGCCCCATAAGTGTCCTTCTCCTCGTCTTTCCTAATGGCATTTTGTTTCTACTTTATGTGGCCCTATGAGTGTCTTCCAAAAATATGCATATGCATATGGTTCTCCTTCTCTAAAGATTGAATATTTAGTTTATAAGACCATGAAAATTCATGTATTATGTTAATATCTTTATCAAAACTATTAGCAACTAATTCTCAGTTGATTAACTAAATCCTCTTTCTAGTTAAACCTAATATTGCATTAATTAATTCATGAATTTCACTTTTAGGTTTGACGCTAATCTAGATGATTTATATCAACCTATCTCTAGGTTCTTTTGCAAGTCCTTTCAATTATGGTAGATCCATTAATACAAAAAGGTTTTTTAATATCTATTGTAAGAAATCATACATGAAATAATACACTTGCAATACTAATTCAAGAATAATTAAGAAAACATAATTGAATCCAAACAAAACCAAATAATGAATTAAGTTAAAAGAAAGTCACTATAAGGTCTGTCCAAAGGTTCATCTTTTCCAAGCATTAACAAAAGTTTAGTTCATAATCATAACATCAAGAATAAAAGAAAACATGATACTAAAAGATCAATGATGAGATCTCTTTTAATCTTCATAAAATCCACTTTAGATTGAAAAAAATCCACCCCAAATATGTTTCCTTGCTTGTTCTTCATACTCTTATTATCCCAGGTCCTCAATACATGTTTTCCTAAGCCTAACTTGAGCCTCTTATGAGCTCCCTTTCTTCTCTTCATTTTATCCATTTATAACTCGAATTTAGGATTTTTAAAGTGGACAGTCACCCATAGAGTTGTATGCATGACTGTGTCCCTCAATCTTGTTTTGATATTTAAAAATCATAAAGATCCATGATCTTACATGGTCACCATACAATGTTGTAGCCTTGCAAGAACATGTCCTTATAGATCCCTTCAAAATAGCTTCAAAATTCCATTTCTATCTTGAATTTGCCTAATGCTTCTCGTTTTTATCTACGAAGGCAAATAAGATCTAATGACATGATAGGTTAAAAAAATAGTAAGAAACTCTCAAATAAACAATCAAAACGTATTAAATATGGGATTAAAAATATAGTCTATTTAGTATTTATCGAAATCCAAGTTCTGTTAATTCTTTAATGAATGCCTTAAGGTGCTTTAAGGAGTTATCTGGACTAGAAATGGATAAGGATAAAAGTTGCTTCTTTATATCTCTATGTGTTGTAGCTTATTCTCCCTAGATTACCTGTTTGATATGATGGCAATAGAAACAACTTCCATTTACCTATGTTTGAGTTCGTATTTCACATAAGAGGTTGTCTTATGAGGAGTCCTTACCTCTTATAGAGAAATTTCATAACATAATTAGTGTTTGGTGCAACAAGAGCCTTACTTTTGTTGGTATGGTTTAATTAATTATGTTACTTTTATGTTATGAAATTTCTAAACCATACCAACAAAAGTAAGCAGCAGGGTTATGTCCTTCAAAATCGAAAATGCGGTCTATATGTTGAAAAGATTTGACCAAGGTACAACTGATACCGCGATCTTGGGAACTCTTTCATCCAACCTGGATTAGACAAGAACGTGATTTCGGGGATTGCGAGTAAGCAGCAGGGTTATGACCTTCCCACCGCCGTTCTCAACTAACAAATCAAGAACTGATTCAATCCGGCGAATTTCCAGGCGAAAAACTGGGCAATAGTTGATGTGAAGCAAAAGGTGATCATAAGCAGGAGGGAGAGAGAGACCAGTATCATCAAATCTTATTTAAGAGGTAACAGTTTTCTTTCCAATAGAAATGCAATGAGGTAGTTCTTGGACCTTCTCTCCATCTACATCTGTTTTTCATTCGAGGCTCATCAGGATTGTAAGGAATCACATTTCAAAAGTCAAACATAATTTGGATTTGGAGGCACAAGCTGGACATTAGAGAGGAGGAAAACATAAGAATATCTTTCAATTTTAATATTTTCTGTTCGGTTTCTATGTAGAATAAGTCTCTCAGACCCAGAGAATAGTGAAAACCAAAGCAAAATAAGAGACACGCGTGTAGAAAACGATCAAGGTCTATCTATCCAGGAAAAACAATACAAGAAAATAAAGGAACACTTAAGTCATCCCTGTATCCATAAATGGAGGCGACTTAGTACCAGAACTCCTTCCTCTGCCTCCTATTGTTGTGTAAAAAGGTAACATTCTTTGCCCTTTCTTTAGATAACTGATGACGAAAGAATGATAGTGGTCAAAGCCAGAGAGCACCAGCCTCCTTGAGAAGAGGCACAAGAGTTCCATTAATATGAGAAGCCACGACTCTGTCCATGGCACCAACAAGTTTTCCACCAATGAACACCACCGGAACGGAAGTAGAGCTACCCAGAAGCCTCATCAGTGCATTCTCAATCTCCTTCCCTCTCGGATCTTCGTCTAGCTCGTAAACTGTTGGGTTAACGCCCATTCCACAAAACAACCTCTTAATGGCATGACACATGCAGCATGTGCTTAAGCTAAAGATCACCACAGCATTTTCAGAGGCCAGCCTCTCTATGCACTCCAATAGGTCTCCACCAAAGGCTCTTCGTCGCGTATAAGACCCCCAAGTAGACTCTGTTTGGTACATTTTCAGAGGAGAGACCGACAAAAACAGAGTACGGATACAGAGACAACACGGTTGAGTAGTGAGAAACAGAGAGAAGGAAAATGTAGAAGTGGGTGTTTTGCAAAAAACAGGGGAAGATTATGATGCTATTTAAAGAGGAGAGGAAGTGAGGGAGTGCGATAATGAAATCATTAATTTACTGTATGTTACAACTTTGAAGGGTTGTGGTGTGCTGTAGTACTTGTTCCCTGTAATGTAGTCGTCAGCGACTCAACGCATGCCATAAAGAGAGAGAGAGGGAGGTAAGGGAGGGAGATTTATAGGTGCATGCTGCTATTATTATCTGCATGCTTCGGTATCTTTATCATATTGGACATGAAAGAGTTGCTTTGCTGACATGTTAAAGATAAAATGGAAATATTAACATGACTAAGAAACCTTAACAATTAAAAATTATTTTAAAATCTCTGAATCCATATAATTTCTATAATTTGAAGCACTGATATATGAAGGGGTACGTCTATTTTCTAACCATTCTTCATAAATAGGGTAAGGGTGATTTGATCACTCAAATGTTTATTGACAAATTTAAACTTGAATAATATATTTATCATATATAGTAACAAATTTGGTATTACAAAATTGACTTGTAAGAAAGAAATGATTTAGTGAACATTAATTATATGAAATATGCTAGTATTCATATTAGAACTTCTAGCCTTAGGTCTTTAAACTTGTGTTACAACATTCAAGAGCCATGTATTCATTGAGACCTTATTTCATTTCTAAAATTTACGATGAAATGATGAAAAATCCTATTTACGAGATAATCTTTATAGGAAAGGGTCATATAAGAGATAAGCTAATGTTGATTATGATAAATATTTTACGAAATTTATAGGAAAACAACATCACGAACATTGGATTATGAAAATAATAAAATTATCAAGAAAATACTAGTACACATCTCGAAGTTATTCCTTAGGAAATATGCACACCAACACAAGTGGTTCGATAAATTAAAGACTTTGAGGTCTTAGCATTTTATTTGTTTTGGCCTCTTCTCCTTTTCCCAACAAAGTTTCTTCATTCTTAATGTACATAACTAACCAAATATAGGAAATTCCACCTTAAAATAGACACGATAAGAATTCCAAAGCTATTATGAAATGAGGGAGACAAAGAGGTTGTTTTTATGACTTGGTTAATTAATTGAGCAAGCATGTTACATTGTCTTGCATAGTAGCTTCATTAATCCTTGAAACAGATAATAGAATTAACATAGATAGTTGATTTAAGAGTCAGGCAGAGCTAGTGTTGAGCAAATTTTACAATTTATTAAACTCTCAATAATTCGCAAGTACATAAGTCATACTTTGTGGTATTAAAGGGTGTCGATCCTACAAGAAGAGGACTAGTCTAATTCTAAGTTATCTAAGGCTTAAAGAAAATAATAAAAAGAAATAAAAACTACATAAGTGAACACGATGTTAGATCGGAAAAAGAAAGCATGCCATATTCGGAGAATCGGTAGATTTCAAAACTTTTTAGAAATTTTATTTGTAACGGAAGCAATATATCCAAATCATCATGTCAATCTATACACTACAGCTTAAATTCCTTGCTGCACTATCTTCTCCTTCTTCTTGTATCCAAAACCTTTGCTTTGTCAATCTATCTTCTCCTTGTTGTTGTATCCTCAACCAATTTGA
>JAOSBK010000007.1:7579666-7591552 GCA_027568895.1 Erythroxylum shatona | reverse complement strand
AGAATCACTTGTGAGGTAAGGGATGAAGTAAATGATGGAGGAGTGGTATCTATTTATAGAGCATTTTTGTAAACTAGCCGTTTTTGTACCGTTAACTAGCCGTTATTACCTAGCCGTTATACATTTTTGGGTGACAAAAATATGCATGACTACTGTTCACAAATACGGTTACTGTTCACAAATACGTACGGTTACTGTTCACAACTACGTACAGTTACTGTTCACAAATACGTATAGTTACTGTTCACAAATACGTACGGTTACTGTAGCAAGTGTTCACCATTCAACACTGTTCACAATTCACTATTCTATACTATTCACCGTCTTCAACCTTCGACTCTGAAACTTTTTTTTTCACTTTCCTTTAACTTCTTCACTTTACAACTAACCTATTTAGCAATTCTAACCTATCAGAATTATCCTAAGCTTCAAACATGATAAATCTAAACAAAAACAAAAACAAAGCTGTAACTCGCGTCTGATAAACGAAACTTACCAGCTTTCCAAAGAAAACTCCAATAGTAGGTGTTGGTGAGTGAATGGCTTCGCTAACTCTACTGATGGATGGGTAAGGGAGGCATTCGGTGAGTAATAAACGATAATGGTCGATTTAAATCTAGGTTTGGATGCGATACAGGTAATAAACCGCTAATAGGTCCAAATAGTAATAAATAACCAAAAATATTGTTATGAATCTTAGTTGTAACAATTACTCAACAAATACCCAAAAGTTCCAGAAGACTTCCGAAAATTTACCAAAATTCCGTCAGAAAATAATGACTCTCAAAATAAATTGGCAACTCAAAACTAATCCTCCATTAATTTCTAAAAATGTTTGAAGTATACAAAAATTACGAAAATTATAATATTACTGTCCAAATCAATCCGAAGTTTCATTAAACCAATTAACCCGAAAAATGCCATGAATGCATGCCAAAATACTTATGCACAATTTAAGCCAATAGTTAATAAGTTAATAAGCAAATAACACCCATAATTCGTACTAAATTCCTTTAATATTCTAACCCCTAATGTGGGGTGTTATTCTCAAATAACCTTTGGATGTTCGGGTATATGCTCTATAGAAGCGGTACGTTCAAATTTTAGTATCAGAACATAGATTGGTATCCTTAGGGACATATAAAAGAATTTAAATATGACATCTAGTGAGAGACTTATATAGTGATCACAACTATTATTTGTTATAGTTCATCCGCAATAGGAGATTGAATCGCATAATCAGCTGACCTCGAGTCTATAGGAGCCAATAGAGAGTCCCCAGTACCCCAGTTCGAACAAATGCCTTAGAGAGGTCTTGAGAGGAGAGAAAGGAGGTACAATAAACTTAGGAAGCAGAGGGTTGTAGACTTCTATGGAAGCTCAAATCCTGTCGAGGAAGAAGGGTGACAGGAAAGAACGGAGAGGGTATTTGAATAGATGGACTTTGAGTCTAAAGAAAGGTTTGACTACGTAATCTCATTACTTAAAGGTCCGGCTTATCAGTGGTGGAAAACTATTCCCGGTAGTTCCACCCAACCTTGTAGACTAACATAGGAAGACTTTCTGAAGGTCTCTAAGGAGAATTATATGCCAAAGATCTATTTGGATAGGAAGATGAACGAATTCCTAGATCTGAAACAGGGCAATCTCACTGTAGTCGAGTATGAGGTGCGGTTTAATGAATTAATAGGGTATGCTACTACTTTGATTCTAACTGAGGATAAAAGTAGGCAGTTTGAGAATGGACTGAATATGGAGATTAGGACAAGATTGACTATTATCAATTTGAGTAGTTTTATTGAGCTGCGAGCTACTTCAATCTGAGTTGAATAGTTACTGAAGGATGGATAAGGAGAGTATAGGCAAGAGTTCTTAATTAAGATGCATGGTGAGTCTCAAGTTGATTTTAGCAGGAGATTCAATAAATTCCAGAATAGATCATTCCGATCACAGACTAGATCGAGACAATTGGGGTTTAAACTGAGAGGCATTTTTGTTCATGTTGGTAGTGGTAGAGGTCTAGTATCTGGAGGGTCTAATGGTGGCTATTAATTCCAAATCACTAATTATAATCTATCAGACCAAAATTCTAGACATATGTAATTCACATTCAAATCATAGCTCAATTTTAACACCTATCACATGTGTACTTTCATGAACATGTAATATTTCAACTAGGGTATAATTTGGGGCCTTACATGCAAACTGATTTCCTAACTCCATTTCTCAGTGTAAGCAAGGCATATAAAGTCCACACATCATAAGCATTAAAGTAAACCATACATTAAACCAAAGTGACGTCTTACATAATTATGGTAAGAAAAACCCTAAATTCTACTGAGAAATCCATTACAATCATCAAAAACATCATCACAATAAGTCCATACATCTTCTCCTTACAATAACTAAACAAAAACAAATGAGAGAAGAGAGAATAGAAGGCTTATAAGTTGAAGAACAAAGTTGGAACTTGGTGTGACATCTTTGAGATCTTTTGAAATCACTTGGTTCTCCTTGAAAATCCACCTAAAATTTTGTGTGTTGCAAGACCCTATGCCATTATAGGTTTTAAAATGGGGTTTTTGTATCCCTTTATGTGCTTAAACCGACTTAGTATAGATATGCTGCAAGCTCGCAAGTTGGAAATTTCCAACTTTCTCCTTTGATACCTACAATAAGTCCACTTGCAAGTAAGTTAATGAACAACACAAATAGGGTCCAAATCTTGCCCAAACATTGACATAAATCCATGGAAAATGTATGTACATTAAAACACAAGAAAAGCATGCAAAACCTAAGCTTAAAAACTTTCATTTATAATCTAACATGCAATTTATCATATACAATCACATACACATGCAAGTTATATGAAAATAACATAAAAGTTGGGCTAAACATCCTCGTATGTATACTAAACATATACATTATAACATAAAATGAATTAGAAAATCATATAACAAATATCACTCATCATATACTAATAATTTGGATGATTATATTGAGTAGGTAAAAATTGTCTCGAATGTTTTCAAACTAGAAAAGTTATATGCTAATCAAAAGAAGTGTTCCTTCTATAAAAATGAAATAGAATTTTCTAATTTTTTTGTGAGTGTGAGAGGGATAAAGATGGATGAGGAGAAGGTTAAGACCATTCAAAAGTGATCTATATATAAATCTATAACTGATTTGAGAAGTTTTCATAATTTAGCTAGCTTTTATAGGAGGTCTATGATCTAAGCACATTAGTTATGCCATTTACTAAATTTATTAAAAAGTCTGTTAGTTTACATAGGGTGATGAACAATAATATGCTTTTAATTTTTTTCTTTTGGAAAGTAATTCATTGATGGAGAGAAATATACATAACCTATTCTAGGTACAACACAAAAGTTACAAGAAAGTTAAGATTCCTAGGTATAGATTAGCTCATTGGTTTTACGCAAGTAACCATCTCAGCTCTAGGCCTTAAGAGAGTTCAGAATCTAGCCCACTATCTAACAAGTTTAGTTTGCATTAGAGAATGAAGGTTTGGTATAACTACTCCTTACTTCTTGCCTCTTTCCTGAATAATCTATTGTACCTCTCTTTCTATAGATTATACACCATTATTACCAAACATGATTTTTAATGCCTTGTAGTTTACTTTACTTGCAATATTGACTAATGATGCCTAGTATATCAACTCATTCCATGTGCAAATCACCTTCCTTAAGTTGAGGATATCCTATAGTCTCCTCCATATACAATTAGAGTATCTACAATTGACCATAATGTGGTCCATAGTTTCAAGGTTGCTTATGGAATAGTTCAAAATGTTTATAACGAATGGTGAACTTGATATTATCCTTTTTTGATAGTCTTCCAACTATCCCTAGCCATATGATGAATGCATTTGAAAGACTGACATCATCATCCCATACAAGATTCTTCAACATAACATTGCTAATTACTCTTTGTTGTTGAAGAGTTCTGTAAGCTTTAAAGCCGAATTCCTTTTCATCATTGACACTCTAATGTATCTATTCCTAGTTAGATGCTTAATAAAGGGTAGGTTATCCATGATTATTTCCACTCCTCTGCTATAATAATAGGGCCATCTACATTGGTTATTGCTTATGAGCATATTCATTTTTGTACTAGGAGTCATGACTAATTGTAAATGATAAATCTCCTCAATTCTGAACAAAGGACCTTTATTATTCCAATTGTCAAGCCAAAACTGTATTGATTCACCATTCCCAATTCTATAAATTTTATGCATCCATTTCCCAATTCCTAGTACTTGCCTCAATGTACATGACATGTTTTGGTTTGGTTTTGTGCTCCATAATCTTTTCCCCTTTATATACACCTTATGGATCCATTTGAACTAGAGCTCCTCTTTTTGCTTGCATAACCACCATAGGTTTTTTTTCAAGTAGACCTTGTTAAGGGTTTTTGATAAATAGATGCCTAGACCACCCTGATTCTTTAGTTGACAGACCTTGCTCCAACTCACCTTGGCTTTGTAATGGTTGTTGTTTGAACGTTCTCATAAGGATTCCTTAATTTTTTTAGTTATCTCCTTAAGTATGCTCTTTAAGAGTGCTAGGTGATTGATCTAGTAAGTTGCCAAATTGCTTAGGATTGATTGCATCGATTGGAGTCTTCCTCCGTATCTCCTTTAGTATTCTCATTTTAATGCTTTTTATTAGCTTTACCTAACTTCTCTAAAACCTTTGAGATTGTGTGATACATTAGGTATTGGTGCTTCTTTTATGTAACAAAATTAATCAAATATATACTTTAGCTAGAAATTCAATAAGGCTTATATTAACTATCTAAATTATAATAAAAATTTGTATGCATTATTAAGGTTTTGAATACTTGAAAACATTATTTATGATCCAAATAGTTTGTTATTAACACTAGTAGTGAGTCCTTAAGGCATTTGAAAGGGAAAGGAAGTTAATTGATGACATGCCAAGTTGATGAAGTTTATTGAGATGGTTCCTTATATAATCAAGCAAAGTAAGGTAAGAAAAACATTGGGGTTGATGCATTTTTTCAAAAATATGTCATGATTTCTATAATATATATAAAATTGTTAGGCTTTGAACATGTTAAGGAATTATATGAGAATGATAATAATTTTGCATCTATCTTTAAGGCCTATATGAATTGATAAGTCCACAAGAGAGGATTGATAGGTCATTTTGGAATTAAAAAGACTAGATATGTTGCTTGGCCATTTGTTTTAGCCTTATATGTGTCGCGATGTATAGATGATTTGTGCTAATTATAATACATATAAATAAACTAAGTCTAAGATTATGCCACATGATTTATAAACTCCTTTGTCAGTTTTTCATGAACTTTGGGTTTATATTTCTATGAATTTATTTTGGATTTACCTAGGTCAAAAGGAGGTAAAGACTTTATTTATGTTATTGTTGATTGATTTCTTAAGATAACATGTCTTATTACATCTAGTAAAATCCGTAATGTAACTAACATAGCTAATTTGTTTTTTAAGAGATATTATGACTCTGTAGTATTCTTAAGGTGATTGTGTCTGATAGAGGTGTTAATTTCCTTAGCTACTTTTATAAGGTTTTATAGGAAAATTAGGAATTAAAATATTGTAACCTACTTATCATCCTCAAAAAATGGTTAAGTAGTAGATAGGACTTTGAGTACTTTATTATGTGTTACAATTTTAGAAGAATTTAAAAGATTTGGAAGATTGTTTAACTGTTCATTGAATTTGCATATAATGGAGTTATTCATATAACTACTTATTATTCACCTTTTGGGATTATTTATGGCTTTAGCCCACTAACTCCATTGAATTTGGTTCCTTTACCTATTGATAAGAGGAGTTGCTTAGGTGGTATAAAAAAAAGTTGAAATGGAAGTTGAAATGGTGAACTAGCTTTATGAAAATGTTTTGCAGCATATAAGAAGGAAAATGAAGATTATGCATCCACAGCTAACAAATGAAGAAATAAAGTTACCTTTGAACTACTAGGTATGGTGCATATGAGAAAGGAGAAGTTCACAAATTAAATAAGATCTACATTACAACCAAGAGGAGATGATCCATTTCAAGTTATTAAAGAAATCAACAAAAATGCTTATAAGTTAGATTTTCTAAGTGAGTATAATGTGAGTGCTAATTCTAGTGTTTCTAATTTAATTCCTTTTAATATAGGCGATAATTCGAGGAAAAATCTTTTCAAAAGAGGGATTACAAGAATCAAGTTTTCTTTTGATCCTTTTGGTTTTCCAAATAGACCAATTACACATACAAGGAGCAAAACGCTTCAAGATGCACTTAATAGTGTTGTGAGAGAAATGGCTATATGTGTGAAATTAAGCCAAATTAACTAACAAGCATTAGTTAACTTAATCTAAACTAAGATTAAACACTTGGATGTAATCATGAACTTCAACATGATCGTGTATTAGTCCATGTAACTTTTTAAAAACCTTAGTTATAAGCCTAAACTGTGTCCAACTTAGTCTCATCCACGGACGTGTCTCTATCCATGCCTATTGGTGTTATAATTTTTGTGACAAGTCATGGTGAAGCCTCTGTAAGTCCTAAGATATTTGTTTATTAAGAGTCATTAGAGTTTTTCCCCTTATTCTTTATAGAACTTAGAACTTACCCAAAAAATCTTTTGTTATAACATTTAAATAATTTATGAATTTGGTTCTTGATTCCTTAATGCTAACATGTTAATTCTTTCATACATATATTTTTTATCATTGTTGGTTCTGATTCAAACTTTTTCGTGAGTTCTTTGATGTATATTCCTAGGTGTGTTCGTGTCATACTAACTATTAAACAATCATTTATACTTCTTAAAGCTAAATTTGTACCATCTTTTTGTTATCTTCTATCATAAGATTGATCATAGTTACGACATGTTGATTATTTAAAAATATAAACTCATCCTCAAAAGACTTGTATGGAAACTTATATTAAAATTTCCATACTTCTTAGTATCTTTTATTTTTTTTAATATAAAATCACTCCTTGAGAGTTCACTATTGTCTTCTTTTAATAAGAGAACAGAAACATTTCATGCAATATCTTCTTTACTACAAATAAAGAAAAATAATTAAAGTTGTCTTCCTTTGTCATGGGTAGAAATAAACACTTTATAACAAAATTGCTAATTTAATTGATCTAAAAAAATGCACAAATACAATTCATTAACTCATTTCCTAATCCCAAATGTACTAAACCTTGTATTATATGTAATCGAACTGTCTAAAAAACTTCTTAAGACTATCCAACACTAAAGATACTTCTTGTAATGTTTTACCTAATACTAAAGATACTTCTTGTAATGTTCTTATGACCTATTTATGCTCATAACCATTATTTCTAGTTATCAGGAACCAAAATAATTGTTAAAAACAAAACTAGCTGTTGGAAACAAGAAAAAAATCTGTTATGAACTAGTTGATAGAAACTTCAGCTTTTCTAAGTGTAAAACTCAACCTTTCAACAAAGATTGAATTAAACATACTCAAAAACATATAAAAATTGCCTAGAAAAGTAGTTTGAACGGGGCTTGGCTGGGAACAGTAATCGGAACGCGGCGGTTGCTATCTCGAAGGCAATGGAGATGAGTGTTGCGATAGAGAATAGAAGCGTGTAGCACTTGCAACTTAACTCGATCGCTTTGTGGACAAGGACGACAGCGTTGGTTTAAATAAAATAAAATTTATGGTATACTTAAACAAGGGGATTGCAATATGCTGGTAATTGTCAATTTTTTAAAATTAAAAATATAGAATAATTTATTTTTTAATTAATTCTCAATTTAAGTTGTCTAAGTCTCAATTTGTTAAAAAAAACAATGTCATTTTGTTTAGAATAATTAAAATTGTCTAAATCTAGACTTATCTAAGATTCAACTTGTTAAAAAAATGATACCATTTTGTTTAGAATAATTAAATCTCGAGTAAACTCAACCTGACCATTTAAAAATAATGGCGTTAGTATATTCCACCGGATTAAGGAGGTATCTGTTAAACTTTTATTAACGTTTGGGACCATTTAATTTGAAGAAAGAAATCGATAAGAGTAAGGGGAATATTTTGCAAAGAAAAGTATTTACAATCATGACAGAAAGCAGCAGAATAAATCAAGTTTAGGCCGAGACTTGAGGCAAAATCATGCAGAAGCCAAAACTTCATAAGGGGTTAAGCTAATAGGGTGAAGTTAACCCCTAGAAATTACTTGAAATATAATGCAATCTATAGAATTTTACAACAATTATCGTTAATAAGAACAGTTAAATTTTAATCACAGAACATAAGCTTTCCATCCTAGAAATTGTTCATTTATATAACATAAACTCTTGAAGATGTTAAGTCACCTTAAGGTAAATGTTAAACATGTCATTTGACCATTTTCTCCTTAGTAAAGTGACTCGCATGCCCAAATGAATATAAAAGGTCTTGGGAAAAATGCCCCTTATTGTCAATTTCACAAGGAATAACAATTATAAATTGCCCAACATTTTAAGATTTGTTCAATTTAATATCCATTTTTTAAAAATTTTCAATTAACTAATCTCTTATAACCTTAATAACTTATTTCAAAACATTAATTTTATTAAGGGCAGATCACTTGTTTCCATTACTCTGTTCCTACCTTATTTTATAAGCATTCATCCATCCATTTTCTGTGAATCCTATTTATTGAATAGATAAATACTCATAAAATAAGATAATAAAAACAGGTAATTTGTTCCCAATTTTATTAGTATTTTACTGATTTGACTAATAGAATCTTTTTTATCCATAACCTCTAAACATTCATGTAAAAATTTAATTGTCAACTAATCATAGACATGGACTAAAACACATAAAAGAGATTATAATTTGAGTGTTTTAATCCACATGAATGATTAGTAAACAATTAATCTACAAAAAAAATTCGTTATCAAATAAACAAAATATTAACAGAATCTCAAAAAAAAAAAAAGAATTAACGTTTTAAATTAAAATGTTAAGTCATAAAAGTTGATAACTTAATTGAAAATATTAAAAGTTTAAACACTAAATTGAAAAAATCACAGAAGGTTAGATACTTAAAAATATGTTACCTCATTCAAAAAAGTACTAATCAGGTTTCCTGAAGTGCAATCAATGTATCAAAATTTGGACTTCTATCAGTTAAGTTGATCATAGATTCAGACAAATAAAAACGTACCTATTAATAAGGTAGAATGACCACGACGAAAACACTTTAGAACACTAAAACATCTGTCACGATCAATCTATAAAAAATCCGAGTAGTTTGTCCACCCCTTGGCTTATTGCAAGTCTTCAAAATCTGTAACTCAAGACATTTTACCAACTCGCCAATTATATTAATTTGTTCCGAAATAAACATATATAATATTACTAAAAAAGGAGTCCAGGAAACAAATTCTTTATCAAGGTGACAAGGACACATGCGACCTAGGCCAAAGAAAACAATAAAGAGACACTAGTTCTGGCAGCTCTCAACTTACTACAACAGAAATTTCCTTTGCCAACAGTAGGGGTTTGGATTATGCAAAATCCCCACCAAAGTAAATCTACTTCACTCTCGCAATAGATGAAACAAAGTTGCACGTTATTAGATGTTACAGTCACTCTGCTGCTTCGTTCGAGAAATTTAGGAAGAACGATTACTCAAAGTTGAACATTACCCAAATGAAAGAGATGGAGAATGTGAGGTAAAATCTTCGGCAAGTCCTACATACATCATAAAGTATTTCTATACTAGAATGACATACAAATTTCGAAAACCACTCACATAGGAGAATTCTATGTCAGTACCAAATAACAAACGTATAAACATATTGCGGATACTTGATAGTAAAGGAACACAGTATCCGTAAGAGGAAGAAAAAACAAATATAAAAAGTAGAAAACATAGACTAGATGGAACTGCAATACAATTGTCCATCTATGAACTATTTTTCACATTGTTTTTCCTTGCCATAGAAAGCACATTAGAACTCCAAACTAACTTTATCTTGTAAGAGTTGTCATTCTAATTGGATGGCGCCTTCAACCCATATGATATATGTCACATGGAAACTAACATTAAAGACTTTGCATTTGGTCAAACACTAATTTTTTCACATAGTTCATCAAATGATAACGTGCCGAACCCAGCCTTTCTCAATGACTCATACTTACAACAAAGGAAAAGGAAAGAAACAATCATACTGGCTCTTTCTGTGTCACTTCTATCCACAAAATTATGGCCGAAAGCATGAGCTTGACAAGTAAAACTTGCCTTCATTGTAACAGTTAGAGACAGGATTGGAACTAAAATAATATAATCTCAATCATCTGGCCAAGCCAAAATTATTCAACTTCATAGAAATTCTCCATCACTACCAACAATCAATGCAGCTAGGCTACATTTAATTTCTCAACACTGCCTCTCAATTGAGCTTTTCACTAATCTTTCCTAACAATAGATTTATCATGTTTCAAAGGAGGTCAATTTTTCCCTCACCTTTTGACCCTCTATTCACCCTTATGGCGAATGCATACAGACATACATACATGGAACAAATACAGGCAAATCACCTAATGACAAGCAAACATTCCAACAGGAGTCAATAACCCAATTAGATAAACCTGATTGCCAAATGCTTAAAATATCAACGGGAAAAAAAGGAAAACAAAACAAAACCTGAAGCTTCGGAACTTGGGGAAAGTATAATCATATCATCCTAAAAGTAAACGATAAAAGAAATATGAGAGTATAGTAGAAACAGCATTAAGCACGCCAAGAACGAAACAACAAATCAAACAATATGGTCAATTTGTAACAGCTACGCGCAGTTATATGAAAGTTACGGGGAGAAAGTTTTCATATGAAAGAAAAAATATAGATCGTCGAGGATACAGAGATGGAATTGAGCATAATACATTCATAAAAGAAAAAAAAGTCCGGATTGTCTTTTCTTTTCCCTAAAAAATTAGATTTCTAAATACCAAGAAAAGAAAAAAGAAACGAAAAAAGATAGAATAAAGAGATCAAACGGGGAGGGCAGAGACGTCGTCGGAGTGGCAAGGGTTGGTTGAGAGGGTGAGAGGGCGATCGTTGGCCTCGTCATCAGATGAGTCATCGTCGTTGGTGGTAGCGACGTTGACGCAAGAGAAGCGCTCCAGAGAAGAGAAGAAGGCGGAGATTACGCTAGCACTGACCCAATTGGCCACGTTATTGAGGTTCTCCAAAGACACAATGCTTGCGTTGTTGTTGTTGCTTGTGTTAGGCACGACACTAGTGTTGTTTGTGTTGTTTTCCATTGTCAAAATTTAAGGTGTAGAGAGAGAGAGGGAAAGAGGAATTGGTGAAACCCTAATTGGGGAAGGACGGTGAAAACGGAAAACAGCAATTGGTGACTTAGGGGAGAGGAATAAAATGAAAATGTTTGGTGGGTCAGGACTCAAGATTTTTTTTTCGTTGAGAAATTAGAAATATATTAAAAAAAAATAAAGGGTTAACAAGTTTCCATGCTTACGGTCCAGTATTCATACAGCATCAAACTAAGATTTCTTTTTTGCTTCTAATTTTCCGTTAACTTTGCTCTTACAGAGAAATAGGGAATGAAGTTTGACTAGCCATTGATGTGTCCTTGCAAACAACCAAGTACAAATACTAATACTTACTCCGTTTATCATATTTATTACTATGTGAGCGAATCGTCCCATCATATTTTTTACGATGAAGAGGTCGAGGCGAACTGTGTAAGTTGTAGTTTATGTTTTTAATTTTTATGTTTATTTTCTTTGAAAAAATTGCAAGTATCTCGTTGAACAACCGGTGCAACTCCATTGGTAAAGCTGAATGAGACAAATTCTCATATTTCT
>JAOSBK010000007.1:7395316-7406584 GCA_027568895.1 Erythroxylum shatona | reverse complement strand
ATTATAATTATACATAACAACAATAATAATAATATTATTAACAATATTAATAATAAAATTAATACAAAAAATTACATTCTTTAACATCTACAAGTCTTTACACTACAGGGACATTTATATCATTAACACTGTTTTCTGTCCTGCAGACGGCAACCAAACACATTTCTGTTCTTAGGACGTGGACAATTATCTCTGTTTTGTCCACCGCAATCAAACATCTTCCTGTTTTCAATTCTTGTCCTGTCCTGTCCTGTCCTGTTCCGTCTCGTCCCGTCTTTACATGCTGCAGACGCTAACCAAACGTAGCGTTGCTATGGGGCAATTTGTTGTAGACTTGGGCCGGTTTATGGGAAATAAAACCGGAGCCGATGAAAAGTTATCCATAGAAACGAGAGAGAGAGAGAGAGAGAGAGATGGCATCGTCGGTGGTGAAGGGCGTATGGAAGTCTATCAGAGAAAAAGGCATCGGGACCTTTCTCCGGCAACTGAAAGAAGAAGGCTACATGTCACATTCATACACACTCTATCTGCTTCTCTTTTTCTAAGTTTGATTTTTTTTTTGTCCTGAAATACCCTGGACTTCAATCTGCGTTTTTTGCATTTTTGACAAATGAATGGTTGCAGGTTACTAACTTTCTTATGTTTGGTTACTCGCAGTAATTGCCTTTCCGATGGAAATTTATTGTAAGTGAAATATATTTTTTTCTCATGCTCTCGCTCCAATTTCTGATTGCTTTAGAACATGTGATTACCACTTCAAATCGATGATCTTTGCAATGAAATTATTCTTTGCGAACCCGATTTATTTACAGTCTATAATCCCATTACTTTGCATGATTTTAGGCAGACTAAGATTCATAATATTGGGGCTAAGCTTGTTGGAGTTGACAAATTCGGAAACAAGTATTATGAGAGACATGAGGACACTATACATGGTCAGTGTTTGTTTGTTTTTTCCATTTACTTTTTCAGTATCACAACCTTCTGTAAATTCAGTATCTCGACTTGCATTGTTTTGTATATTCCCTTTTACACAATTGAGGACTTACACCTTGTGGTACACACAATTTATTCTTTTTGCGGACCATCTGACTCTAGCTCTAGATGGTGGGTACTAATCCAGTCTATTCATGTTACCTGGACTTTGATGCCATGCATTTGAGTAGGCAGACAAGGATAAGTATACACAAAACTTGCCTAGGAAATATCTTGGCGTGTCCAAATGAGGGCTCAAAAAACAATTATGAACCAATGGGAGAGGCTGATCTTGGGGACTGATGGATATTGACATTGATGTCACATTAACATTGGCATATGAAATTGCACCTGATATAAGATTGAAATTAGTATGCATCTGACATTATAGCTTGGGCTGGAATGAAGGTTTCTGTTGCTTGATACAAGAAAGTGTGTTTGGTGGATTAATCTTGTGGGGCAAGTTTTGTTGCCCTTCTCATTCAGTGGATCTATTCAGGATAACATTTTGATTTCCTAAATGAGACTACCCTCTGTTGAGTTCCTAATAATGAACAAAGTCTTATTCACATCAAGGTCGTATAAATGAAAAATGGATTCACTTTGTTATGAGATTTCAAATATTTCAAGAACTCCATTAGGTGGACATGAGGCATGTGTAAGAAAATAAAATCATGTTGAGAGTAGCTGAGACAGGTTTGTTGCAGAAATCTGCAGATTGGTTTTACATTCTTTAAATAGCTATATCCCACTTGGTTTCAGAGAGAGTGAAATCTTCCTTATTGCATAGGTGTTTTTCTATTCTTTTAGCAAACAGAAATATTTGTGTGTGGATATATGCCTCTACATGAATCCAAAGACAAGGGGATATACTTCAATATTTTTAAGATAATTTAAAATTGTTACAGGCCCAATAAGCCAGTCTCTCCTTCTTTCTTTTGCTCCTTCCATTCATTTTTTTCTTTTCCTTATTTCTTTGGATCGAGTGAGCAATTTATTAAGATATTCTTCTTTTTTGTGCATTCAGCAACCATTAGAACACTGTTCAATGATAGATAATGCATTGTAATGCTTTTATATCTCTTCTGTGCATCAAGATCATAAGTACCCCTTGACGAAAGTTAACTTGAAATTTATGAGTGGCTATTTCTTCAATAATTCCATGCTGTCCTATTGGTTTTGTGATTCATGTTATATCATTAGTGATATTTTACAGGAAGGCACAGATGGGTTGAATATGCAGAGAAGAGTCGCTACAATGCTTCTCAAGTGCCACCAGAGTGGCATGGCTGGCTGCATTTCATAACTGATCACACGGGAGATGAGGTTAGAATTGAAAAAGCATACATCTTTCTGTTGTCTTTACTATGTTATGATGGCACATTGAATACCTATGGGTTTGTGGCTCACTGGGAGGTCATAGAGATATGCTTTCCACTATGATTCAAATCCTTGTAAAGACCTATGCACTTTCGGGTGAACCCAAGAAAAAAATGCATTAAAAAAAGTATATATATTTCTGTTGTCTTTACTATATTATGATGGCATATTGAGTGCCTATGGGTTTTGTGTCTCAGTGGGAGGTCATTGAGTATTGAGTAACATGCTATCAACTATTGCAGCTCTTAATGTTGAAACCCAAGAGATATGGGGTTGATCACAAGGAGAATCTGTCTGGAGAGGGTGAGGAGTTCATATATCATTCTAAGGGACATGCCCTCAACCCATCACAGATAGACTGGACAAGGTATCAACCTTGGCAGCCCACCAAGTCAGAGTGATCTGCTGCATCCACCTGCTTCCTGTAAACATGGCGAATGATGGTTATAAAATTCCTTTTACCATGAATAAATATTTAACTTTATTTCTCAGTCCATAATGATTTGACATTTTCTATGGTAAGAGACTGTTAATGGTAATTTTCTCTTTCTCTGAAAGTTTACTTAGTTTTGAAATGTCCGGAAGCATTTGACAGATTTTTTCAAAATGACTATTTTATGGTCTGTTTTAAGTTTGGCTATTCTCTGTGCTCTGGCTTATTGCGTTTACTGTAGTTCTTTTGCCGAAAGCTGCCTGGAGAAGGTTTCGAAGTGTTCTCTCTATGCAGTGATACAGCAGGGATAAGCAAATCTTAAACAAAAGTGTAGGAAAAGATGAGTTTCTATTCTTTTATTTCTTTTCTCATCTGAATTAAAAAACTTGCGCAATTTCATTTGTTCGAAGATTTCATAGATTAAACTAGCCGAGATTGTAAGTGAATTGGACAAAATGCTCTACCCTTCTGGTGAGGTAGTCTTCAGGGCATCTCCTTGAAGGAGAAGTCCATAAAGTAGCAAGTGCAGGATACTGTTGTTGGACTATTATTGATCATTAAAATGTGTAGCATAGAGCAATCACACGGCAGAAAATAACCAACTCGATCAATTAGTAACTAATAAAATGCATTATTAGTAATAATGTTCCTTTTTTATAGGTCTTTGGTCATTTTATTGATTTGTATGGATAGTGCACAAGTAGCTTGCAACTGCAGCCTTAGCGAATAGAAATGGAAATACATTTGGCATTATTCATTATTTATTTTTATTTCTATATACAATTTGGCCCTTTGATTTTTATGACAATTCGTAGTAGTAGCGTTGGGAGCAGTGATTTATTGCTAACTATCTAATAGTATCTAATTGTGTTTGAAGAAGAATAGCGGAGAAAACGTGTATTGTTATGAAAAACACCACCGGATACAAATGGAAATAGGCTTAGATTAGTAGAGCTACATCAACTGCAGCATTTGCTTCCTGGACATGCTTGGCTAAAGTCGCTTGCAATGCCATACTCAAGTGTTCAGTAATCTTAACCTACAATGCTTAGGGGTGTATTCATCGTACAAGACCAAGTAGACAAAATCCAAATGATTTGTATAGCTTAAAGTTAGGAGTTTCTTCTAGTGTCCGCGCACATCGAAAGGTTGTCTAATATGTTACTTTGATATGTCTCAGTTAGTTGAGCATAAAGATGGAAACATAACTTATTGGTGTGAGTAGACAGTTTCCTATCTTTGTATGAGCACTCATAGTACCTAGTATAACTATTGTGTACTAAGTCAGCGTAAGTTAAGATTGTCTTAATAAGCTTCTCATAAAACTACATTGTTAGTTTTAGTTTACCTTGCTTCAACATTTCTCTAATTTCTAGTCCTGAAGTATCACATTCTATTTTAAAGGTGTTAGCAAAGTTACGTAAAACAGGCACATGATCCGAACTCAACTTCTCCTTCAATAGATTAAAGGCTTTCCCTTGACTTTCACCCAACTTAAAGTCTTCACTCTTTTTCACCCAACGTAGCCAAGAAATACATGTTTACTGTAAAAAAAAAACACTTCTTTTAAATTTGCTTGCAACTTTTCTTACTTAAATACATCAAATCTTTTCCAAATGTTCAACATACTCATTTAATTTCGTACTTTAGACAATAATATAATCAAAGTACATAAGTACAAACTCGCTTAAAAACTCACGTAAAACATGATTCATTAGCCTTATGAAAGTGCTAAGTGCATTAGCTAAACCAAAAGGTATTACTAATTACTCATAGAATCTATGTTTAGTTTTATAGGCAATTTTTTATTCATCTCATTCTCTAATCCTAATTTGGTAGTACCCAAATTTAAAATCAATCTAAGGTAATAAACAAGCATAAAACAACTTATCATGCATGTTATCTAACACAGGAATACCTTGTCAATAATTTATAGGGATTTTATCGATTGCACGATAATCCAATCACATTTTCTATGTTCCATCCTTCTTTTTATATGGGATCAAGATATAAACTTTCTTTAAAAGTTCACCTACTTGTTTTTGTATATCTTTTGGATTTGTTTGATAGGCAAGTTGGTTTAGAATTTGGGTCTCTAAAATGAAATTGATTTGATGCTCAATCTCTATCGTAGGTGGTAGTCCGATAGAAAAATCCTCTTGAAGAGATTAAAAAAAATCTTATAAAAGAGATACAACAATATTAGTAAAAAGTAACATTAGCATCAACTCACGAGAAAGGAAAGATTCTTTATAAATAATAAAAAAAGCATATGAAAATGACCAAGAATGCATCTCTCACATCCCTTACTCTCACTATTAAGCTAATACCTTTCCTCTTGTGTTTGTCTATTATTTTTTCTTTGTCAAAAGTGTTTGAAATTTCTTTCGGTTTTTGCTCTTGCTTCTTTCCACTTAATCTCTCTTGCTCACTCTCATATATCTTGAGCTGACCTTTATAAACTTGCTTTGGTGATAATAGAGCAAAGGTTGTTAGTTTGCCTCCATGGTAAAATATCTATTTTTTTTGGCTCATAATGCATGGTTGTCTTATAAATTTCCAAGAATGCCTTAAAAGAAATGTGTCCCACTTACATGAGAACTACATCACATAACATTTCATCTTCATACCTCCAAATTGAGAAAGAAACCATCACTTATTTTGTTACTGTAACCTTTTCGTTATTGTTCAATCTTTGTAGGTTGTATGGTTTAGAGTGTTTTTTGGTCAATAGTCTAACATAACCACCAACTTCATGCTAGTTCTATTAGCACACTCCCTCCATCTACGATCATGTTACCACTTAATGTTTAATAACACATCTATTATGGAAAAGTTTTCTATTTATTTATTTGCATTATCCTTTTGCACCTACGTGCTCAACGCCCTCTTAGTGAACAACATCCACCCCACCTCAAATCTCTTAATGCACTTCTTAATTAGCATCGTCCAGAATTAGGCATCTCATCATCTACCTCATCTTCACTCTAGGACACATATTCTCCATCATCCATCATCCATCATCCTTGATCATCATTACTCTTTTATTAGAAAAGTATGAAGTCATATATCCTCTTCCCAAGCACTTGAATGACTTGATATCTTCATTCTTAGTTATGGCAATGAAATCAAATTTAACTTTCCCTCTATTTGATGCTTTTACTTTTGGTCTAGTGTTTCTCATATTTGGGTTTGGAGCCTTATCTTTCTTTTTATTCTATGGATTTCTTTATGATGAAGAATACTAGAAATACCAAAACGACTGTAAGGCCTTCTTTTAAGATGCCTTTCTAGCTTTATGGCCATATGCACCTCATCCTTTAAATCTATAAAATGGTGTAGATCTACAAAATTGACAATTTCTAGATTCATCCAACAAATAAATCAAACCATTTTCCTTAATAGTTGAAGAAAGGAAATTTCTAATTTTCATACATCTTCTCACTACAACTTTTCACTCAATGTTATGGATGTTCTTGCTTATAGGAAAAACTAAGCAATATAAAAAGATATAAAACCATTTGCTCCATCCCCTAGTAGTCAATGCAAGGAGATTTCCTATTTGTACATATGTTATTTTAGCTTAATGTTATAGATGTTCATGCTTATAGGAAAGGATGAACAATCCAAACAGATATGAAACCATTAGTAGTGTTGACATTGTAACACCCCACTATCATAGAGTATATGCCCGAACATCCAGAGTACATATCCTACGAGAACGACATGTTTAAATAATCATATTCACTTTTATGGCATCATACAATACACAAGTATTCACAAGACTAAATTTCCTCATTTCATTCTCAAACATAAGCTTATATTGTCATTACATTTCATAATCCATATATTTACATTACAAAAACAACCAAGAGTTTACTGTTATATACAAAATGTTCTACATGAAATGAGAAACTAAGCAAACACATTCTATCTAAACTCCTCAGATATCAGCTGACCAAACCTTTGAGCTATTTCTTGTTTCCAAAATTGACAATACTAGACTGCTACTAGATTGCCTTAGAAGCTAGGTCTCCTTAGTACCTGAAAATCAACATTTACAATTTTGATGAGTTTTTCAAACTCAGTGAGTGAACCATCATCGATGTGCTCACTCAAAACAAAACATAACATCATAAGTGTAGAACACAGTTCAAATAGTATCTTACATCATTCAGAATCAAATCCCATATATCACCTTATCACAGTATACATCATATTAAACAAGCCTATTATGAATACAAACATTTCATATAGTTATTTTAGAATAATCCAATCACTCATATCATCCACGTGTACACAAACATAGCATATCATTATATCAACTCAATGTAGACATTCTTTGCAATTATTCACATGATACATGTAAAGATATAAATGCAATGCATATGAGACTCTACTTTTAACTTTATTTTATTATGACCAAGCACCTATTTAACTATCATGTATCCCTTTGTGGAAACCGAACTCATTGCAAATACTGTTCTGTACCCTTTAGTGGATACCGGACTCATTAATCACTGAGCCTGTGGCTCTTTGTACGCTTTAAGCTCTTTTCATACTAGTCACTCCGCTCACAACTCCTTTATCTGAT
The DNA here is from genome assembly GCA_027568895.1 of Erythroxylum shatona. Taxonomy (NCBI): domain Eukaryota; kingdom Viridiplantae; phylum Streptophyta; class Magnoliopsida; order Malpighiales; family Erythroxylaceae; genus Erythroxylum; species Erythroxylum shatona. Next base: position 7,399,202 of record JAOSBK010000007.1, on the reverse strand, counting down.
CATGCATATCAATGTCATGAAATGCATCTAGTTAGATACTATATCTTCAATCACTTTCATTCAATGTGCACAGTCATTTATCATATCCATCGGATCTAAGTCTGGCATTTAATATATAATTGAGAACATATTTTGTATTGCATATTCAATTTGTAAATACTTCCAATATAGTCCCAAATATCAAACTCCTCGGACCATCAATGTCCGGAATTATCATAATCATATCAGCAACAGTTCAATATCTGATAGTTAATAAAAAACAATCCAAATATAATGAGAAAACATCTAGATTAACTAATAGTACGCTCTAGAATAGGTATTGCCTTGACAATTTAGCAATATCTAGATGTTATCGATCTATTTGTGCTTCTATATCATGTAATACACATATATTTAAACATTACTAACTTGTATAAGAAAATGAGCACCCAATCATACATATGTATATGTGTTATGTTCAATGCATGCTCAATTAATTATCCCGGGTATGTAACCTTATTCACAAGTCTAACTTATTCATTCATCATAGCTTGTATATAACTTGTTTTCAATTAGGTTATGCCTTAAGTAAGTTTGATTACTCTAAATTCATCAATCATACATTCGTCACTTCTTTCCTATCATTGTATAGTCATATAATTTCCCAAATTCTTATTCAATCATACCTAATTCATTAATTATATCATTTGAATCACATTTGCATTCATAAGAACATCTTTATATCATTAACAACTCGTACTTCCCAAATTTATATACATTGATTTCAATCAATCCATTCGTTAATTTATAACCTCAATTAACAACTTAAACTTATCAAACACTTAATCATTTAATCAAGCAACTTTCTAGGTCATGTCCTAACGCACCAAAGTAAAGCAACTTACCCTCATATGGTTTAACCATCACATAAAACATATTGTTTGACTTCAAAGCATTGCCCACGATTGTGGAAAGGAGCTTATGTAGCTCCCACGATTGTGGGATGAGTAATCCAAAAGTTCACCAACGTTTTTCTTTAAATTTTTTCCAACTTTTCTCATCTTCATGCCAAATTCACACATCTTCATCATAGCCCATCACTTATACCTCAATTATACCTTAATTATGTTTCAATTCCTCATCCATTACATATCCAATTACCAATTCAAATCCTTTATTTGGTAGCTCACAAAATATGGTCTTTCATGCATCAAAATTAAGACAAAAACTATCATTCATTTGATCATACATATAGTCCTAGTTCTTTCCCATTTTAAGATCACTATATTAACACCTTTCTTTAACATAAATTTACCTTCATTATACCTCAAATCCCAATATAATTCATCCATAAAACAATCCATAACCTATGGTTTTTATACATTAAGAACACAATCGAAAGGCATCCAAGTTCATAAAGAAATTTCCAGCATACTTCATCACCAACATCATATACAATTCATCCCAATTTTATCATCATATACTTGCTATTATAACATGACGTAAAGAACAATCTTTTACTTACTTGTCTAGCTCAAATTTCCACCTCAATGATCAAGCTAATTCAGATCTCCACGCATCCAAAATCATCCAAGTACAAGATGAAAGTAGGATGTTTCGAGTAGGATGTTTCTAACAAAGGTAAAATGATGATAGTAGATTATAGCTATCTTTAAACAGATTTTCTTATATGGGTCTTGTAGTGAGTATGAAAGAAATGGAAGCAAGGTGTAGCAGTTGGGAGGGTTTCAACGGTGAGAGTAAGGGAAAAGGGAAGAATGAACAAAGTTGAAACTACTCCTACAAAAGTTTGATACATTAGGTGCTAGGTGTTACCTTATTACCTTAACATAAGTCACTAGGCATGCCTTCCATTTGTCCCATAAATAAGTTGCCAAATGTCACACTTATACTAGGCCATTTGTCACTCAATTATCAATGTCATTTGTCAATTAATTAGCTATGCCAAATGTAACTCATTTATCTATGCCAAATGTCACTCAATTATAGGCTTAGTCATCCTAGTTTTTCATGTGCCAATTTGTCTTACTACTTGACATTTCTCCTAGAACAAATGTGCATTTTATTTCATCAATTTTCTAATTATGCCAATTAATTCCAATTATAGTACTTGTAATCAATCAAACCAAAATGCAAGGTATAAATAATAGACAATTCACGATGATCATTTTAAACCTTTCATACCTCGAAATAAATCAATTGAGTGCATATACATTCTTTACAATGTGTACTAAATCATAATTCATGTGTATGCTATCATTATACATGTGAATGAAATGCAATTCATGAATTCTTGATGATACGGCCATGTGCAACAATCCAAGTGTTGGGCCCCGTTTCCGAAGCCCAACGATCGATTCAAAATCAAAGAGCATAAACATAAGCGGGTTTCCTAAGCTCTTTAACCCTCACGAAAAGCCCTCAATCTAACAACAAATCAAGCCACAAAGGCGAGCCCACAAAATGAGGACCACAAATGTTGAGACCCGATCCGGAGACCGACGCCCCAACCCGAAAACGAAAGATGGAACGAATAAAACGATTGATCACAAAGCGAACCAAATCATTAACGAATCGAAAACGAGCTTGGAAGCAAAGCATACGAACAATGTCAAATCGAATTGGCTCGAAGACAAACCAAACAAATGATCCAATCGAATTGAAACACAAATTCCGACATCCGCACAAATATTTTAGAAAAGCGTCAAAAGGGTCGCGTTGGAAACCTTAGACTTAAACTATCCAAAATCCGGTATAAATTTTCTTTTCTTTTTGTTTCTTTCTTATTCCTTTCTTTTTCATTTCTTTCATATCCAAACTTAAACCACAATACCTTATCATACTCATAATCATACACACACCCCAAACATAACTTAAATCAATACATAATTCCAGAATTCATACACCTTATGCTCATTACATACACAATTTCATAAATCAAAGCTTTATACAAATCATAGTGGCATTTTCAAGCCTTATACATTACCCATAACCCTAAACCAAAGTACACCATACACAACAATTCTAGCCTTCTCAGCAACTATTTAACTTAACAATAATACATTATAAACACATGCAAACAGAAATCTTCATTTTCTTTCACCCGATCTTCTCATCACCTGTGGATGGGAATGAAGGGGGGGTGAGCTTATAGCTCGTGGGTAACAGTTTATAACAAATATATAAGCAAAATCCTTGAAATTCTTTTTCTTTTCTGGTCTTAGAAAACATTTCTTTGAAATCCGTGAAGCACATTTTCAAAAGGTTCTTTTCCTTGCTGTAGCCAAAATCTCCATTTGCAAAACATATGATTTTTAGGCTTTCAGCCATAAACCCATAAGTTTAAAAACATGAATGCATCAACTTGACAATTCATAGATGCAATGGCAATCACATAAGCAATGCACAACAACACATGGCTCGAGATTTCCGTAAACACAACGGATAAACCTAAGTTTATACCGTAAACACATAGAGTCCGATTTCTCAGGATCTCGTGGCCTCAAGCGGGCAGCCGGGAGAAGGCTATTCCATACGTCAACGTGCACGTGACTCCATCCGTTACTCTCTCGCCCACACAAAAGCACATATCATGCTCAAATCATTTATCGCATGATCTTTTTCGAATACACAAGATGCCATGAAATCTTTCGAGGCATAACACAAATGTATTTTGCAATTCATCAAAAGTTCATGTATTGAACCAATAATGATTTTTCAAATCATTCATATAATGATGCAACATTTATGATGCAATTGAAATCGAAAAATCTCTTTGTTTAAAGAAAGCATTAGTGGCTTATAAATTCTATTATAAACAGGTACCCACCTCGAATCGATGCTAGAAACTTATTCCTCGCTCCAATTTGTCCATTGATTCCTTCTT
>JAOSBK010000007.1:7349884-7361325 GCA_027568895.1 Erythroxylum shatona | reverse complement strand
CACTTTGCAGGTTTGGGTTAGTTCAGGTGCAGCCGTTATGCTGCCGAAATTTTGGAAAAAGAAAGAATAAAAATTGATTAAAATAATGTTTTATGTGATATGTATGAATGTTGAGTTTTGGATTTAAGAATGAATTTCCTATGGGAAATTATATGGATATAATTGGTATAAGAAAGAATGAAAAAGAAAAAAAAAATTATACCGGATTTCGGATAGGTTAGTCGAGGTTTCCAACGCAATCCTGTTCTTTGTTCTTTGTTTTTCACGGATGTCGGAATTTGTTTGTGGATGTCGGATATGTCTCAGTTCATTTGATTCAGTTTGATTACTTCGTTGTTCTTTTCGCTTCGCTTAGTATGATTCGATTCGATCCGTTTGCCATACGACTTGCTTCCGTTATTCCTTTTCGATTCGAGTATTCGCTTCGCTTTCGATTCTTTTGCTTTGTGATTCGAGTTCGTTTTTGCTATTGGCTTTCGCATTTCGCTATTTGTTTCGCTCCCGTTTTTCGCTTTTGTTTCGGTTGTGATTCGATTTCCGGATCGGGTCCCAACAAGTAGATCCAATTTGTATTGATAATATTGATCTTTTGGCAGATTGAGTTTCTAAGGAATCGAGTTTAATAGAAGTGAGTGACTTAGAGGATAATCTTCGATGAGAAAGCATTGACATGTCATTTGGTACAATAAAGAGACTTCTCTCAATAATGAGAATTTTGTATCAAATGAGAATTGGAGTCAACACAGTTATATCTAGTATCCCCTCGTAGATAATTGAATAAAATTCTAAGTTTTTGTTTCTTCTTTTCTTTTAATTTTATTTATATTTGATGTATATGTTAAATTATATGTGTCAATGTAACTGTAAATGTTTTTGTTTCAAGTTTCACTTTTACTTGGTTATTTCCTTATCACAAACTCTTGTTGTAAATTATAATCGTTGGAGAATTAAAGATATTTATTATTCTTTTTATTTGATATAATTATTATTCGTTATTTGACAAAATTGTAATATTTTAAATACTTTATTTTGTTCTTAATCTTATATTTGTATGATGATTAATAATATTTTTATGTTAATTGTGATTATTATCTATATTTGAAATATTTGAAAAATTAATGTTAATAAAAAAATAAAATTTTGTCACTTAAATTTTTATTATGATGATATTTGAAAACAAGGTTGATATAAAATTATAAAGTATACAGTATCATATATTAAATGAACTATTTGTAATTTTTAAAAAATTTATGGATTATTTCATAAATTTAAAAATTACTCAAAATAGTATTTAATATTAATTGTTATTAGTATATTAATGAAAATTATGAATAGTTAAATTTAATATTATATATCTAATTTAATTTAATTAGTTATTAATAAAAATTATGAATAACTTCATTTCATTTAATAATTTATTTAATTTTTATAATAAAATAAAATAATAAATATAATTAAATTTAAAAACTCTTTAAAATAGATAAATTTCAAATAAAAGTTGATTAGATAATTAAAATATATTTAAAATAAAATTTAATTTTTAAATTATTTATTTAAAACATAAAACAATTTTATTGATAATTTATTAGTACATATTACATAAGAGATTAAAATAAATTTAATTAATTTAAGTTTTACTAATAATAAAAATATAATTATATTAAAATTAACGATTAAACAAAATTTTGTTTTTATTTAAAAGTAAAGAAGAAATTAAAATTTAAAATAGAATATATGATATACGTGGCTTCTTTTTATTGGCGTAATGACAAATGCGTCCCTCTGCATATTCTAGGAAATTGCGGAAGGAATTGGAAGAGTGTTGGGTCTCGCAAATGCAAAGAAAATAGACTGAAACTTGGAGAAAATTCTCACGCGGTACTGCTTCGTGCTTTTCTTGATTTTAATTGTTTACGTCAATTAGGGTTACTGTTACGACGATTGAGTTTCAATTAGGGCTCTGGAATTCATTGCTTGATTGCAGACAGTTTAAGAATTGGCGTCCAATTCGCACTAGGTTTGTTGTTGGTTTTGGCACTCTTTTATTTTTTTCCTTGAAATTTTCTGTGAAGTTTAAATGCTGAATCATTTCACTTTTGTGACCTTCATCAAGATTCAGGGGTCAAGCACGTATCTTTTCATGTCTTATTTCTGTGGTGTTTCTTTTATTCTTATTTTGCAATTTTCCCTGGGTTTTGCTGCTGTCGTTTTTAAGTTTCTGGGTGAACTTTTGAAACTGTGGGAAATTAGTTCAGTTTATACTATTTTGAGTTTGTCTTTGTTCTGGTCCTACTCAAGTTTTTATCTCTCAACTTTCCACCCAACATGGAAAATGAATTTATTTATTGCTAGTTTTGATTTGAAAAGTATATTGATACTCTCTTTTTATCTATGGCGGGTTTTTTTGTGTGATCTGATATAGAAACAAATTGAGAGAAAATGATGCGGCTACGGACTTATGTTGCCCTTAGTTTGGTTGCAACCGTGGCAGTTGTTTATCATGCTTTCAACAGTAGAGCCCAGTTTTACCCTGCCATGGTCTATCTGTCTACATCCAAGATTAGTTTGGTGCTTCTTCTCAACATGGGTCTGGTTGTTATGTGCATCCTATGGCAATTGACAAAGAGTGTATTTCTTGGTTCCCTGCGGGAAGCTGAAGTTGAAAGGCTGAATGAGCAATCATGGAGAGAGGTTATGGAAATTCTCTTTGCAATCACCATCTTTAGGCAGGACTTCTCTGTGACATTCCTTGCTACGGTGACGGCTTTATTGTTAATCAAAGCATTGCATTGGCTGGCCCAAAAGAGAGTTGAGTACATTGAAACAACACCAACAGTTCCCATGTTGTCTCATGTTCGTATAGTTTCATTTTTGGGATTTCTTCTTCTTCTGGATAGTTTATTTTTGTACAGTTCTGTAAAGTACCTGCTGGAAACACGACAAGCTTCAGTTTCTCTGTTCTTCTCATTTGAGTACGTTATTTATTTCTCAATGTCATTTTTAATTTATCGCTTCTATTAGGTAAACAGTGTTGTCATCTAAATGTTGATTTGTTGCTGAACCACGTTCACTTGGTACTTTTCTCAAGTTAAGTTTGTTGTCCCTTAAAGATAAACATCCTTAGCATTTAAGTATGCTTAGAATGTTTGAGAGAAGCGATAAACATGTCTAAGTGAATTAACAACCAGTTTGGTTTTACTTGGTTATATTTGCATGTAGTGCGTTTGTTTCGATCAAGCATTTATATGTCAACATCTATACACGTTCTATTATATATCTTATGCATGCTATAGTTTCTATTTTCTGTTTAAGTGATACATCTAATGAATTCCCACTATTAATTTCAGGTATATGATATTGGCAACCACAACAGTGTCAACATTTGTGAAATATGTTTTCTATGTTAGTGATATGATTATGGAAGGACAATGGGAAAACAAGGCTGTATACACCTTCTACTTGGAACTTATTCGAGACTTGCTTCACTTGTCTATGTATCTTTGCTTCTTCCTTGTGATTTTTGTGTAAGTAATGAATCTTTACTACTGAGTGCAAGAATGGGAAGATGCATGGCTTTCGCATGATTTTTGTGCCAGCTGTGTGATTTACTTGGATATTGTCTTGAATTGAATGTATTCAAGTCTCTTGGAGGAATTATCTTTTTTATATTATAACCTCAAAATATCCCTTGCAAATGGTTTATTTAAAAATGGATGGACTGAAGCCTACTATTTAGGTGTGTAACCCTTTTGTGCTTGTGTTGCTCGGCAAAATGTAAATCTCTTTTGAAAGTAATGGAACAAAAGTTACCAGACTATCAAAATATTTCTTGATATAGGCTAATTTTTAAATTGCATAGTCTTTTTTCGTTGCACCACAAATTAAACTTTTAGGCTTCAGTATAGGTTATATGCAATTTTAATTAATGAAATTGATTTATGATTTATAAGTTTTTTCTTGGTAATTACTTTTCTTTGTTTCCACAGATATAACTTTTTTTGTTTTTTTGGCTGAATTTGCTCACGTTTTTACTTCTACAGGAATTATGGTGTTCCTCTGCACCTAATACGGGAGCTTTATGAAACCTTCAGGAATTTCAAAATTCGCGTTGCTGATTACGTTCGTTACCGGAAGATTACTTCAAATATGAATGATCGCTTCCCAGATGCAACATCTGAAGAGCTTAGCATGTTAGTTTGGGTGGTAATTCCTTGCTTAACTTTTTAGCAGCTGTCAAAAGGATTGACATGCTTATTCTTCCTACAGGAATGATGCAACATGCATTATTTGCCGGGAAGAGATGACGACGGCCAAGAAATTAACTTGTGGACATTTGTTTCACGTTCATTGTCTCCGTTCATGGTTGGAGCGGCAACATACATGTCCCACATGTAGAGCCCTAGTTGTACCACCAGAAAATGGTGCAAGTACATCTGGCACTCAACAACTATCACGACCAGATGTTCAACAAGGTAAGTGCTATTTTGTTTCCATTGCCCATCTTTGTTGCATATTTTAGGCCATTTGACTCCGACTAATTACAAAATGATATAATGATTGTATGAAATTGACTAGATGATTCTATTTATGTGTGTGTATATGTCTTTCGTATGTGCATAGTCATTGGCACCAATTGTTTAAATGTGCTTTGCTCTTTTATGATTTATTCAGTATTATAATAGAGCATTAGAGAATTGTTTATGGAAGTTATCTGTTTGTGGACTTGTTGCTATGAATGTAATCAAGTTCCCAAGATTTTTCTTCTTTTATTTCAAGTGTTAATTCCCTTTTACATCAGCCGTTCCTACCTTTCTGCTAAGAGTTAAATTCTCATATGTTTAACTGAAGAATTGGCTTTGAACTTCCTTGCTTACATATTCACAAAGGGATAAGATATAAGTTTGAACAGAGGAAACAAGATAAAAGATGCATATCAGTTTACAAGTCACTGTTTGGATTTATCAATGCTACTTTTAGGTTTGTGCAGTTGTTTGTGGAAATTTTGTTGGACAATCTGCCATTGATGAATATAATTAATTCTTTGTTTAAAGGGGATAATGAAATACTATATTTAAATATAGTAATATTAATTTTCATTGTTCAGTTTTTTTTTAAATTTTTATGTTTGACAAATTTCAACTGTAATTTTGCCAACCCAGCAATTTTTTTTTCCTTTGTCAAACTAACATTTGGATCCATTTGCTTAACAGTTTCATATTAATCGATCATTTTTTGTTGTTCTCAAAAAGAAAATTTGGCAAACAAATGCAAACACCTCTATAAGGTCTCAATTTTTATTGTTGGATCTTACCAGCTTGTTAATTGTTGTAATTCTTTATTTTGATCAGCTACTGATGCTGCAAGTGCAGCTGCTCAAAGTTCAGTTGGTGCTGTGGTCAATGATGGTTCCAATGGACATCAGGCCAGACTCCAAGCTGCTACTGCTGCTGCTGCAATGTATAAGAGATCTTGTGTCTATCCATCTGCAAGCACTCTAGTATGGTAAGCTCTTCTGAGCTGTGAAATAGCACATTCTTTTCTCTCTTTTTTTTTAGGCCATAACATTTATATGTCTGCTGCCTGTATTGGTATACAAAAATGCAACTCCTATGATATGAACTCTAAACTGAACAGGCCTAAAGTGCTACACAATTACAGTAGTTTTTCAACAAACACGATATTGTGAGGTGCTCTTATTCATCAAATGTTATGATTTTGTTGGTTTTTGTTCATACATGATTTCTAGGGTATTTTAAAAGAAATAAGTAGATTGTAATTCTCGGTTATTTTAGGATTGATTTGTATATGTATTGGTATAATGACCAAATGGATGATTTCAGCTTCTCTAGTCTTGACATAATTTGTATATTGCAAGGTGAGAAGTATTTAGGTGGCACTTATAGTTTTGTAAGTTGATAATTGTGTGATGGCTTGTGCCTCAACTATTCGACACTGTGATATAGTTGGTTGTATTTTTGATTCTTTAATATAACAAATGGCATAGTTTGATTAACAATCACGTAATTTGTGAAACATACGGTACATGTTTCATAACTCTATGTTTGAATATAATATTCACTTTGGCGTGCTTTTTGTCAACAACAAATATTTTCAAACTTGCTTTTGTTTATAAAATGATTGGTCAACGTGTATTAATTTGGGAAATAAAGGAGCAATGATAAATTATTTGATCCATCAAATTCATCATTTGTACAAAATGAAGAAAGATGAACCCTGCTGATATTATGGTATTTTGCTGATGGAATTTGTCTGCGGTAAGCATGATAAGATACCATGTAGTTTAGGCTTTGCTCTAGCTTAAAGTTGTCACTGCCTTGTTCCCTACCTTGATAGTTATGGCAATAATATTGTCTCTGTTAATCTATGCCTGTTCTGTTGGCTTGGTGGTCCCACCAGTGTTTTACTTTAGCTTGGGAAGAAATGATGTGTAACATTTCGCAGGTCTCCTGGATATGCATTTCTTCCTAAAGCTCACAACACTGTGGAATTGGATCCTTGTGGAGAAAATGCTCCTGCACAATTGCATTCTGAGCTTGCAAACAATCCTGAAACTTCAAACTCAACCTTCTTCCAAGTTCCCCATTCCGTCTTTGTTCCCTTCCAGGTACCTGGTGCCAGTGGAGCTTCTGTGGAGAGATTGGGAAGTATGCCAATCTCTGATTTGGAAGCTCATAAGAAGTTTCTTCAAATTCAGATTGAGGTACCTGATCTCATGAATTTGTTTTAGAATTGATTTTTTTTTTCTTATTTCAGTTTTGAGTAAGGCTGTTGATCATAGTTTTGTGTTGTAGGTTGGTAGTAGCTGCAAATAGACAGATCAACTAACAACATAAGATTAAAAGATTATGATTCCCACATAATATACGAAAGACACATTCAATTATATTCATTTATCAAATGAAGCAAGGTAAAACTGCATGTCTGAAGAAGATTAGAGTTCAGAATGAGAGCTTTAAAGAAAAAAACCAATTTGCATAGGTTTCTGCAGATTAGACTGATACGCCCCAAATCAAGTTTGTTTATACAAGGGCAAAAGGAATCAGCAAGAAGTGGCTTTCTTAGCAAATAATTATTGAGTCAATTTCTTTGTTGGAGTTTGTTGTCAGTACAGTTGATTATGAGAATTTCCATAGGCCAGCTTACTATTTGTTAGAGGAATGATGAGGCAGGGTTGTTATGGTGTCTGTTATGAGTCTTGAGTCTATATATGTAGAAGGTAATTGAGGCTGTGGGGAGTAAGGAGAATCAGGAGTAAGCTAGTGCCTTGTATGGCTCCAGGAAGGGAATAATATCTGAAAAACTACCATCGTCGTTGTTACTTCTTTTCCCAGTAATATGTGCCTCATCTACTTCTACAATCCCTATCCTTGTATTTATTTTCCCAGAAAAAGACTGCTAGCAAGAACTGGGTCTTATCATAGACTTCGTCATAAACTTCCTATACTTACCAATTTCAATAATTTAGATTTAATGAACTGAACTTGAACAGATCTAAAGACCTTCTCTATTCTCTTTTAAGATATAGTAAGTGTATTTATCTGTATTTATCATAATACAATTATTCTTAAAATTAATTAAGAGTATGTGATATTATATAAGAATATTTGCATTTATAGGTAAGAGTATGTGATATTATATAAGAATAATATCACATACTCTTAAAATTAGTTAAGAGTATATGATATTATATAAGAGTATAAAGAGTATGTGATATTATATAAGAATATTTGTATTTGTAATAGTAAAAAATATTTTACTATTAATAATGCAATCATCATCATTTATGCAACAGTTGTCCCATGGAAGATTATAATAATCAAAACAAGCTAAAGATAGAAACTGTAATCTTAGGTAACTCAAATTTTCTTAACGAGTCATATATTGACCCTTGAAATAGGCTTCAGAATTTGATCTAAATTCCATCTAACTTTAATAAGCTTTACAAGATGATTTGATCATTCTTCTTTCCTTTAGTGACCTAAACAGTCTAATAGGGAATGGCAAATCAACATTCTTCTACTTTGATAACTGGAGGGAGAGTAAATGAAACTTATGATTAACATGCTGCACATCCCTTTCAACATATCTGCTTTGTTTATCTCATCAATTTATTATATAATGAAGTTTTCTTTGATTTTGTAAAAAGTTCGGATGTTTATAACTCAAATTAATCAGGATGTTTACTAGCTTTCTCTATTGTTAATAAACATTGTTTCATTATCCAAAAAAAGGATCTAATATGTTTACAATTTCATTTTTGTTGGTTTTAAATAAAGGCGTTATTGTTTGTATAGGATGGTAAATGCCTTAGATGATAATGATGGAAAATAAAGATGAAGTACTGATTTGTACTACCTTCAAATCGTGATATTAAATGTATGAAATAGTATTGAGGGAAAAAAGTATAAAACCAAAATAGACAGTAGCTTTTTCGTAAACTTTAGAACAACCTAGAAATAGACAAATGTGAGAACTTGAAATGAAATGTTTATATATGTCTATGATATGATCACATCTAAAAGTCTTTGAAGAATTTTATCTTGAAAATTTATTTGCTGTGTTTTACACTTTTATGCCAAACAAGAGAGCTAATGTTCTTCTTCCTTTTTCCAATCCTAAAAGTCTTTCAAAATTTCAGATCAAAGCAGCAGAATATGCTTCATGACTAAAAGTACATTTAAAAGCTATTTCAATGGCAAGGATTTAACTTCAGATAATTATCTCCATTAAATGACCATTTTTAAGACATCACACCAAGTCAACTTTCAAGCAATTGGTTTGGAGACACTTCATGTACACATAATTGAATAGTTGTGATGTCTTGAATGTAAGTTTACCTGAATAGTGGAGGCACTTTCATAAGCAGGAGGATTCAAAAGAAGGTCTCTAACGTACCTGATAAACCATAAAATCAAACACTGTTGTTACATCTGAGAAGTCACAAAATCAAATTTGATGTTTATTATATATAAGAAACGACAAGTTGTAGTAGGCATGTACTCAACTTCACCATGTAACATTGAAACAAAACACATACAGATAAAAGGAGGATAGGTTTAGCTTTAGAAATATGCTATTCTATATCCAGAACGTGAGGGAATAATCCATTGATATTGTATGTGTAAATGAAATAAGCAGTGTAATGTTGTCAACAAGAAATAGAGCATAGTGATTAGAATCAAGCATTAACTCATTTAGTTGTCAAAAATAATTTGATATCATGGAAATAAAATTCATCATTTGAAAATCTATTCCTTTTAACATTGTATTCTACCAGTAAAAGAGTCAGCTTACAAAAAACACAATAGGAACGCAACTAATATAGAACATTCATAACAAAATTCATACTAATTTTCCAAAAAAAAAAAGTCATTCTGGGTCCAAGAACCAACTTTACATAGCAATCTCTAAAAACATTGAACACAAATAACTTGACATCTCTATACCTTAATTTTCTATAACTGGTTAGGTCCAATATAATGTTTTGCATTACTGTGTTTAGAACCTTGTTCTATGTCTTTAAAAAATTATTTTATGGTATAATATTCACAGGCAACATACCAAGAAATTCATAGTTATTCCACAAGAACATAAAAGATTATCATATTAAATTACAATCATAAGTCAATTCATTTGGTTCTAGCAAAAGGGGAACATAAACTAAAACTTACAATATAGGTAAACCTATGAAGCTTATTGGAAATAGTACCTTCAATTATCCCTTCTGTTGGTATGCAACCTGGTAGTATAGATGCACGTGTCAATGTCACCTCCACCACAGACATAGAATACAAAACCGAAAATCAGATTTAATAAGTTGACTAACCAATTTGTGTTGCTGTTCCAAGATACAAAGGCCAAATGTGGCTCAAAATAAGGCAAAATGGAGTGAGAAAAGGAAACTAATTTGCAACTAAACTTAGTTGAGCTTTGAACCTTCAACAAAAGCTCAATGATAGGATCACCTTCAAACCACTCAAAGTGTTTGACAAGACATTCTCCCCATATTAAGCCACCTAATTCTCCCCATTGAAAAAAGATACATTTGTTTTATTAAGGGAAAGGTAAATGTTTGTAATCAACAATTTAGAATCAAATGCCCAATCATCAAATGTTGTTGTATGAAGTATTCTTTCTCTTAACAGAATCATTGATCGGCATACTATAAATTGAAAACTGTGGGTAGAAATTTTGGTTTACTTATTCTCTTGTTTATGACCTTTATAATTCATAATTAATCAAGAAACAATTGAAAGATATTGTTATTCAACATGTTCGCACAAAGTTACTGGATAAAAAGTTGCAATATTATCACTTACATGAATTCACCATCAGGAAGGTAAGCTATAACTAGTAACAACTCATATACTATTCAGTAACTTCAAAAAAATATTATCACTTACATGAATTCACCATCAGTTAGGTAAACTTTAATTCTCATGATAGATGTGATCATATCATAGATGATAATGATTCTCGAGATTTTTAACGTTCTTTTACATGTAAGTGTATCATGCTATTTAAAAACCCTAGGCATATTGGTTAACATTTCTAACTTCCATTTTTCATACTTCTGGCTGAAGAATCAACATTAAGGTGGATAAGGCATATGCTTCATAGGGGCCTTTCTTCCTATTCAAATAGGGCATTCCTTATAAGTTGTGTTGCTTGGACTTTAGATTATTGCTTTGTAGGAAAATTTTGCTAGATCAAACTATTGCATATAAATAAGAATCAACAATCGTATTACAGTCAATGAGATGTGTTGTTTGGAATTGTCAATTACAGTCATCACTTCTAGTATAACTTTATGCATGTATTATAATATAATGTGAAAATTCTGAGAAGTAAATGAATTTATTACAGTCAATTACAATCAATGAGTTGTTTCGTTTATAAATTTATGCACTTGTCGTATCAAGTTGCTTTATTATACTCTAAATACTTGGACTACTAGTTTTCACAATTGATTGGGTGCTTATTCTACTAGTTTCTCTCCAAACCTACTTTTTCCTTTACTTCATCATTCTTTGCTTTAGCTCTTACTATTCTACTTTTTTTGCCTTGCTAACTGTGCTTCTTGGTTACTACTATGCTACAATATTATAAATTACAGTAAAATTCTGTAAACATGTAGGTGATTCACATGGGACCTGGTCTACCCAAGAAGAAGAATAAGGCTACACCAAGCAACTTAGTATCGACACAACTGCAATCATAGTACCGTCAGCTTCTTGGAAGTGTAGCTAATGAGCCATCTGCTTGTACACAGCCACAAGATGACACACCTGCACCTTGTGAACCTACTCCAACACCAAGAGATGTCACATCTATGCCTATTACTCATCCTAGAGATAAGTATGAACAATTTTTGAATATGCGACGCAATATTAGTTCTCCGTCAACTTCTCAAGAGATGC
>JAOSBK010000007.1:7289766-7327391 GCA_027568895.1 Erythroxylum shatona | reverse complement strand
TTAGGTCGTTATGTAGGTCTTTGTGTTTGCACGGGAGACTAACTCCTGTGAATGGGCCATGGATGCATAGATTGAATGTCTTGGGCCTGGGACTAGCACAGCCGACCCGACCAAGCTTCATGCCTAATATTATGATTAATCAATATGGTTAGTGTCTCAATACATAATGTCAAAAAGTAATAAGAGATCGGATCCCCTTGTCTCAACCTTTTGTCCCTTTTAAATATGTTAATTAGTTCTCCATTAATCAAGATACATTATAAAGTATTACAAACAAAACATTGATTAATCCATGTTGTAAATTCTTTTGAAAAACAAAAAGCCTCCATAATATGAAAAATGAAGTGTCATTTTATTGAATCAAAATCCTTACGAAAATCTATTTTAATTACATAACTTTTGAATTAGTATTTCCTATTATAATTCTTGAATAATTCTTTCACTAACATGATATTATCACCTTTCTATCTACCTTAAACAAGACCATAGCACATATTGATGTGTGACTTTAGTACCAACTTAAGTCTTAAGGCAAGAAGCTTGTTTAAGATATTATATAATATGTTGCAATAAGAGATTGCTTAAAATCATTAAGCGAACTTTTGGGAATAGAGTTAATAAATGTTTTTTTATCTCCCCCAGCATTTACCTTTTAAAAAATTATTTCTTACATGAATGAACAACTTTTAGTTTGTAATTAAAGTGTATTTTTAAAGTATCTATAAGCCTCTTGTTTGATCGTATTTTGAATTTGAGATATTCCTTCATTTTGTTTCATAATATTGATGTCTTATTGGTGTTTCTCATAGAAAGTATTGTCTTATAGAAGAATTTGGTTTTTTTCCCCTTCTATGAACCATTGGATTTTTTTATCTTTTTCTTGACACAATTATATACGTCAAGAGATAGTCAATCAAGGTAGCTCTCTTCTCCATTTGCTCTATAATGTCACCTGGAGTTAGGTGATGCTCCTCTTTAATTTATTTGAGTTTTGTTGTAGCCTTCATAATAATGAGCTAAACATATAGCTAAACTATTTCTGTTTAAGTTCCTTTTTCACCATTTAAATTTCCTTATACGAATGAATTATTTATATCCTTGTAATACTAAAGACATATCTTTGGTTATTGCTTCTTGATATCCCTCAATTTCCATCAAATATTTATTAACTTGAAATGGAGCTTTCATTTGTTGATTTTAGGTTAGGTTCTTAATGATAATTAGAGAGTGGTTTAGGAAGAGAGGGTTGTTAAAGATAACTTTGCTCTTTAGAAATCTAAACTACTAATCATTATTAGCTAAATCCTTGTCTAGACTCTTCCTTATTAGTCATTTCTTGATTTAGTTCTTACTCTAAGTAAAAAAGTTACCCTCCACATTTAATATTAGGAGCTTCTATATTATTAACACAGTTCTTAGAATCATTATTAAGGTTCCTCAAACATATATTCGCTTTTGTTTTAGAGTGAATGAGAGTGTTATTAAGGTCACCTAGAATAATTCATAGACAATCAATAAATAGGTGTATAACTTTTGAGTTTTTCCTATAAGGAACTTCTTTGAAAATTTTGATTGGACACACAGATAAATATAGCAAAAAATTATTCCTCTTCTAAAGAAAGAATAATAAGAGGTGAATAATTTGATCTATAGATAAGAGATATGAGACTTCTATTTTATAAGGTTATAGGCAATGACAAGGAATCCATTATAATGAAATAGGTAATTGGTAATGGTTTACCAATGTTTCTCTAAAAATTCTAGCTTCATACACTTCTTTACATTAACTTCAGTCTTTTAAAAAATATTAAAATAATTTTTATTTCATAAAGGTAATCGCAAGTCACTTCTTTCTTATTAGGGAAATTGATCACTTGACATTCCATGAAAGGATAGACATTACAAGAGAGCGTGAGATTTATAGCTTTTAGCTCTATTCTTTCTACCAAATCTCCTCCTTTCATCCATTTTGAAACCATCCCTAGAGCATGTTGATCTTATTGTGATGAGCCCATAAAGCTATTCAAATTAAGAGGTATCTATACCGTAGAAGATTAAAAAGATTGAGGGGCTAGTCTCATTTATTTTAGTATAGCAAGTTCTCCAGTATCCTTTGTAAAAATAACAGATTTTTTAGTTTAGGTTGTTCCTATTTTCAAAGAACCCTTCTTGCTGGAGATGAGCTTCCCTTTGTCTAACTCCTTACCTTATTCCTCCATATGCATATCTTTCAATAAATTTGTAGCTTTATTATTTACTAGAAGAACTTACATTCACAGTTTAATCTTTTTCCTAGTTTTCAATTTAGATTTAGTTAAGGATTCCATTTCTATGAGCTTAAAATAATCACCTCTTTAGAAAACCTATCCTATAGGCTTCTATTGTTTCTTGTGATGACTTAAAGATGGTTTCCATTGATATAAAACCTTGACCGAGTCTTTAAACATAACATCATTTTCCCCCAATCTCATTAGGGGAATCAAATTAAGTAAACCTTATCACAAATCAACAACAACACATAATCTAGTATAACCTATTATTTTCACAAAAGTTGTATCCTTATCTATACAAATTGGTTTGTTAATGTAACTTTATGGTTGAAGCCTTTAGTATATTAGTACTCCAAAGGGATATTTCGAATATTAATATAGATAAATACATGTTTCTGCTTTAACTTCTCCATAAGCAATCTTGGTTTTCAAATGTTGAAGAAATGTAAACTGTTGTTAAAGTGCCAGTGGTATTTGATTCTAGGTGGAAATTGAAGATGAACAAGTTATCTTCATTTACTAGCACCTTCTTTAAGCCTACGTTAATATATAGCTCATCAATTAATTTAATGAAAAGTTGACCAATTTCTTAGAAAAATCTTACCAATAAAGAATACCATATGTTTATACCCTTTTTTAAAACCTTCATTAAAGGAAAAACTATGAAGTCACTCTTAGTGTTGTTGGGAGGATAGTAATAAGTTTTGATTGTGAAGTATCTCCAATAACTTTACACTAACTAAGCTTGGTATTAATACCAAGTGTTGGAGGAGAAGATAAAATAAGTTAGAGAGGAGAGGCTACTACTAATTGATAAAAGTTAAGAGCCGTAATTAGAAAAAGTAGAGAGGTAATGGTTTTTTAAGAGGCTTGAGGTAAGTTAAGAGAGACCGGATAGGGGCTTAGGGGAGTAATAAAGGAGAAGGAGTAAGAGAAGGGTAGGACAAAGGTTAATTAAGAGACATGAGAATGGCATAAGTAGGAGAGTAAAGGATAAGAAAGGGAAATTGATAAAGTTGAGTAGCTATATTTGGTTGGTATTTAGCAAGGTAGATCACTTAATGCTAAAAGAAGAAAAGAACAAAGTAAGCCTTAAATTTTTTTAAAAGATTTCTTAAATAGTAAAAGAAATGGGTAGGAATCAGACTAGACTCCAACTAGAAATAGTGATAGCATATGTCAAGTGCTTACCTAACTTTACATACTAAAAATTGGTAGCTTTGGTGAGTCAGGATTGTAACCACACGGAATGCTCGGTTAATTATCGTAATGAAAATAATTGATGCAAAGGAAATAAAAGGGTGAGTTTTGAAAAAACAAAACAAAATTAAACTATCGCAAGCAATTTATCAAAAGTAGTCAAAAGGATAAAAGTGTCAAATATGTGTAAAACCTGATTCTCTGATCAATCTCGGCCTACACACTATTAAACACATCTCACTGTTATAATGCTTTCAAACCTCTTCTAGGACAATTGATCGTGGACTAACAACACGTTCTGCAAATCCTGGTTTTCCCTTAAGTCGTGTTTAAATAAGAGACTCTTGTTAATTAAACCTAACTACTAAATAACCTAGAACACGCTCTCTAGATTTAACTAGGCAGTTGCATATAGATCAATGTAGGTAGCAACATCATAAACTCGGGTTATCTTACTAAAGTTACATTGTTCCTAATGATTCAAGGTTAATAGTGGCTACTAACAAATCTCAAACACAACAATTACAGATTATATTCAAGATTCTATCTATAGGTTCATAATAAACAATCCAATAAACGCATTAACATCATCTTTATAATAGCTAAATCATTAGAACAACAATAGCAATCCCCAAAGAGAGATTGAACATTAAACAAAGAGAAAATATGCTTAATTATGACTCGGGAATTGATTTCACCTTCAAATCAGTGTTAAAAAGCTAGTGTTCCATCTTCTCCATGAGTCTCCAAGAAGTAGCTTATGTCGCCTCCATTCTTATTAAAAATCGAAGAGAAAATGAAGAAAAACCTTATATGTCCACATGTGTTTCTATCATCACAAAATAGTCCCTTTATAGTAAAAAAAAACTAGGTTAAAAATGGGAAAGGTGGCAAGTCATGGGCGTGACATGTTCTCACGGCCATGACAACATCTAATGGCCATAGCAAAGCTATTCTTCATTCTTTTTGGTGCTTTCTTATTTCAACTTCATTCTAATCTTCCCCTTCTTGCTCCATGAAGACAATAGAGTATCAATCTAGAGAAGATGACTCAACAAGTATGCTTTTGGCTCACTTTACTATTATGTTTCTAAATTGTACTTAAAATCAAATATGAAAAAAGTGAGTGTCTTAAGCATTCTAAAACATTAATCACTAAGTGTTATGAATTAAATTTATCAAAAATTAAGCACATATCAAATAGTAGTCTAAGAATACACCGATTGTTAAAAACTTGAGAAGAAGGGATGAAACAAAGCTAAAGCTCTTACTTCTAGGGAAGGAACAAAATAATAGAAACAATGGCAAGGAGTAGGAAAGGGAGGAGATATATTGCAGTAGATACATCATGACAAAAAAAATGGTGGGAAGTGAGTACAATAGAAGCTAAGCTTTCCAAAAAGCTCTCATGAAACAAGATAAGCATAACAAGTCTTAAAGCAAGTGGGAAGAGAGGGTTTCTCACACTAAACTCCAATTACACCAACTATTTTACAAAATAAGTTATGATGAGGCTGACAATAAAAATAATCCAATGCTTTATAAATACTTGAATAAAATTCTTAATTTTTGTATTTTATTTTTTTATATGAGTTTTTTAATAAAAGTGATCAAAATATTATAAGCTATTTCATAAAGTTTATAATCATATTGCAATGCCCCATTTTAAAACTAATTCTCTGCCAATTTATTTTATTTTTATTTTTATTTCCATATTTCTTTTTTTGGCCCTATTATTCTAAAATTTCTTTCTTTTTATTTTTTATATTTTATAGCAATCAATCAGAATTTTAGCCTATCTACAACAATTTAAGTTTGACCATAGAGAAATTAATGACAAGTATAATTAATGATTGATCAAATTTTTATAATATGTTATCACTAATAAATTTAGTTTTTTTTTTACTGTTGGGCTCATTTTTAATTTAAGGCTTGAAGGATGGTTTTATAAAATCATATTAAAATTAATTTACGTAGTTAAAAGTTTGGAATTAGCAATCTATAAAAAGAATTTGTTAATGAATGACATTAGTAATTAACCTATATAGCAAAAATTATAGAAATTTTGAATATAAATATTTCTTCTAAAATAATTAAATTTTAAGTGTTGTATGCAATTTTAAAACTATTGAATAGTAGTTAAATGTGTGGTCAAAATTTTATTTTCTATTCAAAATATTTAAACAAATCCATATCTAAATCAACCAGTTTATATGAATTGATTTTATTTAGTTTAAGTTAATAACTAAAGGATCTTTACTCATTTCTAAACCTATATGGAAATTAAATTGAACAAAGTTATACATATTTTCTTATCAAAAGATTGCTTTTTAAAAGTAAAATCAAATGTCGGGCCATTCTAATGAAGTTTAGTTTTTGGTGAAACCTTTCTGTGACATTGACATGGAATAAATGTGAAATTTGCAATGGGCCTACGGGGTACATGAAAAGGAAAGTTATATTACATATTATTTTAAGTGAGATTTTATTTTAAAACTAATTGATAATAGATGGAGTACCCACTAAATTTATATATTAGTCTTCTTTCTTTTTTTTTTTTTGAATATGAGATACTTACACAGGGATATTATGAACAATATAGCGAGTCCTTTTTACTTTACTTTGTTATCTGGTGAGGTCGGAGGTAGGTGGCATGACTGGTTGGTGTTTATTGTTAGCGAGATCCAAGCATTTTGGTCTTATGCGTTCCAAGTTCTCTCTGACTTCGCGTGCGTTCCTACCCACGCACAGTGATGCAGTAAAGGCCAGGAGCCAGATCCAAGCCTAGCCAAAACTGACGTTTCTGCCAACTCTTCAATTTAGAAGTGGAAACATCCAACTGATGAAAACTATCCCTATTGGATATCATATAAGCTGCTCCCAGTTTGATGGTATTAGTACGTCCATATCTGGAAGTTTAAAATCTTCAGCAAATAATTCTACAGTATAATTTGTACTTAGGAAATGGCACGTCATTCTGAATTTAAGTATTTTCTCCAAGCAAGTGGGACAGAATGAGATATATGATCATGCTTTTTATAACCTCAAACAACGCGTGATTAATTTGTCAAGAGAGCCGAAGTCCACTAATAAATAAGCAATATGAATATTAACTTATATGGTATGGCATGTGACATTATATGAGATTACAAAACTGAATTATTAATTATTTGTTTATTTGTTTATTTAGAATTTCGTATTCTAGAGGTGAGAATTCTAATTAAAATTGAAATTGAATAGTTGCTTATGTTATCATTTTTCTATTGTTATTGAATCATTTTATAAAATTTAGTCGCATACATCATATTAAACATATCACGAAATTGTATAAATGTAGATAATTCAAAAATATACGTATTTTACTATCTATCTTTGTTTGAGTAAAGGTTGAGACTTTAAGTAACTTCGACGAATTTCAATAAAATGTTAAAACTTTTAACTATTCTTAACAAAGTTACATGAAACGATATTAATAAAATATTTTTGTACCTTTCTTAATGCATGAATCTTCCAATGAATCAAAAATATTATATGTACCTGAACTTATTTAAGTAGACAACAAGAGACCTATTATGATAACTTTATTAGGCTTTCCCATTATAGTCAACTCAATCCATATTAATAAGGTATCATTTTCTTTACTAGGCTTCAACCACTTAATTAGATCATTTATTATGTTACTTTATTGTCTATATTCTAGATCAAAATTTAATTTTCTTATCCTTAGTCTTATGAAAATGGTAATGCATAAATTTTTAATAGGAATAAAATTCCAACATTTTCTCCGTTGGAAAATTTTTAATGATCGTACTTACAGTAAGAAAAATCATAAAGGCTAAGAAAATAAAAAGGAACACTAAATGATCAACCTTTCTAAAATACTTAATCTAAGGATAATCGGTAAGACTTTCAACATGAGAAAGTACCAGAAAAATTTGTCATATGTGAGACAAATTTAATACCATCCCGATAACATTATTAACATAAATGAAAAAATGGACTATCACAAACTATAGCAGTACCTAAAAAATTTATAGCATAATGTGTTTCGTTTTTAGATCTCAATTTATACAAACTTGATACTAAAATAGAGAATTGAAGTTTGTGGGATTTGAGTATTCAAGTTTGTGTCAACTTCCAAATTTACTTTGTTCCTTCTTTAGTTCCAGTACCTCTTTTCCCTTGTTAATGGTTTTATTATAGAGCAAGGTTGTTTCTAAACTAGATTCCTTGTCACTATTAGTTCCTAATCTTGTACTAGAATGACATTAGGTCCAAAATCCATTAACCCTAACTGAATGAATGAAGGATATGAAATACTAATAGTATTAACTCTGCTACAATTTGTAATGTGAGAAGAATCGACCTTATTATAAAAATCATGTTCCAAAAACTGAGCTATTTATGAATCTACATTATAGATATCCTACAGATGGATATCTTACAAAGGAACACTAAGTTGAGCAAGGATGCATTTTATTTTTGTTAGGAATATATAGATGCATCTTAGCAGTGTAGCTCTAAACTCGAAGATAAGTGAGACTTGGTTTCCATCGTTTTTGTAACTCCAAAGGTGTTTTGGGTACTAATTGGCTTATGATTTATTGAAAGTATACATGGTATTCTTGATAACCTCATCCCACAGGCAATATGGAACGTTAGTCTTGCTCTACATACTCCTTATCATATCCTTTAAGATGTGATTCCACCTTTCAACTACATCATTCTATATAAAACTACTTAGTATAATAAATTGAGCCATTATGCTACAACTTTTCAAATATTTGGAAGGTAGGCCTATCCTTTATTTAAAAAAACTCATATTTTCCATAATAATCACCTCTGCGATCAAACCTAACAAACTTGATTGATTTTTCTAATTAGTTCTCAAATCCACTCTTAAAGATCTTAAACTTGTTAAGAACCTCATACTTTTCTTTAATCAATAAGACATATCTATAATGAGAATATTCTCAATAAAAGTCATAAAATATCTAGAATTATAGATAGTGGGTGAATAAGGAATACAAATATTAGTATAAACAATCTTTAAAAATTCATAATTATGAGTTGACCTCTTTTTTTTCTTATTTTGGTTAACTTGCCTTTGCAACATTTAATACATGTTTTTGGGTTATCAAAATTAATAGCTAGACGAATGTTTTTCTTTATCAATCTTTTAACTCTTTTTTAGAGATATGACACAATCTTTCATGCCACAACATGAATGATTTTTCTTTTATTAGAGGTCTTTTACTAGTAACCCTTTCATCAATATACCAAGAATCATAGATTTCATTAGAAGTTAAATACATTCTATATGCCATATGGTAAGAAAGTTGTGCTAACATGTTTTGCACAAAAGATAATTATACACTAAAATTCTTGGTTACAAAGTTATAGCCTTTTTTTATCTAAAATTGATAGAGATTAAGTTTAGTCGTAAGGACAATATATAGAACGTGTCAAATAAAACAATTTTAAAAAATCAATATCAAGGTTTAAACAAACAACTCTAATAACATTTATATCAAAATCGTTATTATTTCTAACCGCCAATTTACTCATGGAGACAACGAACTAAAGATGAGATAATAAATTAAAATTTATCTCCTTTATTTGACATTAATTATATGAAAATTAACTCTATGAATTTAAAAACTTTTGATTTGAACTTTTATAGAGTTGAAGTATAATTATTACCAATATAATTAATCCATAAATTTTTAAAAATCAACTTTATGCATCTATATGACCTTAAAAAAGTCAAAAATAACTTTAAGGACCATTATGTAGATTCTAAAATTTTAGGCTCTTTTAATCATATAGTATGCATGCTGACATTAGCTGCATGTGATAGTTACATCCATTCGCGATGCCTATGCACTATCTAAATGCATGAGACACAAGACACATATGGACCTCACACTCGACCCGTAGTAATATTTGTCAACTCAATTCATGCACTTGATGCAGTCAAATATGCTTCCCACTTTATGGTGGGTGTATTGCATATGCCAGATGTGCACATACAAGTTGTAATCTTTTATGGTGTGTGTGTGATGCATGTAATACCCGCATACCCCCGAGAGGATATGCAAGTGTCACACAAAATAGAATCGAAACAATTCAAAACATACTAAACATTCCTTCCATGCATTTCCAGAAATTTGAACAATATATATACCTTTCATTAAAAGTTTTTTTTAAACAGAACACATCAAACATATTGAATTTATCCAAATACATGTCATAATTTCAAACGCCAACCTATATAAAGGTTATTACAAATTTCTTACAGGATATTACAAACCTTATTTAAAAATATACAAAATGTCTCATTACATTAAATACAACTTATAAAACAAATTCAAATATATATCTTGTCAAAACAAAACACATCCTCTTTTGGCCACTGTGGTAGTCCTTATCCTAGCCTTTAAACCTTCTTATCAAAATCTACACGGAGGCAAAACTACCGTGCTAAGCTTAAAGCTTAGTGCGGAATAACTAAACATAATGCATAATAGCGACTCTTTCTAACAGTCATCTAACATTCATATATACAGATCATAATACAGAGTAATCCAAACATTATGTTTCATAACAGAATATGATTCATCAATCAATACAAAACATTCTTACATCAAAACGAAACTTATAAATATCATAACAGAGTGTACAAATATCATAATTGAACATCAGAATAGGATATAATCCTTTTAGATCAAATTATGACTTATATCAGAACAGAACTTGTTTTATATCAAATTAGAGCTTATCTTTTATCAGAATACAATTTGTTTTGTATCATAACATAATTTGCTTATATCAAAATTGAGCATTTATCATAATATAAAATAAGTTAATCTACTAATCCTTTTTAACAGAAGTGGGTAACGGGACCAGAATATAAGATACCATGATTGGTATCTGAAACAGAAGAGACTAATGTCTCTAAATCAGGGGACATTGTAGTGTCAATATCAGGAGACACCGAAGTGTCAATATCAGGAGACAACTTAGTGTGACAGGAGCAGCTGCAGATCCTTCTAGGCATGTCTATTTACCTACGACTAGGACTTAACAGTTTTAAAACAAACTATTTCAAATTTTAGAAATTTCATGTAAATGATGTAGTGCATAGCATACGACCTTATTCATTTGATCAAACTTAACATGCCTTATAAATACAAACATATGCATTAAGCATTAATAAATGTATTGAGTCATCACACATTATGTATATTCACACAATTAGAAAGCACTTCCAGTACAATCCTAATTATCAAACTCCTCAGACAATTGATGGTCCAGAATTATCACAATATCATAATCACATAATAGTGAAATAATGCATAAGTATGAATTCATTTTCTTATACTTAAATTGAACCCATTCATTCTCCCTTGAACAAACTTGTCATTCCTTATAAGCATAAGCATTTGAAATAGTGTACCAATGAATATATTAAGTAATTACATTTTATGTGTACTCACCTAAGTTCCCAAATCTCAAACATACATAGCTAACACATCACTTTTATCATTTAAAACACATTTGTGTTCATAAGTATCTTTCATTCCTTTAATAACTTATAAGTCCTAAAATTAGATACTTTGATATCTGATAACACCTTCTTTAAGTTGTTACTTCAATTAAAAATCCAAATCTTATTCAACCTTTAATGAACTTATTCCACGTCAAACTAGATTCATTTTACACCTTAATTAAGTCCAATTAAACCATTATAAAGTACCTTAACCTTATATGGTCCAACAATTTTCCAAAATCAATCTTTTCTCCTTCCTATGTACTTGCCACGATCGTAGGAGTAAGTCTTATAGCCCACAATCTCCAATTTGTTTCCAAAACTTGACTTCTTCCCTTCCATTTGGCACACCTTCACCAAAGACCATCAGTTTCACTTCAATTCTACCTTATTCATGCTTCAATACCTCATCAAATTCATGTCCAAACCAATTCAAAAATCATTCATTAAGTAACTTACAAATCAATATCTTCCACACATTAAAACCAAACTAGATGTTATCATATAAGGATCATTTTTCCAGCATTCATTTATCATCATCTTAACACATATTTCATGCCAATTCATTATCATAAAACTTGTCATAATACATGCTATCAAGTTTAGTAATCTCTTACCTAATTACCTTCAAGTTCCTTCTTCAAAGAACTAACCAAACCAGCTCTTCATGTAACCAAAACACTTCTAAAATCTAGGTAAATGTAGGATGATCTTAACACCTAAAAGACAACAACATAAAAGATAACTTGTGGTAGCTTTCTTGATGTAGTAACTTACAAGGATTCTAAGAGAAAATGATCCCAAAAACTCCAGAAGTTGAGAGGAAATGAGAGAGTTTCGGTGGAGAGAATGAACAAAGAAGGAAGAGTTACAGCAAAAACTAGCCAATTCATAAGGTCATGCCATGTATAAGATGACTCATCTTATTGTAGGGCCACTTGTTACATAAAGACACAAGCCATATGTCTTCTCCCTAGCTAGCATACATGTTCTTCTATGAAGTTGCCAAATGTCACAATTTAATTAGGCCACTTATCACTCACTTATTGTTGCCACTTGTCAATTTATTAACTATGTCATTTGTCAATGCATCAGCTATGTCAAGTGTCACTAACTCATAGGCTTAGTCATTTCAATTTTTATGTACTATCTTATATTGCCACTTGACAATTTTTCTAGTCCAAATATATATTTTAATACCTCAATTCTTTAATGATATCAATTAATTCCAAATCATTAAGTATTATACATTAAACCAAAATTCAAGTCATATGCAATTCTCAATCATCTCACAATTTTTAACACCTATCGTATATGTAATCTCATAAACATATAACATTCCAACTAGAGTACAATTTGGGGCCTTACAACGTATGCCTAATGCTTATCACATATTTTTCCTTATTACAACCAACTTTCTAATGCATATAGGGCCATACACCAAATAATTGTAAGTTGCCGGCCACTTTCTTCATGCACAAAAATTTTTGTCTTATACTTGTTCCTTCAAACCATTAAAATGAGCAATAAGTTATTCTCAATGATTTTTGGTCAAATTCTAGCAATTTTTCGCTAAGAAATCACTTGAAGTCATATTTCTTATTCCATTTTTCTAATAGTTCTCAAACATAAATCAATATGAACAATAAACACTATATGTTTAAGTAAATATATTTTGATTTATTTAATATCTGAAATTAAAAAATATACGTTGAATTTATATAATCATAGAACTACTTTGATACCTCGTATTAAGTATAATACAAACTTTATTGATTGACACAAAGTAACTACAAACTTGTATAAACGAAGATATACACATGTTTTGTTATCCATTTTTATTTAAGCCATGGAGGACTTCGAGTAAGCTCATCAACTTTCGAATTATTTAGTAAAACTTTCAATTGTCCTTAATGATGTATCCTAAAGTGATATCAGTAAGATCTTTCTGCTCTTTCTTAATCCACATATCTTTTAACATGTAAGAGAAAACAAATATTCGTAAACTTACATAAAGAGAAATGTAGTAACTCTTTAAAGGAGTCTAATTGATTCTCCCCATCACAATTGAAGCCCAAAGTGAGACTCACACGGCTAAAGTGTCATTTTCTTCACTAGACCTCGGACAAATTAAATAAATTATTTATCAGATTGTTGTACTATTTTTATACCAAATCAAATTTTATTTTTATCTTTTTAAATTAATAATTGATAGATGTCTAATAAGAATAAGTTTTACCACTTAATCAAAATACGAATTTTTCAAATGCTCTATGTAAAATTAACAATAGAAAATTGAATTCAATTATTTTTCTTTCTCAATCTCTTTTTGCATCAATTGGGCTAATATTCTCTCGTGAGTACTTTTAAAGTTGTCATTAATGCTTATTCTTTCCTTTGTGTTGTCGTTGTTTTTCCAAATTCTTATTCGAATAAGGAAATCACTAGCAATAAGTAAAAGATAAGAGAAATTCGAAAAATAGGGAACAATTGTCCTTTCTATTCGCAAATTGGTTCGAATTAAAAATTTTAAGTTACATTGCACGATAACAGTGGGGAAGAGCTAAAAAATTCATACATTTGCAGAAAGAAGAATGACAATTTAAGGTATTACAAGCTCCTTAAATTGTAATTACAAAACACAAACTAGAAAATGACACAAGAAAGGAAAAGTCTCCATCCCCATCCCAGGGGTTTAATTTAGGACGAGGACAGTGCCTTGGGTGTGACTAACTTGGCTTTTAGGTCTTTTCTTAGAATCTTACCGGAAGGAGACTTGGGGATCGCATGAACGAAGTACACTTTATGCAGTTTCTTGTAGAATACTACCTGCACAAACCGCATTGCCCATTTAACAAGCTAAGCTTATGTGGAAAACGTAAAATAAACATGTAACTTTACCTGTTTGGCAATGAACTCTTTTACAGCTTCTTCAGTTAGCTCGAACCCATGAGATCGAACCACAAAGGCTACAGGAACCTCGCCTGCAGCTTCATCTTTTTGACTACATATATATATTAGAGTTAGTAATCTGCTTCTGAAATTATATATACATTGAAATATATTTACTTACGGGACAACAGCGGCATCCGCAATGGATGGGTGACTCACAAGGAGGGCTTCTAGCTCAGCTGGTGGCACCTAATCAAATAACAATTCAGTAGAGGAAACCTGTACAAGCATGTACAATCAATGTTATATTTACCTGAAAGCCTTTGAATTTGATGATTTCCTTAACTCTATCAACAATGAAAACCTCGTCATCATCGTCAACATATCCAATGTCGCCCGTGTGCAACCAACCCTCTATATCGATGGTGTTGGCTGTGGCCTCAGTGTCATTCAGATATCCTACGAATTTGAATTATAATAAGTAAATGAAAAATGTCATTCTAATTAGAATTTTAAAAAAATGGAGTGGACCTTTCATAATCTGAGCCCCACGAATGCAAATTTCACCGGGTTGGTTGTAACCGAGGGAGCAGCCAGTTTCCGGGTCGATGACTTTGAGCTCTGCATTCCTAACAACGGTGCCGCATGAGCCCGACTTCGACGGGAATGGCTGCTTGGCAAAACCTAAGCACATTGATAATACGGGTCCTGCCTCCGTCATCCCATATCCCTGAATCAAATCAACCAGAAGCCAAAGTAAAAGTCATAACTCCTGTTATTTTCAACCATCAAAATCTAGCCTGCTGCATACGGGGCCCACTTAGTATGACGTGTGTTTGGCCTACACATACTTGGAAGTACTATCACAAACGTGGCTTTCTATTCAGCACAGGTTTTCTCCATCATTAATTGTTTGCTTCCTATTCTGCACAGGTTTTCTCTCATTAATTGTTATGGGTTTGACCATTTCCATCCATTCCCAAATACTCTCTATAGATTTTTTAAGATTTCTACCATCTTTCAGGTTTCGCTTTGTTATTTAGCATTTCCTGGATCCTATCGTCTATATTTTTAATTTTACTGATGAGTCCCGATTGAGGCCATTTCTCCAAGTTCTTGTAATTGGGCTTGTTTCTTTACAAGAACTTGGAGAAATGGCCTCAATTGGGATTCAATCAGTCAAACTTAAATTTCGCCGTCAATGTCAATTCTTTTCATTTATGTCGTTTGTTGGAGCATAAAACCACAAGGGAATGTAAACGTTCCATTCCATTTTGATGAATAATGATAATCCAAGTTGAGTTTAAAGTTACCAAATGCAATGAATGTCATTAAATCAAATTTATGCGTTTGTTTGATAAAAGAAAAAAGAAGATGATTACTACTGACCTGTCCAAAATTGGCCTGGGGAATCCTGTTGTGCAGAGCCTCTTCCAACTCTTTACCAAGAGGCGCGGCCCCTGAAAGCACCAATCTAATGCTGCTCAGATCAAATTTCTCGACCATCGGATTTTTTGCCAGCGCCAGCACCAATGGTGGCACCACTGCAGCCACCGATACCTTGTGCCTCTGTATCAGATCCAACAGCGCCCCTATCTCAAATTTTTGCATTAACAGAACCGCAGCGCCTGCTCTCAATGAGCAGAGTAGAACACTGTTGAGTGAATATACGTGAAATAATGGCAGCACACATAAAACAACGTCCTCTGGTTTCAGGTATAAGTTTGGGTTCTCCCCATCCACTTGTTGAGCTACACTTGTGATCAAGCTCTTATGAGTCAGTATCACTCCCTTGGGTAGCCCCGTGGTCCCTGATGAAAATGGCAATGCAACAGGATCGTCCGAGTCGATCGCAACTTCTGGTAATTCACTCTCGTTGGCCTCTGAAAGTACTGTGAAGTGTAGGCAGTTCTCTGGCGGCTCGTCTGTGGTGATTACTGTGAAATCTTCTCCTAATTTCGGGTGATGATTCTGTGAATCTCGGAGCTTGTCAACGTATTGAGATTGTGTGATTATCAATTTTGCTCCAGAAACACTAAGCTGCTTGAATATTTCAGGTGAAGTGTAGAAAGGGTTGGCAGTAGTTGTGACAGCACCAATCATGGAGGCACCCATGAAGGCGAAGACGAATTCAGGGCAGTTCTGGAGGAGAATCATGATCACGTCCCCTTTCTTGATGCCCAAATTCAACAATCCAACAGCTGTTTTCTGAGAGTTGAGTTGAGTTTCTGCAAAAGAGTATGTTTTGCCACTGGAGCCTGATATAAGACATGGTCTATCTAGGATGTTGGAGACGTTCTCAAAGCAATATGTGGGGAGAGGAAGGTGATTGGAAATCGGTATTTCGGGTAACTTTGATCTGAAAATGTGGGTTTCAGAGGATGGTGGATTTTGTTTCTGTGGTGGTGACAGTTCAGGCTTGGTAGTGGTCTCGGGCGAGGCTATGGATATCATGGTTCCTGAACAGAAGCTAGTTTGGTTCTGTTTTTCCGGTATCACACAACCTGTGATTGCAGAGAAATGCAACAAACTAACTGGAAACAGGCAGAAAATAAGAGGGTGATGTGCAGATATAGATATGAAAAGAAGGTTAGAAAGAGAGGGAGAGAGATAGATGAAAAATATGTTGAATAGAAAAAAATAAAAGGGAGAAAGAGGTAGGTAGAAATAGTGCGCGTGAGTGGCTGGTAGCTCATTAGGCGAGGAGAGTGGGGAAGTGAGAAATAAGAACACGCGTATCATTTCCCAACTCTCCTTCTTCTATAAAACCAAACCCCCGGAAGCACACATCTCCACCATCAAAGCTCTCACCTTCACCTACCCACCCCTCTCTCTCTCTCTCCTTTACTAATATGTATTTAGGACAGGAAGAACACACAATGTGTAGTTTATACAATGTTTCTGTTAAATTTGTTTCCATCTTATGTTATTGCTTCAAATTGATCTCAAGAATCTAAATAAAAGTCCCCACTTTTGGACAATGCATAACTCTAATTATTGAATGAGAAGTCGTAGTTACAGCTGAAATTGAATTAGAAGTGCTATCCCTAATATATAAACTTCAATAAAAATTGTTATGATTTTGTTTCTTTATATTTACATATTTTTGGATTTCCAGCAGCATTTATACGTCTCACAATGAAATCACCTTTTGCGTACTCTGATTCAAGTGTAGTTCTCCTCTACCTCCGTTGCTTGAGGTAGTTCTAGCAATAGGAATGGTAGTTCCACCTTCTTCTTTCAAGGTGCGGAGGGCACCAATCATCGGGAATGCTTGGATCAGTGACATATAATTGGTCAATAACGTAAATCCATTTCTTAATCAACCATTCTTTGCACCAATAATTTATCATTTTTGGATTTTTATTGTTCTACCACATCAAACTCATTTCGTATCATGCCAATTATCTTCTAAATTTTATCCCATAGTAGTTGCCTAATTATTTCAACTAATATCATTTTCCTTTAAAATCCTAGCATAATCATGTAAATATGCGTGTCTTGATAACACTTGAAGTTAGAGATGTCAATTTTGGCTTGGCCCAGATTAATCGGGTCACCGGTCAAAATAGTTTGGCTTGACTGGGTCACGGATTGAGTACGGGCTAGCCCAACCTGTAACTCTACCGGAACGAAAAAAAAGATATCGTTTTTGTATTTTTTTAAAAAAATTAAGGATGGGTCAGGCCGAACCGATATGCCAGTGGAACCAGATGGGCCAAGGGTTGGTCAACTTTGGCCCATCGGGCCATGAGTCGGCTCGCAGGCCACCCAACTTAGGGTCAGGCCGAGCCGGGCTAGGAACAGCCCCAACCTCATGCGACCCATTAACATCCCTGCTTAAAGCAGACTAGTCTTAAGTATCATGATCATCCCTATAAAATTAAAAACACGATGTTTCTTTCAAAAACATTTTGAATTTTTTTAGAAATTAAAGAAGATTATATTTCCAAAATGAAGAAGATCAAGCTTAAAATTAATCTAGGATGTTGATAGTAAGGTTATCGAAGCTCCCAAAATAATTCTTATTCTCTAAACTTCTTATAGTAGTAGAACCAGGTCGAATCCCTAGAGAATTAAATACTAATTTCTTAATCTTAAGTAACAAAATAAAATTGGGAGGCTGATGTAACATGTCGTAATACTACTCAAAATAACTGGATTTACAACTATAGAAGTAATGAGTCTATATCGATCTCACAAAGAATGTGTTTAATCTATACAAATGAAAATAAATTAAAGAAAACATTCTAAAAATACTGAAAGTAATGAATTCATTAAGTACCTAGTCATCGATTGTATCTTAGCCTACACTCAATTAACATACTTCATAGAATTTTTGTTCTCTTATCTCTCCCTACAACTATTAATTGTAAGTTAACAATAAGCTTGTTAATTTTGATTTTTCTTTAGGTTGTATTTAATTAAAAAGAGCTCGTTAATTAAACCTGACAATCAAATAACCTAGAATAAGCTTTCTAGATTTAATTGGACAATAGTATTACGAGTTAGAAAAATCGATTAATCAAGGAAACAATCACATAAGCTCGGGTTATTTAACTTAGATCATGCTATCCCTAATGATTAAAACTATTAGTTGCCACAAATGAATCTCAACATAACAATTATGAATTATATTGAAGATTCTAACAATGAGTTCTTACATAAAAACAATCGAATAGAGCATTCAATCATTCTTACACAACATTCAAAAACTAAACAGATGATAACATAATCAATTCCTAAGAGAAAGAACAACAAACAATGAGAAAAACACTTAATAGGGTACGTCGGCATTGATATCACTTCCTAACTGGGTCGGGAAAGCCTAGCCCTCAATGGGTCTCCAAAGGATAAAAACTTTGCTCCTTTGTTGTCTCCTCAAACCCCTGGACCAATTCTTCAAACCTTTCATAAACATTCCGTTCTTCTGCCATCATTTTTATACTAAAAATTAGGTTTTTGGGATAGCTGGCCATTTCTCACTAGCGTGCATATGTTGTTTATGGTCGTGAGTGTGAGTCGTGGGGCTCACGACCATAAGTGTGAGTCATGGCCTCATGGGGCTCATAGGCATGCATTTGTTGTTCACGATCATGAGTCTGAGTCATGGGGCTCATGACCATGAACCATCTTGCATGGATATGACATGTTTGGCCGTGAGAAATGTCTCACGACCATGACAAAATGATGTTAGCCGTGAGTCACTTCCTGCACTCTTCATCTTGATGTTTTCAACATATACTCATCATCTTCATACATTTTCTTGACTCCTCTTGCTCTAATCATTCTTGTTCTTGCTCCATGAAGACAAATAATTGTGAATCTCCAAAAAATGACTCAAATATTGTGCTTTTGACTTACTTTAGCCCTTTTGCATCCAAATTGTACCTAAACCTAAATATAAACTAAAGTGAATGTCTTAAGCATTTCATATCATTAATCACTAAGTGTTGTGGAATAAACTTATAATCAATTAAGCACATATCAATTTACCGCATACTTAACTTTTGACCATCCTCGGGCAAAATTTCATAATCAAAATCATAAACATAAGAACATTTAATCATTTCCCATATTTCCCATGAATACATAATCATAAAAAAAGATGAATAACTTTCAAAAACTGTAGTAAGAACTTAACATTCAATGTTTCTACTCATGATCAATCAACATTCATCACCTTTAGAAATTGAGCAATCTAGAGATAGACTTAGATAAAATGTGTTTAAATAAGTAATATCCATACGTACACTAAAATATCATTCATAATCATGACATTACACAATTTTGCAAATCATTTCATTTATCCACTACTAGGGTTCATATTCATAATCATGAATCAATGAACTTTTTAGGGTTGTAATGTGGGCAATGGTTAAGGTGAGATGTATTTGAGTAATATAGTATAAAAGCCATCAAAGAAAGTGCAACAAGAAAAACACATAATGTATTTCTTTCATCTTTCTTTTTTATTTTCTTGATTGCTAAGATGAATACAAATAGGTTTATGGATTTGGGTTTGATTAAGATGTTCTAACTTTCTTCCGAGATTTTACCTTGAGTTAATGTTAATCTAGTTATCTTTGTGTTATTTTGATTGGATGTTGTCATTGATTGTTGTATCTTCATGCTTCAGTAACAAACCGAGAGGGTGAGTCTAATGCAAAACTATTGGGGTGGGTTAATGAGAGTTAGGTAATCTAATAGACCACACAATCAATCTTATCAGTTATTATACAAAGAGAGATCTTGTGTGAGACCCAATAATTCATTAGAGAGCTTAAGAACTTATTAGATTATAGATCGATAGTTAATCGAGAGATAACAATTTCGGTGATTATAACTCAAGAGAGAGTAATCTACCCTACGATAGTATAGAATCGACATCCCAATAACACAAAAGTAATTAGTTTAGTATTGATGGTAGGATAAATCCCTCTCTCATAATTTGGTAAATTCTCTTGTGTGATTTCCCATTGTTGAATTGTTGGTGCTTAATATTTGATTTTGTTGAGTTAATTTTGCAAATTAATATATTGACAATTATTCGTGTTTCCTTTCCTGTCCTGTTTTATTTTCATTTTAGTAATTTTTTGAGCCTTAGATAACATAGGATTAGATTAGTTCAACCTTCTCGTGGGATCGACCTTTTATTTACTACAAATCACGACCTGTGCATTTGTGGTATTTGAAGGCTATAAATTGTAAGCTTGCGAATCAGACAAACAATTTCCCTTTCTTTCTCTATAATAGTCAATGATGAGCCCTCAAATCTATTCAAGGTAGCACAAGGTCTTAAATAAGGGGATCCCTTGTCTTCCTATCTATTTGCAATCACTATGAAAATTCTAACATTACTAAAGCCCTTAATTTCGAGTATCTAGCTACTTTTTACTAATGATCTACTAATACTATATGGTACAAATTCTACATCGATCAACATGCTAGTTAGCTCACCAAAAACCTTTAAAGAAGTATCAGGTTTGAGTGTTAATCTTTTGAAAAGGTCCTTTTATATATCTGCTTCTTTACATTCCAATACTAGTTTACCAACCTTTTTAATCAAATTGAGGTTTCAAATTCCTCCTTTTAAATACCTTTGTGTTCCCATCTCAACCAAGAGGCTTAATGTTGTTTATTGCTCCACGTTGATCAGCTCCATTGAAAGAAGATTGTTATCCTAGTGCAATAGATTTTTGTCTTGTGGTGGAAAGTTATAGCTCGCCATCTTTGTGCTCAATAATATCTACATATATGAAGTCGGTATTGCCGACCGAACTGAAAATCAGCATCAACGAAAGCTTCAACTTACAAAAATGCAATTTGAAGTGCCTCTTCCTGTCGTTTTAACTCAAAACATCGTCTTTCACAATGCAGAGTTTTCTGTGAAGAAGATTATGATATGATATCAAGTAGTTCTTTTATGTTCTTGCAATCTCAAAGTTGAATGCATGTCACGGTAAATACTGGACGAATCCAACATTGAAAATTTCCCGGAATCTTAAGTTCATACGAGCTTAAATCAAATAGACCAATTTGAAACTTACGCTGACAAAAAAGCAAATTTACAAAATCTGTTGCTGCTGTTAGTGATCAAGAGATTAAAAGCGTTTAACTTGAAGTTTGTTCTGTCCCCGTTTCTTCAAGCTCCAGAACAGCATTAAACCCAAATTCACTTCCTGGTGTAAACGACCTCTTCAGTTCCTCCGCCTTCTGAATTGTGTTAACTTTGTTGTCTTTTACCTTCAAATTTTCCTGTTTTGAAGAAAGAACATGAATTTCGCCACTCCTTCAAACAGAGGAAGATAAAAAGCGTTAGCAGAAGTAGCTTGCCCTTTTCGCATAATCTGCCAGAGTTGAGCTAACTATTTCCTGTATCACAAAGTTAGTGACACGATCCTCTCCAAGAATCTGCAGCAAGAACTCCTGTGGGACCTGAAAATAGAAATTATATACAAAACTTACGAGGCGTCACTGAAGATTATCCTTAACAAACGAAAGCAAGCTGTGTTAAGACTGCGAATAATTGTCTCATAAGTGCTACGAATGTCATGTGAAATAAGTAAAAGACTAATAAATTTAACCATTAAGGTACAATCGAGATCAATCCATTATCAAATTTAACAAAAACTTGTTGTAAACCACTCACCTTGGTTGTTTTTCCTGGATTAGGCCAAGTAAACATGGCAAAAAAAGAAAAAGAAGATTAGCATCCCATACTCTGCAAGTAGATATTCTACACAAATGGATGATGGTGAGATACCAAAAAACTCTCAGAATGCCAAAAGTTTTTCTATTCAAAGACAAAGTAGGTAAAGAGATGATTTTGCATTATTAGATTCTGCTTAGTGAAAGACTGACAGTTAAAAAGCAGTAGCATCAAATCTGGACTAGAAAGCCATTTTTAGAATCTAGAATCACACATACAACCAATTTTCATGGAAAATGCAGTCTGAAGCCACTTATCTTATGCATCTCCTTTTATTTTCTCTAGTATTAACCCATCATCTGCAGTAGATTATGTATGGTAAGTTATTCCAGATTATTTGGAGCATTAATAATATTATGAACCTTGTGATAACAAGGACTCAGTATTTTCTCACACGACAGAATAGAGGCTTACTTTATCTTCTGCTGCATTGAAGAACGGACCGCCAGTAATCGAAACTATTGCTTATAACTAAGTTTGCAGTCAACATAAGGGACAAGAAAACACTGCTGAACCGTAGATTAAGATGAAAACACTCCTGAATGACATCCCTATCACATTTAGTCCTCTCCCCCTCCCTCTCACTTACTTTCCAGCATTTCAAACGTTTTCATCTTTGTTATTGCCTCTTCTACGATCATTCGTCTCCAAAATGTTCAAACAACAACTACGTTTTACCAGTACGGTAATCAGACGAGGGGTTCACATCGAACAAAATTAGGATAGGTGGAGATGACAATGTGGAAATTACCTCCTTTTTCTCTCCGAAATCCAGGAATTGGAGGCGCGCTGCGTGCTAAGTCTCTTAAAACCTTACTAAAAACTTTCTGAGTGTCATCTCCAGTCAAATCCACTCTAAGCTGATTCATTGTTGAATAACTTCACCACTTAAATTCCAAAGTAAAACCATTAAAAAAAATTCCAAACTTATTATTAAACCAAACCCCAAAATAGTATTTCTTCCATCTAATAGACGAGCATTGTATAGCATTGCATATTCATAATGAAGCATACCTGGATTTGATCTTTTTCTCGGGTCCCCTCAACGAACTTGGCATTTTTCAGTGTTATTACACTATCTTTGAGGTCCGCAATCGAAGCTTCTAAGCCTATTTAGAGTCCAAGAAAACGGCAATTAACTAAAATTGCTCTGCATCGGAAATTAATGAATCAAAATCGTAATCGTAAAATTTGACCTGAGCCAACCGCAGATATTGGCGCAAATCTTCGAGAAGAAAACGATAACCTGGACATACAATATCAGATTAATCTCCACATCAATGAGGTTCAAATCAAACCGGCGTCTTTTCATTTTCTCTACCTGCTATTGCAGAGCAGTGGCTTTGCTCCGGAAAAATTACCCACGCATCTAGAAACTTCGTATCTATCTGAAAACCACTGCAATCGAAAATTTGAAAGCCATTAGAAGGAAAACCATAAAGTTGGCTCGGCTTTCAAGAAAATGGAAAGCAAACAGACACTTGGGCTTGGAAAATGGTAAAAATGCACAGATGCTGAAGTCGTTAGGTCCATTTCAACTTGTATTGTATGTTCAGTTTGGAGGTAGAGCAAAGCTGATGATAATACGTAGGGGGAGGAACCAGTGGCTCGCAAAGGAGATGACGGTTATAAATAACTTAAAATGACACAAAGTTACGTCTTAAAATATAAACTCAACCTGACAAATAAATATATTAAACGCACTAAGAAAGCTGGTCTGACATGATCATCGTCGTATCTTCACATCTAGTTCAAAATTTTACAGTGAAGTAAGATTTTGAAAAATTTGATAGTACGTAACCTTATTTTTATATAATAGAGAGACTGTTTCTGATAGACCTATATACAAATGTGACAGAAAAATAGTGATATGGGTTAACAAAAATTAATAATTAAAAATGGCACGCGAAAATTTAAGTAAATAAAATTACAATACAATACATAAAGACATACTTGATGGTTGACCCTATCTGCTAGTACCTTACACTCTATAAAGACCAACTCATTTTGTTGTTAGTCGTGCAAGAAATCTTCACTGAGCGACTCACTCGCAAAGGCTTAAAGGCCATTGGGTTGGACTTCCTATACGGTAAGTATGAGGCGTAAGGACTTTAAAGAATATTATTTACCCCTATCGTATTACGCTAGACTTTCTTAATTCTAACGATTGCTTCGGTGAGGCTCAACTCTGACAAATCTTTCTTGATCACTTCCTTTCAGGTCTTATAAGATCTTTCTTTCCTTCTTTTATAGCCACTAAAGTTTATAAACAAGACAACATGCTTTGATTAATCTTTTACTAATAAATAATCTTGACTCGCGTCTAGGATTCAATTCATTGATAGCACTAAAAATGAGAAAGACCTAATCCTAACCAATAAACCACATGTGTAGTCCATTCAAATTAGATTATTTTCTTCCTTAATATAACTTGAAAATTTGGTTCTAATCATGCTATATTATTTGCTACAAATGTTAACTCAACCAAACAATTACGTATTTAATCTCATTAACTAGCAATTTGTTATCCTAATTAACTAAACAATTGGCCAAACCGTTTAATTAAATAGAAAAATAAACATCCACCACAAACCAATAAGTGCAGGAAATAAATAAATATTGAAGAATTGAAATGAGTAGGAAGAAAAATATTAAGATCTCATAACACTTTTTTGGAACTAAGGACTTCGATTAGGCCTTAAGCTGGAAATAAAAGAGTTAGTTGTTCATGGTTGTTTTTGAGCTCACAAAATAAAAAATTCTGTAGTAGAGAAAAAGAAGTACCTAAACTAACAACCCTCCTTCCTTTATAAAAAATGAGAATATTCCAAAAATAGAAGGATAAATACAACCCAATAAATAATAATAAGGAAATAAAATCC
This sequence comes from Erythroxylum shatona, assembly GCA_027568895.1. NCBI lineage: Eukaryota > Viridiplantae > Streptophyta > Magnoliopsida > Malpighiales > Erythroxylaceae > Erythroxylum > Erythroxylum shatona. The sequence goes on along the minus strand of JAOSBK010000007.1, from coordinate 7,302,383 downwards.
TAAGATTGTCTCCCTAATTCTCGTGTTAGTGACTGCTAATAACCTCCCAAAAATAGATGGCTATTATTGACTTCCAAGAAAGTAGAACAACCCCTATGATTTTGGACTCCTACAATCCATTTAAATTTTCGCACAATATCCAACAAGTTAGCAAACCTTCTTTCAACAGGAGCTTCCATTTGAGCAAAAAAAAAAAAAAAAAGGAAGAGAAAAGCTTCCATTTAAGCAAAAAAATTCTCTTTATTTGGTGAAGATTCAAGGTTAGTTCATTCTTAATCCTTTGAATTTTTGGAAGGGTTCTAGTTTATGAAGCTTAGGAAATGCATGGATTAAGTATTTTAGAATCAATTTTAGTGAAAATGCTTTGTGAGTTCTCAATTTGTATTCCTATTGAGTGGGATTTTTGTCAATATTAAAGGGAATCAAGAAAGGCAAGGGGAAGAAGAGGAGAGGCACCTTTAAGCAAGTTTTTAAGCAAGGAATCCAGGTGGGTTACATGTTTATAGTTGAGTTAATGAGCCATGAATATTTTTCCAAATCAATAGAGTTAAATAATTTCAATCGCTTTATAAATGTTGCGTTTATTGCTCCTTAAATGATTTAAGGAATTGCTACATGTTTGGTACATGAATCTTGTTGATGATTTATGAAATGAAGATGGAAATGGTATTTGAAGTATATTATGTCTATGGAAATCATGTTTTTGAAATGTGCCTTTTGGGTAATATGTTTACAAGTCATGAAATTCAAGTTTGTGTGGGTTTGTGGTGGTCCATTCTGTCAAGTCACGTGCACGTTGACCATGTTAAAGGCTTCTCCTCCCTGCCCGCTAGTGGCATGGAGCTCCTTCATGGACTCCCTTATGTTTATTAACTATGCAAAACCATTATTTGGGTTTGTGATAGTCCATTTTGTTATTAGTAGAGATTCGCAAGAACTCCCTCATGTTTATGGACCTACCAAACCATTTAGATTGCTTATGTATTTATGATTTGTTGACAAGACTGATGAATACATTGCTTATGTTGTTCAAATATTGTTTGATAAGTTATGAATTTGAGAAATATGTGTTTTATGGATTCAATGCAAATTTATTATGGCAATGAATATTTTCAATGGTTTTGTTTGTTTCTCCATTATAAACTTGTTACCTATGAGCTTTTAAGCTTACCCCATTCCTCCCCATCTCTAAGTGATGTGCAAGAGATCGAGTGATCAAGGCATCACTCCAAATCTGCATATTTTTGTATTTTAAGTTACTTTATGGAAAACACAAGGCTTTAGCCGCATTTCAAGTATTACTCGTTCATGTATATTTTTTATTTTTGAGTTATGAGACCAATGATGTATTGTGTCTTGAAATGCCCATTAAAGCTTTGTAAAACTCTTTTCTTTTGATGTTAATGAAATATATTTGTGTTTTGCTCATGACTTTCCAAGTTTATGCATTGCATTTTCAAGCATTTCATAAGGGTAAAATCTATGTTCTAATTTTAAAGGAAAAATTGTATTAATCTAGGCTGATTTAAACAAAGTTGTCTATTTGGAAGTTATAGTTTATCCTCTTAGCTTTTTAACGATATAGAGTATGAAATTTTTGGATATCAGAGTTGAGAAACATGTTGTTTATAAGTTAGTGATGTTGCATGAGATATAACGGGACAGCTATAGTAAATTGCAATTTTTACCCTTTTGGAGGCAAAATCTCTCTTTGGGGTCTTCACGGAAGTTGTAGATCTAGAAGATCTCTTCGAAACCATCCTAGAATGACCTTAATCTAACATCTCTAGTGAAATTTATGTCTATTGTCCCAAAACAGGTACAATTATAAATTGTGGACTTACCAATGCTTTTCTATAATACATTTAGGCTTGAATGGAACTTAAAATGTTCTTAGTAGAGAAAACAAAAATGAGTGATATGTTAGGGTGATGATTGAGGACATCAAAATAAGAATGGGTTGTCGTATATCAATTGATCAAATAGGAAATTTTCGGGATGGTATGAGAATGAAGATGAACCGATGATGGCTAATGAGATTCCACTGAAATAGCCCTACAGGATAATACATTCACGTTTTATGACTCCAGAGTTAGACTCCAAAAATGGGGTCCAAAAATCCCATTTAGACTAAGTTGATCTTACGTTACTCAACAACCAACTTAATTTGAATTAGATAGATAACATTCTCATCAACTGTGTCTTATATGTTTCCTAGATTTTTTAACTTATAACTCTTTACCAAAATATATCATATATATTATTCCTCAACCTATCTTTAAATTCATATGATGATAAGTTACTCATCCAAATCATACAAACTTAGTTAATTAGGATCCATTAATTTAAGTTAAAACAAATTTGAGTTAAGGGGGCTTTAATTCACTCAATAAGCTTTATAATAAACAAAACTTAAATAATAGAGGACAACTATCACATTCTTAAAAAGTGTACTTAGTTTTAATTAAAGAGGGCAATTGTATTCTTGTAGGTTATATTAAACCCTGTCCTTTGCATTTACTATGCAGTACTTACCTCCTAGTTAGTTTAGCCTAGTTAGTTTCCTACTTAGCGTGATTAAGGTAGAGATAGGCTTGGTTGGAGTTACTCTTGTATGTGTCTTTTCTTGTATATATCATTATCTTACCATTTATTGTTAATCATTAATATATTTTGTAAGTAAGTTATTTTGTATTACCTTACCTTTTTTTATTTCTCTTTATTATTTATTTGTATTTTGTATTGTTGCATTTTAATTTAATTATTTTTAGTCCTTTGTTTTAATTTATGTGCACATCCATTTATAATTTTGTAGTATCATCATGACGAATTGCATATGGGTCTATCGAAAATAGCCTCTCTACTAGGTAGGGATAAGGCTGCGTACTATTGGACTTCCCTATACCCTGTGCCTTAGGAGGACTTCAATTGGTTGCTGATGATGACGATAACCAAATTATGAAAGAAAATCCATAAAATCCTTTGCTTATTTCTAATTATTGATTGGACAACGAATTTAATTTAATAGTTCAGCTATTGAAAAAATAAACTAAATTCTAAAATTATTCGTAGTAAAATTAACTTTTTAAAGCAATTCTATAATGCTTTTCTATATTTATTAGGAATTTAAGTTAATTTAATCTCAATTAAACTAATTTAATTAAATAGAATGATTAAAATACACAAAATTAAAAATAAAATCAAGTGGAAAGTGTTTGGAGCATGCACTGCATATGTTAGAGCATTATAGAGAGGCGTATGCACTATACGAGCTACACATGTCTGAATTAGTTATATCTGATCCCCTTGTTGTATATGCACCCCATCATTTTCCACTTTTTAGGGCTTTTATGTTTTATTCATTGACTCCCTCTTCTTGATGTTGTTGCCTTATGTTTTTGATCCTACCATTACTTGCTTCATCTTTCTTTGTCACAACTTCATCATGTCTGAGTTTACTTGTCTTACCTCTTCTTCCAAAAGTGATTTTAATTGCCACTAGCTTTATCACCAAACTTCACAAGTGATGGCTACTGGTGAAGCGTGCACCATACCACTTTATTAAACCATGGTTTTTAGAATTAAGAATTGCTTGCCAAAACTTGAAACCAAATGGGACATATAAAGGATGCTTTTTAGATTTCAATCAAGAGCATAATACACACAACTAAGAAGCAGAATAATAAGAGGGAGGTGTATATGATTTTCCTAAAAACAAACAAGGAAGATTCATAATTTTTCAATTTAAGAAGCAAAAAAACAAAAGGCATATCTAGATTTCCAGAAAACAATTCGCAAAAAAAATCATATCAAGGAGGCATCCTGTGTTTATGTCAAGTTTTTAGAAATAATGAAAGAATCACAACAACATTTTTCTAGAAAACCTAAACAAAACCATAATTAATTATCGCCCTAATTTTTATTAAGGAATTAATTAACAAAATTTTAAGACTTAAAATTTATCAAATCAATAGCGAGCTAGCAACTTTAATCAAGTTTAACAATTAAAGGAGGATCTGATGACATTATTGGGAAACTACTCATGATCTAATCATAAGCGCAATAGAAAAATAAATTTTATGATTTCTTGATTGGATCTCAATAATTGAATAACTTGAAAAACATGAATCATAAAAGGTAATTAAATCATATTTAATTCAAATTGTTGTAAAAAAAATTTTACATAGTGTTACCCACAAGTTGTCCAAGTGTTCAACCTCTAATGTTATCTATAAAGTAGATAAAAAGAACAAAACCTTTTTAATAGGCGAGGACATGTATTATAGTCGCCTTGTGCCTTATTGCATAGAAAAAGATAGAAGAATTTCCTTTTATTGAAATTAAACTTCCTAACTATAATTAACGTCAAACTCTAATTGTAATTATAATTTAATTTTAATAAAATCAAATATCTCATATTTGATCCCTAAAGTTTATCAAATTTCACAAACAAGTTTATTTTAATTTGAATTGATTTTTTATTTTTAACTACTCTTTTATGTAAAACATATTAGGTTCCTCATAAGCTAGAAATAATTATAAATTATAGTTCTAATTCATAACTAAAATTAGATCAATTAAAAATTCTTTTAATTTATTTTAAATTCTCTAGTTAAATATTTATAATTATAGATCAAGATTAACGTTTAGTACTATGTTATGAATATGTTAAAGCAGTTTAACTCTACCTATTCATACAAGGTTATGAACATTTTTCTAATTACTTTAGAGTGACAAATCATTTATTAACTTTCTCTTTATATGTTTTATATTATATCTAGGTACTATTGACTGAGCTATACTGAAAGAATAGGTCATAAGTAGTATTAAAACATAGTAATTCTCATATGAGATTCTTTAATAATCTCAAGTATAAGAATCAATTATACAACCATCATAATGAGAAAATTCATAGACAAAAGTAATAGGGATAGTTTAGTGAACCTATTCTCTAATAAGGACTTATATGTTGATTTAAGTATTTCCATATTTAATTTATGAGATCAATTACTTGTTTCATATGAAAGAAACATAATGTATGATAGTTTTATCATTCTATAAATATCTCGTCTTGATGAAACTAAACTAAAAACAACTTAGGAATAATACATAAATACGATTTACATAAAGATAAAGAATACCTTTATTAATTAAAATAATAATATCATATATAAAATTGCAACCAACCAATTACCTTCAGGAGCATAAGTTGACATAATAGTTGCAACTATTAAATCACTGCCAATGCCGAAATACAAAATACAAGTGACATGGTGTTAATTGTTATGTAAATTAAAATTAATTTATTATTAACATCAAACACCTTTTTTATACGTTAAAGTGTCAATTCAATAATCTAGTCTTATAAACTATTGGTTCTTGGAAGGTGTTTCATATGAAAAAAGGATTAAGAATCCAAAATTACTAATAAAGTTAAATAGATATATATCATGATAATACAAAATATTAATTTTACTTATTTTGAAAATGTTAAACTCTTCTAATATGAAGATAATATGTACTATTTGATAAGTTAGGTAACCTACATATAAAAGCAATTAGTAAAAAAACAAAAACAAAACGAGCAAATAAGAAAAATGTTTAATAGTTGGACATAAAATGGAAAAGTCGTATGAATAATCTTTAATCTAAATCCACTAAAACAAGAACAAATATTTCTATAATTTCTTTGGTAAACTATTATTGTTATTATCCATCACCATCAGTGGTCGTATAATATTTTTCCCAATGATTAAAAATCAAATCGAATGGGTAGGTTTAACCATGATAACCCTGAATCAGCTCATTTTCTAATTCAATGTGTCTTAATAACCTTTAACTAAAGGTTGTAATAATCTCTTTCTTCAATTGAATTTTAATTTCTTCAACTTATAAATATAATCTCCTTCTTCAAATGAATTCCTAATCAGGAAGTGAACGTAATTAGAGCGTCTTTAACATATTTGTCAAAGAAATGAAATCATTGGGAACATTGAAACTCAATGACCTTGTTTATGTTATTTATAATATGAGGATGAAAAATATGAGTTTTATTAGTTAATTTTGATTTTTAAATAATGATACTTTTATTATTAATTATATAGTTTCTGTATTATATATTTAAAACGGTTAGTAAAAAGAGAATACATGATCCAACTGATATTGGTTGTATTAATAATACTAATATTTGGAATAAAAAAGAAGATTCGTTACTTGACCTTTTATTATAATTAACTTGAAAAGGTGATTAATGAAGAACATGATCAATTAGAACATTTAAGAACATAACCTTGAAACTTGTAGTTATGGAAGGATTGCTAAATGTTGGTAAATTTAATCAAAAGGCCTAATGAACTAATACACTGTGGAGTTTAAATTATGCAAGAGTACAAAATTATGGATGCTCGCCACATGACTGACAGCATTGCAGGCTTGATCTCTTGTGAGTTGATCGAAATGTATACACGTTGAGGCGTTGTAAGCTGTCGTCGGGGATTGGGAGACTAGAGGCGGAAGTAACCGAAGCAGACGAAACAAACACGCTAGCGAGGAAAAAGTGAAAAACCTAATCTGGAAAACGAAAATTCCGATAACTTGGGGATTTAAAAAAAAAATTGAAGAACCTAGATGTTGCTGGACTCAGGGACGGAGGTAGGTGGGGGCAATGGTGCACTGGGCCCTCCACCTTTGAAATTATTAAATAATTATATATATATATATATATATAATGTATATATTAGGATGAAATTATTTAGAGGTTAATGATGCATTGAGCTCATTAAAATTTTAAAAATTAAATATTTGAGTCTCTTACCTTAAATTTCTGGGTCCGTCACTCGCTGGACTTGGAACTTCCTTTGTGCTTCTGATTCTTGTTGCACTTTGTTAAGACGAAGATAGTACCTGTGCCTATGCCTATTTATAAAGTAGTGATTGGGTTTGTGAGAATCGTTGAATTTGGAATTTTTGAGTAAAGAGAAAGCTTAAAGCCTTAAGCTATGGACGTCGTGGACGAAGAACTTACATCAGTTCATATACATCCTACACCAATGAACGTGATCACGTCTAGTGAGGTTCTGTACGACCCTTAGACGTCGACCTCATGGCGGCCGATCCACTTGCAGAAAATGTTCCTTCTCAGACATGTTACAAAACTTTACCCATTGCCTTGATCATGCTATTGTGTTAAGGATCCTAAAAATTACAAGCGTGAGCCTGATCTTGAATTTACTCCTGAAGAAGTCGCAAACCTTGCTGCCCTCTTCGCTAATTCTCTCGTCAGAGAATTCTCCTATGGGAGACCGGTAATGGATAAACTATGGAAGTACATCATGACAATAAGTTTTGAAGGGAATATTCATATTGGTTTGCTGGATTACCGTCACGCATTGCTATGTTTTGACTTCAAGGAAGATTACATTCGCTTTTAGATGAAGGGTGTGTGGTCTTTTGAAGGATTCACTATGCGAGTCTTTAAATGGTCACCCAAATTTTCACTGGCGGAGGAATCACCAATAGCTCCGATTTGGATTAATCTTTCCTTCACTGTCTCTGTCGCTGCATTTTTTTTGCTAAAAGACCCCTCTTTTCAATCGGGAGAATTGTTAGAAATCCACTAAAAATTGATGCTTCAATGATAACATTGGTAGGACCCGAGACAGCGAGAATTTGTGTTGAGTTGGATGTTTCGAAGAAGTTACCTCGACGTTTCTGGTTGAAGAATGGGACTTCAGGCTTTTGGCAAAATATTGAATACCAAGATATTCCAAATTATTGTTTTAATTGTTGGAAGATTGGACACAATGAGCAGAATTGTAGAGCAGTTAATGGAGACGAGTTTATGTCGCGTAAAAACTGGCTGCCCAAGAAAGGTGTTGAGACTTTTGAGGTTGTGAAAGATATCGATAAAAGTAAAAATACTACCATAATGGAGTCGAAGAACCCGGTGGAGGCGTAAACATGGAAAGACAAATATGAAAACCATCAAGACCACTTGGAAAAATTTGCTCACGATGCTATTGTTGATGATATTGCGACTGAACATACTGATACAGGCACTGTAGTTAAATCGACGGATAATTCTGCTTCTGGTTTGAATGCTACAACTTCAGTGGAATTGGTGAGCTCTAGTACTGTTGCGCGCGGTTATTCTCAACTCTGTTGCTTCTGCTATTACTGTTGTCCAAGAGATAAACCTTGAAGCTATTGCAGTCGAAGATGTTGATGATGATTCTGATGAGCATGCTGTCCAGACAGAAAATCTAGTGGTTGTACTTTTAGAATTCGAGGGAGCTGTCAATAAACTTCCTGTTGTTGTTGTGGTTAAAAGGATTATTGTCACCAAGAGTAGATTTTCCTTGTTAGATGATGAGGAGACCACATATCACATTAAGAATAAAAAAATTATGAAGGATGCATTAGTTTTAAATCTGTCATCTAATGATACTTTGGAGTCCATGGAGTTGGGTAGAATTAAGGCATTGAATTTGGCATCTCCTAGTAGAAAGGAAGGGGGTTTGCATGGGGATTATGGGATCTCGACGGCAGCAATTGCAGCAATTGACTAACAGTTGTCTGAGATGAGGCTAACGAGATAATCTCTCAATCCTTTGATACTAAGAAAAATGAGATAGGTGTAGGTACAAGAGCCCAGCTTTGGGCAACTTAAACTTTTTCATCTAATACCTAATGATTAGATTGATTTTTTGGAATTTATTGGGATTAGTTAATAAATTAACTCTTTTGAGACTTAAAAACGTTGTGAGGTGCATTCAAAATATTCAAATGATAGATATAGCTGAACCTATGATGGATTTATCTTGAATGGATAAAGTTTGAAATAAATTAAAATTTGATTGAATGATGGCTAACAGTGCGGGTCAAATTTGAATTTTTATAATCAAGAGTTTACTTGTAGTTTATCACATGAGAATAGTCAGCAGATTACTTTACAAACTTCACATATTTCCTTGAAAAGATATATGCATCTCTCTTTTGTTCATACGATATGTTCAGTACAGGCAGGGAGAGTTTTGTGGAATTCTTTTGCTAATTCATCTTACCCATCACTACAAAAAAATTTGATTTCAGTAACTAAATTCTCAGCAACCATAGTAAAATGATTGCTAATTATATACATTTTGCAATCAAAAATTATTTGGTTGTAATATATAAGTTACGTATATTTTTCACCGACTAATCAATACTTAGTGGTTATAGATGGTCACTAAAACTTACAATTCATAGATAATAACATAACGACCAAACTTAACAATTTTAACGATAACTTTAATGGTCGCTATAGAAAATTATTAATAACAACCAACTATTGAGTTGTCACTACAAGTATTTCAAATTTTCTATTAGCAACCAATAAATTTGGTTTCTAAATTTACATGACTTCTTTACAACAACCACATTATATGATTGCTAAAGAAGTATTTATAGCAACAAAATAATTTGTCGCTAAGTATTTTAGAAAAGATGAAAAGAGTTCTTCAGATTCGGTCCATATAGTTTAAATTAGTTTAAAAGTTCATTCTTATAACAATTAATTATTATAATTTAATTTATATTAATTTTTATAAATTAGTGAACTTTTATTTACCTTTCAAAATAGGACCATCCCTTTTTTGTGGCAATTTAAGGAACATTACTTTTTAAATATAGCAATTTAAGAACAAATTTAATCGAAAATTTCAAAAATCGCCGGAATTTGTCACGTGAGGTGCACGTGTTGTATAAAATTGGGATTTTCAGGCGAGGTTGTTCATGTTAACTGAAATTTTGGACATGTTGCTTTTTTCATGCTTTGACACATGTTGATACAATATATAGCTAGTTTTTTTAGATTTTAGACATGTTATTGCTACTTTATGATAGTTTGTTTTAGTTGTCATCACCTGAAGACAAATTCCGGCTTATTTTGAAATTTTCGATTAAATTTGTCGTTAAATTGCTATATTTAAAAAGCAATGGTCCTGAAATTATTATATTTAAAAAATAATGGTCCTTAAATTGCTATATTTGAAAAGAAGTGGTCCTTAAATTACCACAAAAAAAGGAATGGTCCTATTTTGCCATTTGCCAATAGTTATGGGACGAAATTTGCAATAAAGTCAATAAAATATTTAATTTTAAGCAGTCCAGCTCAAGTAATTTATAAATTCGGCCAAAAAAATTGGACTAAATTCTACATAATTATAAGGTATAAGATTAATTATGAAAAACAATATCTAAAAGGACCGAAATCCAAAAGTATAGTAATTTTATCCTAGTTCAAATTTAAAATCATACTGATTGATTTTTTCAAATTTGGTACCATAACTTGTAATTTATATCAATTTAGGTAAATTTGGTTTATATACCGTAAATGACTAACGACAGATCTTACGTGTCCTATATTATAAAATAGATATTTTATTAAATTATTTTAACAAAACATACTATTAAAATTAAAAAGAAATAATTTTACAACATTATTATTTTTAATGTAATAAATAGTCATATGGTATTTTTGGTGAAAGTAATTTAATTAAATTTCTATAAAGATGATCTCTTTTTTTAAATCATATTTCAAATTCTTTAATTTTGTTCGATCTTTGTTATATACTTGTTTTATAATGATCCAATATCAGTTAAATCCTTAAACCTTAAACTTTTTATCTTACTGATTTAATTTTCAGTTCAATTTTTAAAGTATTTTTTAAAACCGTTTCTTTCCGTATTAAAAAGTGATGAATCGATTTATTATTAATTTTCTAGTTTCTATTTTAAATTGTATTAGATGAATTTTAATTTTTTGATAATACGATAAAATGGGATTACAAAACAAAGTCCTATAACTTTATAATAAATTATAATTTTTTAAAATACAATTTTCGTTACTAACAATTCAGTGATTAAAATATATACCTTTTTAAAGATCCAAATAAGTATTTTGAACCGTTTTCTTTGGGCGAGCCATCTGCTATGATTTCATCCTCCTTCTATAGTCTCTCCAAGGAACAAAAGGACGGGCCAATCTGCTGTGATTTCATGCTCCTTTTCTTTGGGCCTCAGTTCTATTACTTAGTAAACCCCCTCCGCAACCCCACTAATGTATGAACTCCCCATTTGGTACACAAACAAAGGCCCCAAAAATCCTCTAACGACATAATAAAAAGCATAAAATGGCGGAGACAAAACATCAAACACCTTAGCCGCGAACTCGTTATCCATCCTTCGAGCATTTGCCAACGTCCACGCGTTCTGGCAGGCACTGGTGACCTCCATGAGGACCAACAACGCGAGTATAGCGTAGACGCCGTGCTGAACTAAGTAGCGGCAAGTCAAGAACATGAAGAGAGTGGCCAAGTGGTGTCCGATGAAAAGAACGTCACTGGGGTAGAAGATAAGATAGTGAAGGAGATCCATGAGAAAGTAGGCGACGCCCCACCACACCAGGTAAATCTTACCCTTCAGGCTTACCTGTTTGTGGCTTGATTTTATGTTCTACGATCGCTTTCTTTTTCTTGAAAGATCGTATTTTCTTGGCCAGAAGATAATAACTATTTTAACTTTTTCACTGACTGTGTTTTAGTTCTAGAGAATTCGATCTGGTATTCGTTTTGATTTATTAACAGCTATGTGGAATCTGGTTTTGATTATGCTGGAAACTGTTTTGAAGAAGTGGTGATTGTATATGAACGCTTCAATTGTGCCTTAGAATAACGCGTTTCTTGTGACCTAGCTAAGAAAAAAAAGTACCGAGTTTCTCATGTTTGATGCGCGGTAGGTTTTTTAACTCTAAAAATTGGCTTTTCTAAGGTGCTTTGCTTGTGGTAATTGGGTTATGCTTCTGTGAATTCTTAGCTATGGCATGAATCTTTTGGGTGTCTCAGTGCATGATTGGGATTAGGGAATTATCGGATTTTCTGTATAATTCAAATTGGATCTACGTTTGGGTATTAAGTTCCTTTTCCAGTACTTCTATATTGTAAAGATAGAGCTTATCATGCTATTTAGTAATTGAGAGAATGAATGATGCAGATGTCTTTTCTTCATCTTGGCTTTAGATCTTTGTCTTGTTTTCTTCTGTGATACGTTTAATTCTAGGGTAGCTAAATGCACTTCTGCGCCTGTAGTTGATTCTTGTTTTAGTATTTCAATAATTTCATGGCTCTCTTTATGTATTCATTCTTGGGCAAGCAATCACCATTCTCCAAAATATAAATTTACTATTGAAGAGGGTACTGTGTGGAAGATTATGATTGTTCTGGTCTACTAATGTGGTGTATATTTTTATCTAGGTCTGAGCATGGTGGTTGTCAGGCCTCTTTGACCAGCTAAATTTCATGTCTGATATTGAAGTCCAGATTCCTACCAATTTTGGTAAGTAATAGTTTGTTGTAGTTGATATTTTTGTAATTTCAATTATTTGTTATTGGAGTCAACATTTGACATATAGCATATCTGTGTCGTCCATTGAATGATATAGGAAAACGAACTGATTTGGTCTGTTTTGCTAGACCCATTTACTGAAGCAAGTGCTGAGGACTTAGGTGCGGGGGCAAAAGATTACGTGCACATTCGTATACAGCAGAGAAATGGTAGGAAGAGCTTGACAACTGTGCAAG
>JAOSBK010000007.1:7252570-7268131 GCA_027568895.1 Erythroxylum shatona | reverse complement strand
TCATAGTTCCACTTTCTTTTTGTTCCTTTTGAACTTTGAGAATTAATAGTTGAAGGGGAATTCATTGACATACTTATTTACCAAATTAAAGCAATATTGATAAATTTAAAAATAAACATCATAATAAAGGAAACATTCATAAAACTCTTCATACCAATTAAGATTAATGACCATCAACTTACAAAAATATTTATATAGTGTTCAATAAAAGTGTACAACATAAACAACAAAGAGTACAACAACTTACATAAATAATAATATAAAACCCTCCTAGCACTCAAACATAATAGAACACCTAAAAAATGTCAATTCTCATTTTGCCTAGATGATCGCCATTCATTGAACATTTTGCATGCCAATTCATTTCTTCAATTTGTCCAAGCATTTGGGTCAATAGCAGTTATACACTCCTCTTTAACAACTGGATTGGTGTGAAAATAATCCTCTAAATCACTCTCCATGGGATCAAAATTCATCTCCTGCCTAATAAAATTATGAAGCAAACAATAAGTTATAATAATTCAATTGTGTGTCTTTATTAGATAAAATGATGGACTCCTATGAATAGGCCACCTAATTTTTAGTAACTCAAAACACCTCTTAATTACATTGCGTGCAGTCGCATGTTTCATATTAAAAAATTCCTCTATAGTTCTTGATTGGTAACCTTGACGCTATTCATTCAAATGGTACCTTTGACCCCTAAAAGATGCAAGGAAACCCTCACAATTTGTATAACTTGCGTCAACTGGGTAATAGAAACCTATATAAAAAACACTAGATAAGTTATATAAAAAAAAAACTACATAAGTTATTTAATGTACATTATCTCATATACAAAATTTCAATCAACCTTCCTATATCATATAGGAAAGTTTACTATGAGGCACTTTTAGTCCATGTCTCCTAGTAATTGCATCATGAAGAACTAGACCATCTGCTACTGACCCTTTCTAACTAGGAAGAACATAAACAAATTACATGTCAGGTGTGCACACACCTACCATATTTGTTGCAATGTCACCCTTACGAGTTCGAAATCTAGGCTCATCTTTAATTGACACATTGACGTTGATATATGTCCCATCTAGAGCACCTAAGTAATTCTACAATTCACTATATTTTCTTATAAAAGTAATAGGGTGATTATCTACCTTAAACCACATTCACTGATGGTTGGAAGAGTTTGTTAGTATGGGCTTAGGTTTTTTAAACAAATGATCTTGTAAATGCATCACTATGTTTAAACCAACTAATTGTCTCAACTGATCTTCTAAATTTTTCCTAATAACTTAATTTTTAACATGACGAGCAATAATATGTAAGAAAATTGCTACTTGTTCAACAATAAGCATGCTTTTTGTTTACTTGAATCCTTTTATATTTTCTAACATTTCACATAGTTTAAAAAAAGCTTGCTTATTCATCTTAACCATTGAAATACATGACTCATCATTGTCATGCACAATTCGCCTCACATAATCTCGATTTTCATAAAAATTTAGAAAATAACTTCTAACCCTTGGCCTATAACTATATAAAGAAGCCTCTGATGCCAACAAACTGAATAGTGAACTAACAATATTACACAACTGCAAGACAACTATAAATTTAAATAGGAATATGTTTTCTTCTTTATGAATCATGTTCATCAATCCCATTTTCTTTTGGTGAAATATGGCCTATTATTTCATCCAAGGAAAAGTTGGGTTTTATCTAGAAAGAATCCAAACAAAGAAGAAGACCACTTGTTTTCACCTTCTCTATGTACTTCCATTAGTAAAGTAACAATGCAATTACCGTCAATATGACTTAAAAGAATAATAATAAAGCTTCTTAGAAGGAGAAGAGTAACCAATAACTTGGAACCAACTTAGAATATTTTTATGGTTAGGGGTAGGAGAATCAAGTTAAAAAGGTTGAGATGGAGATGTATATTGAGTAAAAGGAGTAGCTAGTTGAAAGGAAAAAGATGAAGATGTTGACTGAGAAAGTTAAGGTAAGCTTTATAGGGCCATATAGGGATGCTTTAAAACTGTAGGGGAATCAAAATGATACAGAGATAGGTGGAGTGGAAAGATGGATATGATAAGAGGGGAGAAGTAGGAAGTGGATGGAGCTAAAAACCTCTATCTAGTTACAATATAACTAAAGAAAGGACATTATACTAAAAGAAGAAAAAGAACAAACAAAATATTTAAGAATTTTAAAATTAGTTCCTTAAATAGTAAGTACGTGTAGGTGGGAAAGTTTTAATAGAAAGAGAAAGAATAAGAGAGTGATTAAACTTGGAGGGAAACATTCAAGTTAAGCTCCCGCTAAAACTGTAATGAATGTAAAGAGCAAGATTCTAGGATATCCTACAACCTAAAATGAAAGGAGAAAATTAGAGATGCAATAGGGAAATACCTAGAGGGGGAGTTAGAACCAAGGTTTTAAAAACCTGACTGGACCGGATGACCTACCCAACCCAACTACAAACTACGTTAGTGAATTTATGTGGCTCTTGAAATCATTCGTCTAAAAGTTTTTTTTTGTGTGCATAATCTGTGAGCTAGAGATATGTGTATTATTTCCAACCTTCCACAACTTTTTGATGCAAGATATTACAATTTATTATCTTCATTATGTATTCCTAAATTCCCAAAAATAACTAATTGTTATTAAACTGTAATTTAACAGGTTTCTATTACACTTAAGCTTCACATATTAGTATGTTATCAAGTGGTTATAATGCTATAACACTCTTAGTAACATCTCATTTTTCAGTTGGCATAACAGCCTTATTTCGACCGTTGAAATATACTTTGGTCTTTTAGCTACATATTTGAAATATGATTTTTATAACTCAAGAAACATATTTTATTTTTAGTTTCATTGTTGGGTTTGTTTATATATTTATTCTACCCATATTTAATAATTTTGAATTGGTTATTAAAATTTTTTAATTTCGTTGATATTATTTATTTTTTTAAAAAAATACTTTTATATTTTTTGATACAGATATTTGTACATTTATGTTTCCCACATTTCTTTATTTCATTATATTTTCATTTTCTATGTTTACCTACGAAAATAAAATTAAGAGGAAAACTTCAAATGTTATATTTCCTTACTTGCCAAACAAATTAAATCAATGTAATAATGACAGCAACTAACAAATAACTAGCCACATGTGAGAGATATGAATTGATAAATACAATGATAATGAAACCCCGCTGTACGCAACTAGTGGTAAGGCTTTTTGCAAAGGAGAAGATCATCTTCAATGGTACTTTTGAAAAAAAAAATTATATTTTAAAAAATATTAATTAATCAAAAAGTTTATTTAATGCAATTTGATAGGTAATATTTAGAACTCTATTTCATATCAATTTTTGTAATATTTAGAACTCTATTTCATATCAATTTACAGTAGTGATAAGTTTTGTAACATTTAGAACTCTATTTCATATCAATTTTTGTAATATTTAGAACCTTATTTCATATAAATTTCTGTAACATTTAGAACTCTATTTCATATCAATTTCTATAATATTTAGAACTCTATTTCATATCAATTTTTGGTTTAGCAATGGTGTATTTTTATTTCAATAAAATATTTTATTGTTACTTATTCTTATAAGTTTTACTTCTTATTTATTATATGCCGGTTTTATAGCGGTTCACTACCGGTTGAATCTCTAAACCTTAAACATTTCTTTCAACTGGTTCGATGTTCAGTCGGATTTTTAAAACATTAGTTATAACACAAATAAAGCCAAATAAAAGGACCCAAAAATTATTTTTAATTTATTAATATAATTTTTACGGTTAATACCTAAAATTAATTGAATTAGATTGATTCAACTCAAATAAATCCAAATATCAAAATTTTCCTACTTGTGACATTTTATTATTCACAGCGTGATTTTTTCTCCTCCTTTATGAAGCCACCTTAGTTGCTTTTTCTTTCTTTTAGTAAAAAATTTCTTATAATATTCAATTACAATAATTGTTACAAGTTTGTTTCTTTTTATAAAAGAACTTGTTTATCATATTCAATATTTATATTTCATTTTTTATTTATTTCAAATCATAAAAGGTAAAATAAACAACAATGTACTAAAGCTTTTATTTTAGTGTACAACCTTCTAAATTAGGTGTCCACTATTTTAATAATTGACAAGAATAAGTTGTACTTCATTAACATCATGTTAATATAACTAATGGATCATGTAAACGATTAACATTTAGAGGGGCTACAAAACATATTTTCCTTTATAATTTTATTACCAAACAAGTTACCACATTTTGAATATAGATTCACTAATATGGTTATCGCGGGAGGCTAAAAAATATGATGAGAAAAATGAAGATCCATATAACTCCTTTAATTTTTAGTCTTCATATAGTTAGCCACATCAGAAAAATATTAGTAGAGACAATCTTTAAATTCATTTGTTTGAATTTTAAAAGTTTGGACATTGAAAATTTTAAAAGTTTACACATTGAAATGAAAAAAAAATCTAAAAAAGATTGACACTTTGTAATTTGTTATTGATTGAATATATTTATAAGTGCCATAATTGATTCTTGCAAGTTATAAAATTTAGAGTATTCAAATATTATTTTGGTGCAAATATTACTCTAGATCTAGATGTTTATTTTGGTGCAAATATTATACTTCCCACCTCCATTCTTTCATACAATTCTAAAGATTGAATCTATGATGATTAGGCATAAATCCAACAATTAAGATCAAAGAGAACAAATTCAATAAAAGCAATAATTAATCATAAATAATTAAAATATTCAACATAAACTACATCCTTAACCCTAAGGAGGGACTTAGTTCCTAAACATGAGGGAAATAAAACACAAGCAAAGTAATCTTATAATAAAAGAAAAAATGAAAGAAAAGATGAAACGTTATGAACCAATTGAATTTAAGTTAAGGTTGATCTCTTTCTAATCCTTTATCTAAATCTATCCTTAATATTAAGGATATCTAAAAATTTGAACTAATGAGAAGCATTTGTCAAGAGCCTGTCAATTGCTATCTCCCTCTTCAAAAGTTTTCCTTTAATGGATCCTAATAAGAGGTTTTATAGCTAGTGTTACATAATATAGTATTAATTTTGGTGAAATTATGTTTTTATGCATCCTTAAATTACATGTTACAAGTTTAACATTGGATAAGTTTCCATACTAACACTAATTAGCTTTTGAATTATTTACACATGTAAACATTGATGAGTTTAACTAGTCATAAGTACCACTTTAAAACACTAGTTTGGTTTTACTTTTTAGAATTGTCTGTTCACTAAAAAATTGATGCTTGTTTCATTTATAATACGCACCAGTTACATTATGTTTTTAGATTCTCTATTCTTCTTAATTTTTTGAAATCTTCAAGCTTAAATTGATCTCCTAGTGCCTTCTATCAAGTTTCTTTTTTTCTCTTCATATTATTAGCTTCAAATTAACTTTGATGTCTTCTTAGCTAGATAACTGTGGAGAATAATGCACTCAAATCTCATATTTTGCATAGAATAATCACTACAAGAAAGTGCAAATGATCATAAATTATAAAATTAACGTAAAACATGCTAGACAAATACTAAGTTATAAACTAATTTACACCTTAGTAACATACACAATATGGCCTTATCAAATTCCCCTATGCTTGAATCACTCAAAAAATTGATAATACAAAAACTAATTAAATAAACTAACTATAATAAGAAACAATTCCTTATAATTTATCCTTTTAAGGAAAAAAGTAGTGTGAGAAGCTCTCATCTCTCTCTATAATGTCTCCACTATAACACTACTTCCCTCAACCTTTATCTGTGAGTTTCTTATATAGCCTCCATCACACATTGGCTTGCTCTCTTCTTCCTTCTTATTCTTCCTCTTCCTTTTCTACTAACCTTGCTAGTAATGGTGAGCTTCTAGTCCAACTATAAGCTTCTTCTTTGAACCCTCCACTGAGTTGAAAGCAAGTTGTAGGTTATTAAATTGCCCAATCTTTGGACTTCTATCCTTTAAAGTCTAAAGATGGACATATTATAATTGCGCCTGAGTTGGAGTTGCTTAAGGAAGGAGCTCAAATTTGGGAGCATCGTTGATAGGTATCTTCATCAGACGTAGGTCTCCTTTATTGGTCATAATAGCTAGGCACACAAACAATGGAATGGTAGAGGAATCTCATTCTCTTCACTTAATCCCCCTATGCTCATTCTCTCACTTGCTCCTCCCATGCATAAGCCAAAAAGGTTATTGAGGATGGACCCTATAACCTCTATTATCTCCCTTTATTCTTATAAAGTTGGAAACCAAACGTTAATCTTGAGAAGGAGAAATAAGAAATGTTACCGTTAGGTTAATTTTCACAGTGTCCCCTTAAAATATTAGACAACTAAGGGCTTGAGCATGCTAACTAATTAACTGGAAAAATCTATTTACATGAAATAAAAAAATACAACCTTTAAGAAGAAGATAGGTTTCACAAGATTATGTATTAATGTAGAACTCTCTAAAGATCTCATGGATAATGTCCCTCTTATAAAACTTAGTTTGGATAACTCTTTTTATGATGACTCTATTAGGGTGACTTATCATTGGAGACCTTCACTCAATGCTTAGGGTAAAGAATGGACAACATCGGGAAAGGTATTTAAGAAGGGGAACTATGTAGAACTAATGGAAATAAAGCATCTAGAGAGATAGGAAGATGGAAGTATCAATCAATAAGCACCCTTGCTAGGAGATAAACCTCTAATAAGTACTAAACAACCCAGGGGCAGGCCTAAGGAAGGGGTTAGTGATAGTTGAGAACTCCCATAAAGCATTATAGTCTAGGGACATGAATATAGGAGCACTAGGAATTGATCAAGGAAATTCTTCACAAGTTCAAGCTTTAAATAATCAAGCTGACTCTTCTATAAAGAAAATAACTAGTAAAGCTAGTAAGGAGAATATCAGAAAGTGAATAGTAAAAATTAGTAAGGAAGAATAGTTATAGGGGATCAACCACATGACCTTCATAGTATGGAATATTAAATGATTAAACTACCTAAGAAAGTAGCAAGTTTTCAAGTATTTTTCTTAGAGAAAAACAACTTAATCTTTGTATTTTAGAAACAAAAATAAGGCAATAAAGAATGGAGAAGATGAGATGCTTACAAAACTTAGTTAATGTCAAAAATGACTGTTAATCACACTTAAATCTTTAATAATATCTCATGTAAGGGTTTCTTTCAACAATGACCAACCATGAACATCAAAAATAAAATACATAAAAAAGAATTGGAACATTGTAGCGTTGCTTTCACCAATATATCTGATAATCACCACTTCACCATGTAAAAATGTTAACTTCTATGATTATTCTTGACAATTTTTGGTCTTTTGGGTAGTAATAGTACTATCACCGATCAAAATTATCATGATTTGGGCCATTATGTTAACTACACTTGGCCAATGCTAGGAACGATGACCAATCACAATTAAACCTCTAATATTGATTCATATAAGGGTTTCTTTCTGTAGTAAAGAACCTTTACGATTAGGAATAATATAGTATATTCAAATACATTTCCATAAGAATATTGCTATAAATGTAATGGTATATATCAATATTTATAGGAGAGACAGTAGACACAAAAAATATTTACTAAAAGAAGATAAATACATAGGTATATATCCCTTTCCCTTCTTTTATGTCTCAATATTTCTCTCTTACAAAAAGGGCAAAACTCAATAATTCTCTATTCCAAAGAGGATATAATGGATAGATAGAAATATTGAGTGAAGAAATGAACTTTGATGGGTTTATGTTGCTAATCGTAACCATGGTTTTAATAAAGAACATATCCAATCAAATTTTAAATGCTCCATTGACACTTATACATGTATGTTGAAAAGCTAGCTTCAAAAAAATTCTTCATATATAATAGCATCATAACTTGTAAATGAGACTTATGAGATACTATGGATAGATAAAAGCAATCAAGAAAGGAGGAAAGAAGTTTGGCAATTATATAATCATAACATGGATAGGGAATTTACACAACGAAACTGTAAAAGTCTCCTTTATCATTCCCTCAATATTTTTATGCCCAATCTTATACAAAATTGTAAAGGTCTCCTTAAACAAGAACACGGTTGACCATATGTTTATGTGTTAAACTTGGGATTTTAGATAAGCATATTTTCTTCTTCTTATCCACAAATTTTAAGACTCCATTACTTAGAGAATTCTATCATATGCTTCAAATTTTCAATACACTCAACTATCATGGATGCATTCTTTGCACCTTCCAATACTTTTAAGCTTATTATTAATCATTTATGAGAATATAAGCATTTGTTATTATTCATATTGGAATATAATTATAATTATAATTTTTAGTTTAATAAAAAAGAAGAAACCAATAATTTATCTTGTAAGGCAGATGGAGAATTTATTTTTCTTTGATTTATTTCAATCAAGATATACATCTAATAATTACACATATAAGGAATTCTTTCTCAATTGGCACACTTTGAACATCAAGAATATATACATTCTTGATAATTTGGAACATTTTATGCCTCATCTAATCGTTTTCACCAATAGGTCCAACAATCACCACTTTATCATGTTTAGAGCCAAATCTCTAAGAACAAATAAAATAGTTAACATTTAGGCATTCTTAGGTAATTATATCCTATGGAAACAAAAACTTTTTAAAAACAATAGTAGTTCAAATATATTCCTATATTGTAAATTTCTAAAGAAACATATGGCATAACCGATAATAATGAGTAATAATAGAAGGAACTTTGGTGGGTGTATATTCCTTTTGCCACTATGATTGTTTGTCATAAAATTATATTACCAAAGTTGTTTCTCTATTATCTAAACATTATTCCATTTTAAAGGGGACACTATCGATGGATATAAATATTGAAATTAGAAGGAAGGAACTTTGGTGGGTATAAATTTTATCGTAAACATAGTTCTTATTTAAAATTTACACAACCGAATTTCCCTTCTCCTTGACCTTAATATTTATCTGTTTGGCTAGTCACTCACTTCAATACAAATTTATTTGTATTTATTAATCTTATTCTTTAGTTGAGACACCATGAATAGATAAAAAATTAAGGAATGGGTAGTTGGAAATTTAATGTGTATATATGCCTTATCATAATCGTAATTTTGATCAAGAATTTACACATCTAAAATTTTACTCCCATTATCTTAATATTTGCATACTTTCCTTTTGCTTGCTACAATACGCCACAATACTATGGTTTTTTATATTAAAAAAGGTGAAAAAGTTTCAAAGGAAGAACACAAAGAATGATCTAAGTAAGTTCTTATACATGCACATTATGGATTGACATAATATTAAAGTAATAGGATAAAGAGCTTTGGAGGGTATTGATGAGTTTTTTACTTACTTGTGTATTTTATAATGGGTAGTATAATTAGTATATATAATACTTTGCACAATAGGACAATTAGATTATCACTTTAATTACCATATTTGAGAATGATAGGTTGAATAAAGTTGAAACCCATGTGCAAATCTTTAACCATATATTGTCATTCACAAATATTGTTTTTGAGAGTTATTATCATTAATTCCCTTCTCCCTTACAAGTAAAATTGGTCCATGCATTAATGTTGATCCAATCCATTGTCATCATTATTTGACATCATAAAGTGACCCATACATGACATCATAACACAACCTAGGCATAATTTGTTACCAATATTTAAACCATAACATGATTGACCATACAAACATACATTTAAACAAGTTTAAGAAAATTCCACTAAATACAATTTTATGCATTGAAAGGACCCGTCCCAGAGTTCCCCTTTCGAAACCCGAGTAAAACCCTCTCAGTGACCCCACAGTAACTCTCCAATCCATATCTAACTCAATTGAAGGGTTCCCACAAAGCTAAGTCGTTTAATTGTTAAAAAATAATGTTCATACTTTAAAAGTTAAAAGCATGGAAAACAATGGGAAATTTTTTCAGTCATTTTACTAAAATTTTCAACATCACAATGATTGTATTTTGAGCTTCCTAAAATTTTCAAAAAACCTATATAACATAATTTAAAGCACTTATAATATTTAATATTCATCTCAACTTCTAAAATGAGACTTTAGGTCTATATCACCAACAATCACAAACATATAATTCTTAACCTTTTAAAAATGTTATTGAGGATTGATGCCCTCATAGTTCATTAAGTAAAAGATATTTACAATCCCCCAAACATTTACAAGATCACACATTTGAACCCTTTCCAAAATAATTTAAAACATATCACATCTATAGCAAAAAATAACACAAGCACAGCAGCACCCGACGATTGAACTAATCATGTGGCAAAGTTCCAATTACTGCAGCACTTGTATGCATACTTAGGGTGGTTTGTTTAAAAAACATAAAAATAAGGGTGAGTTAAACAAGCTCAAAGAATGTAATCAGTTTACTAAAAAATTTAACTTTTCATAACAACATATTTGCAATATACCTATACGATCATAAAGCTCATAGGAAAGCATTTGCCATAAAAATTTATTCATGCATCATCAAATCTGGTAATAACATAAGATCATAAAATACAAATTTCAATCGTTTTGAAATACTATTCCAAAACGATTTTCAACATTAAACTCATAATAGACAAGTTTCCATTTTCCATTTCCCTTTTCCTCAAATAATAAACAGTGATGGTAATAAGTTTTTGAAACATTTTATACTGAAAATAAGTCAACCACTAGAATTGATACCATAGGGTACCTCTCAAATCACTTTTAACATAAATAGTGGCAGAATTACTATTTTCATGACTTTCCTTATTCAGCATAGCCCACCACTAATTTCTTTACCATACGATACAGTAGGCATAAAGTGATAAAACTAGTTCTGCATCACTTAGCCGTAACTAGTTAACCACTATTTACGAAACTGGTTCTACATTGCTTACCCATAATAGGTTAACTGTTATAGATCGATAGTTACAGAGCTAATTATGTATCACCTACCCATAACCAGTGGCGGATCTACAATGGGGGCAAGTGGGGGCACTTGCCCCCACTGCCTCCAACAAATTCTCTATAAAAAATTATTATTTTAAGTTTTACCCCCATTAAAAAAAATAAAATTTTACTCCTATTAAAATTTTGCCCCCATTAAAAATAAAATTTTGCCCCCACTCAAAAAAATTTATGGATCCGCCCCTGCCCATAACAAGTTACGGAACTAGTTCTACATCGCTTACATGCAACTAGTTAACTACTATATATGGAGCTTATTCTACATCGCATACCCAAAATAGGTTAGCCGCTATAAATATATCGATATAATAACATGTATAAAGCCTAGTGGTGTACCATAGGCAAAAGTAACTCTTACATTTAAGACTCATCTTATTTTCTAAATCAACTTTGGGAGGATTCATAATTGAATTATTTCAATGTAACTCCCAATCATACAAAATTTAACTTTCAAATTAAAACTCATATATTGCTAAAGCATACACTTATATTAGCAATATTCACTTATAATATCTTATTCATGTAAAACTCAACATAAATGTTCATTTCAAGAAAAGCATTTGCATAAAATCTATTTAAAGAACACTCACATGTCATCAATTCTTTTGCAAGGAATTCAGTCATATAAAAAATTTAAAATACACTCACAACTTTCCAAACTTATTGCCAAGTATACTC
Organism: Erythroxylum shatona; assembly: GCA_027568895.1. Classification (NCBI taxonomy): domain Eukaryota; kingdom Viridiplantae; phylum Streptophyta; class Magnoliopsida; order Malpighiales; family Erythroxylaceae; genus Erythroxylum; species Erythroxylum shatona. Next base: position 7,256,399 of record JAOSBK010000007.1, on the reverse strand, counting down.
ACACATTCGATGCTTCTTCTTTACTATACAAAATGCATTTCACTTAGGAATTTATTTCTTAATTCTAAAATAAGACATTAAAACTATAATTTAGTTTAACCAAATTCGATATTAGTATTTAATCGCTTAACACGTAAGTTAATCGTAATTTTGCATACTTTTGTAAGCTAAACTATTGTTCTCTATTTCCAAATCTAACTTTCAAAGTCACTTAAATACCTCACCCTATTTAATTCACCATATCATAATCATGCATGATGAGTCACGATTATGAACCATGTCCAGAATCTATACCTCCATTTGTTCCTTAATTTTAACATAGCAAATGTTCAAATTAGATTTTGAGGTCTTCTATAAATTTGTTTCCCTATGTATTTAGTTTCCAGATCATAAAAAGTAATTTCATTTGATCTTCTAAATCGTGAAACATGTGCCAAATATTACAAGCTGCTTCAATATAAGGATAGCATCAGGTTACCATTTTCAATCCCAATTTTCAATATTATTCATCCAGAATTAGGTTTAGGTTTCTTGTAAATAATTTTAGCCATATGTCTTAAGTTTTATCTACAATTTAAACCAAACAATTTGGAGGTCTGTAGGCCAAGTTATGGCCCAAACAATATGACTGGTTCAAATTAACCTAAGACAAAATTTCACTACATATTCCTCTCTTGTCATATTCAAATAGTTTCATACAAAAAAACATCAAAGTAATAACAAGACAACATTGATCTTAAACACATCCATCTCACTCAAGAAAGACCCTAAAAATTAGAAATTTAAGCTACAAACCTTACCACTTTTTCCTCCAATCTTTTGGGTATTTGTTGAACACCTTTACTTGATCAAGACCTCATCAAATCTCCATCAAAACCCATCAACAATGGAAGCCCTCTTCTTCCTCTCTCCTTGGTCGACCTTCATGCTTGCTTATCTTCTTTTCACTTTTGTTTTTGGTCTCTCACGCTTACTATCTCTCAAACACTCACGGTTATGTTAAAGAATGAAGTTAAATGTCTTACTATATGATCTTTTTTTTATATCATTTAATGGATTCCACATGTCACCTTCATATTGATTCTCTTCTAATGACTCATCCTTCCACCAACACCATGTAAAATGACAAAATTTCCCTTTAATGAATACCAAAAAGACCAAATTACCCTTTAATACATACAAAAAGACCAAATTGCCCTTTAATGCATTTAATTCACTAACTAACTGAATTCAATCCCAAAAATATTCTACAACTACCTTATCGTCAAATTGACCATAAAATACTTTTATTAGGGTCAATTCTTATTGATTTGATGCTTAAAAAAATTCAAACCGGTTTAAAATTCTGAATACTCATTATTTTCCAAAATGGGCATTTTAGTCCAATACTTTCAAATTACCCAAATTCTATTCAAACAACCATTTTCACCCGTTTTAGTTCCTAGGGGCTCCAATCCTAATTTGGGGGCCTTATTGTATTTCAAAATTAATCAGTAACTTTTTCGATTGTGTGGAAGAGTTTACATATTGAATCCAAAAATCGCTAAATGTCACTGAATCATTTAGACTTCGTTCAAAAATGTCACCTAAATCTCTAAAGCACATTTTGGGGCTTTCAAAACTTGTTCGGACTCTTCTTGTAGCTTTTCAAAATTTTGAAAAATTTTATGAAAATTTTTTATTCGAGTCTATAATCATCTCTGGTCTATATATGATCTCCGTTATAACCTCAATAATACATTTAAACGCTTAAATTACTCTAGTATACCATAAATAGAGCATACTTTATAAAATGCATGTACAATACATTACACAGTACAATTATCAAATTAGGATATTACATGCACTGAAAATTTTTTATTCGAGTCCAGAATCATCTCTGGTCTATATGTGATCTCCAATATAACCTCAATAATACATTTAAATGCTTAAATTACTCTAGTACACCATAAATAGAGCATACTCTATAAAATGCATGTATAATACATTACACAGTACAATTATTAAATTCGGATATTACATGCATGGTCATGTATAATCTACGTACTTCACATTTCGACTACAAATTTCTAATTAAGAACACTGTTGACTGCAAGATTGTGCATAAAATTGTATTAGACAAAACTTTTTATAAACATAGTTTTACACATAGTCATATACCAAATCGAGTACTTTACAACATCTCGTCAAATTTGCCATAAAAAATCTTACATTCGCCAAAAACTTAAATAGACACATATTGCTTTAAGATTAATCTTGTGAAGGTGTACTTAACCATCTTAAATAAAACATTTTTTAGACACAGTTTGTTACACGGGCATCTACCAATCCATGTCCTTCATATTGATGCTTAGTATTATTACAACTTATTCATGATATTCCCATTTTGCATTAAAATTGTTCCTTTGCTTAAATGTTTTATGGTATCTACTATTTATAGTTGTGGTATTGAATATACTAAGTGTTAGTATAGTTTGCATTGACCTATAATAGTATTTCCATTTAGTCACAGTATTTCCTATTTAAAATGATACGTGTTACTTATTTGTAATCAATAATGATTTTGTTTACTTATTTGTAATCAATAATGAATTTTTTATACCTAGACCTAGTATTTAGTAGATAGAATACTACTATAGTTTGTCTTCAGGTTGATTTTTTTTTATAGTCAAATGTGGCTTTCTCATTTTGCATCGAACTTAAAAGTTTTTTTTTTGAATGATTCCTAATATCTTTAAGCTTTAAGTGTTGGTATATTTTGTATTGAGAAATGATATTCTTTCTATTCATTATATATCTTCCCATTTAAAGCAATATGCCTTGGTTATTTATTATTATTGATGGCTTTTTACGTAAGTGTGGTATTGACAAAATAGAGTACTAGTATAATTTGTATTAAGTCGGGATATGGTTTTTACTCAAAGATGGTATTCCCATTTTAAAGAACATGCATAGTGGTGGTATTAGATGTATTGAGTGCTGGTATAATTTATATTGAGGCATAATATTCTTTTCATTTGATCAATAAACATCCATTTAAAGGTGATTGTCTTCCTTATATGTAATGAATGTTGGTATTTTTCTAGTTGATATGGTATTGAGTAGATATAGTACTAGAGTAAGTTATACTGAGGTAAGGTAAGGTTTATACTCAGAGACGGTATTCCTTTCTTTTTTGAAGTTGTTATTTATTTCAAATGCACGGTGATAACTTTTGTTTATGTCAGTGGTATTGAATTTACTATGTGCTAGTATAGTTTTTTTTAAGCCATTGTATTCTTTCCATTTAGTCCATTTTTCCCATCAGACATGGTATTGAATAGAAGTGTATTCAAATAATTTGTATTGAGGCTGGGTAAGGTTTGTACTCAAAGATGGCATTCCCTTCTATAACTTACTTCAAGTACATGTTGTTAACTTTTATTTATACTTGTGGTATTGAATTTACTGTATGCTACTATAATTTGTATTAATCCAATGTATTCTTTCCATTTAGTTTTAAAAAATTCCCATAAGACATAGTATTGAATATATAGAGTCCTAGAATAGTTTGTATCGAGATAGGGCATAGTTTGCACTCAAAGATGGTATTCTCATTTTTCACTAAGGATATTACTTAATTAAAATCCATGGCAATAATTTTTTTGCATACTGATGGTATTAAATTTACTATATATTGGTATAGTTTACGCCGAGCGGCGTTGTTCTTTTCATTCAATCAATATTTTTTTACTTAAGGTATGAAATTGTACTTGGTTCTGCCAGATTCTGACGAGGCTGAACGTTGCCGTTTGAATCCATGGATGGATTGCCTTTTGTAGTGACTGCG
>JAOSBK010000007.1:7194348-7217500 GCA_027568895.1 Erythroxylum shatona | reverse complement strand
GCACCCTTATCGTAGGGTGTGTATCGGAATGACCTACGGGCATCCCGGTACATATCCTATGGTAAGGGGGTGCTACAATTAATATACTCAATTTAACAACAAATATTTATAGCATATCACAATTTTAATTTCATGAACTCTCCACTTATTGTTATTGATATAGGTTGATTGTAGTTCCAAATTAGGGTAATAGTTGGAAAAGATCACCATGAAAATATGTATGGTGTAACAAATCAAGCTTAACGTAGATGGATTGTATATTTAAACTTACTTTGTGAAGCTTGCCTCTTTTTATCAGGCTTAAAAGTGCTTATTATTTTGTAATTAAGGTTAGAAAAGACTAATATTTAAAAGACTCAGAGATTTGGATAAACATGAATAGATAAATGTTATCAAATGGTATAACTATTGAAATAAAGTGTGTTGATATAATAAAAGGTTAATTACAAAAAAAAGAGATCCCAAACTTTATTGGAACTTGCAATTCTATGATGAACTTTGAAATTTGGCAATAAAATGTTCAAACTTTTAAATTTTTGCAAAAAATAACTCAACATTATTCTTTATATTAATGTTGCTAACGTGGGATAGTATCTTTTGCATGTGGATGATACATGGATTTTGATTTCACATAATCAAATTATAGTTTTTAAATGAAAATAAATTATAAAGTCCCTAGTTTTCTCTTTTTTTCACGTCATCAACACTAATCACCAATAGTTAACCAAAGAACACAACATCCAGAGATGTCTATACAAGCCGACTTATAGTTGCACAAACACTAGTGTTTAAGAATGCCATAGAAGCATCAACATTTGCCGTATACAATGCACCACTGTAGAGGCCTGACCATCCCATCCATAAAATTCCACTGCTAGCAAGCATAAGCAGCAAATTATTTGGTGGAACCTCTCTCGATCACTCTTTAGCCTTGGTCCAACTTGTATCATTTCAAGCATCACAAAAAGGTAATTAGCTTTACTATAACACATGAAGATCATTAGATTACTTCTTTTTTGTTAAACAGTTTTTGTTCTTTCCTTGTTTCTTACCTAATAAGTAGTAATTAACACTGCAATTCTTGAGGAGAGGAAAATAACAAAGCCACCAAAATAATCTATAACACCCTACTAATAAAGAAACCCACAACTAAACAGGTTGGTGTGAGTGGTTCAGCACTCTTATTCCTTAACCAGAGATCTCGAGTTCGAGTCCTGGGAATGGAAAAATCTGTTTGGCCAGCACTTTACTCCTTATAGGCTGACCCGGTGCGAGCGGGGATTAGTCTGAGAGTGAATGGCTTAAAGGCGCCTTCCCATAGTTGGGACTCTTTTAGGACACTTCGTGGTCTAACCAAAAAAAAAAAAAGAAACCCACCATCCTAAAGAAAAAAAGCACCGATTGTGAAGGAGAAGATGAGCCAAAGAGGAACAAAAGCCATCCAAGCTTTGATATTCGTACAAGTAAGTGCAAAACTAGTAAGCAAGATGAGAGTAGTAGTAGCAGAAGTGAACTAAAAGTTCACAAAAGAAGCAATAGGATAAAAAGGCTTAATAGCCTCAAAACTTCCATCTTCGTTTTCATCTCTACTTATAGGAACTCTTAGCTCTTCCAATAAGGTACTTTTGGCCAAAAATTAAAGCTCCTTTACCCTAAAAAAGAAAAACCTTATCACCAAAAGTCATGCCTACAAGCAGCCAATAGATAAGAACAACAATGAGGTTGTAAGGTTGTTAGAGGAGCGAAGATTTTGTTGGTCGCCATTTTAACAGACAGGAACACTGATGAGAAGGTTATTGGTGAAAATCTAATGACGTGGAAAGCAAATATATAAAAGACTTACATGATGGGATCTATACATGTCCTCCAAAGAATAAACCGGAAGAATGATAGCAAGAAGTTTAGTAAGAGAAAGAAGAGAAAATTAGAGATTTTTATAATTTGCTTTTATCCAAAAATTATAATTTTTTTATTACAAGGAAAATAAGCAAAACAACGCTAGACTATCACATTTCTTGTCAGTACATAGTTCCGTGCTTGTCCCGGTGTATCAGATGGAGAACTAGTAGAGGAGGTTCTTGTAGGATATGAAGGCTTGGACTAGCAAAGCCTGCGAGAGTAGTCAAAGTATCTGCGCATTGGTTCTCTTCCCGATGTACGTGATAAAGTTGCACTTTCCAGTCTTGTCGGATTAGGTTGCGAGTACCTGTCAACAAAAAGTTATTTCTGTCAAAATCAGTAAATAAAGATGATAACAGATTAATGACTTCTAAAGAATCCATTTTAAGCATGATACGGTGGTTTCCTAGTGACCAAGCTAAGGTAAGGCCTGAGTGGACTCCCCAGAGTTCTGCCGATAAAGGCGATTCGCTGCCAAGGTGATATAAAAACCCGCCACACCATTGATCGTGTCAATCACGAAATTCAAAAATTATAATTTGATTACGTAGAAGTTGAAGTCCACGTGTCATTCACATGATAAAGATACTAAATAACGTAGCATGCTACGTCAACAACATTAAAAAAAGACTAACGTGAGCTAATTTCACAAAAAATAAAAATTAAACATTTTATTGCTGCCATTTAAAATTTAAGTTAGAATTATGAAATTTAGTAAAGTTTGAAATTTTTTCCAGTTAATCCTATAATAAAGCATCCTTTTACTTGTTTTCTACTTACAACAAGTACTCTTTTATCAGCTTGGAGAAGATCTACGATACTAGTGAAATTTTCTATAACACCAACTATATGAATGCTCATCACTACAAAACAATGTGTTAAATAAGCTATGTGTTATTTAGTATTCTCTCTATAAATTAGTTCCATTATTTTGTTATCAATAAGTATCACATGTTTATTAAAACATTTTTTAACTTATAAAATTCACTATTGAAACTATAATATATGTTAATTTTACTTCTTTAATAATATCCTATCCTAGTAAAATAGTCATAATTTAGATATATTACTCTAATAAAATGTGAATATTATACTTGTAATCTCGTTACAACATAATAACATACAACAATCTGATTTCTGGTAGGAAGAGTGCAACAAGGGAGCTATGTAGCACTTTATCTAAGACAAGGCAGCCCGTACTCGCTTCTGGATTCTCACAACTGCCTAGTTACATCATGGCGATGAAGTGTTTGGGTAGGGCGATAATGTTTCTTCCTTGACAAAGTCGCGTCATTTGCTTCTCTCCCGTGTCTTTCTCTTTCCATAAACCCAAATCATCAACTCACTCTCCTGTTTCAGGTGCCTTCTCTTATGTTCTGATAACTGAGAACTGCTTGGCGGTCTCTCAATTGATCCTCTTTCTTTCTCAATTATGAGTAACTATCCTTTCTTTGTTTTCAATTCGTTGCAGGAGTGGAGGATGCTTTGGTCGGTTACCTGTTTGGCAAGAAGAAAGCAACGGAAGCAGCTCATCTGTGGGTACTTCACACCCACCACTTTCTTCTTCGTTTTTCTATTTTCTTTGTTTGCTTAGTTAAGTTGACTTATCATTTTTTTGTGTGGGCCCAATATTGTTGTAGGTCTTGTTAGGTGGTCCTTGGGATCGAAGGCAAATATTAAATTTTCAATCTTGGGGATAGACTCTACTTTAGAAAGCCTTTGATACAACAAAACCATTTTTTGGTCATTTTGTTTTCTTTGTTTTCCCATCTTAAACGTAATGAAAGTTTTAGTTTTTTTTTTCAATCCTTACTTTTTGGCGCCAATTGATGAGATTAACGGCTTATTTGATTACTCTTTCCCTTTCTTCTTTCTTTCTGTTTTAATATCTGATAAAAGCAGAGTTTAAAGTGTCTGGTTTTAGGGAAATGAGGACGGTATATGCACGGTTGTACAATTGGGTGTAGATTGGTTCTGTTTTTTAACGGATGTAGTTTAAAAATTGTCTGTTTCACTGTGTATTCTCAGACCGGAAAAAACTAGCTCACTCTTACTTGATAATCATATATATCTTGAACATTTGTAAATGCTCAACTTTACATCGTTTTAGGCATTTAGAGACTCGATAGTGGGGATAACTATAATTATACCATGTCTTTGCACTAAAGCTTCTATTTCATTAAAGTAGGATTATCTTTAGTAAGATCCCAAGTTCCATTGTTGTACTTGAAGTATTAACGCTCTATATTGTAAAATCAAAATATCTCTTTTGGCTGTAACCTTTGTTTGTGTTTGACCCAAAAGAAAGTTTTACTGATATTGAATAAACCATTTCTTTTGAGAATTTGTCTAAGTACCCGTTGAAGGACTTTGAGAATACTGTTTATGAAACATTGATCAAAGTTCCTCACTTTCTTTTCTCTCATGTAGAGCATGTGCTTTTAACTTTTTTAGGTTATATCCTTTCTCTTTTATCGATTAGGGTGTGGAAGCATGTCGTCCAAAAAGGGGATACTGTTATAGATGCCGCCTGTGGCAATGGTTATGACACCTTAGCAATGCTAAAACTAGTTGGTGATGAATCATGTACGGGTTGTGTTTATGGAATCGATATCCAGACAGATGCTTTGATAAATACTTCTTCATTGTTGGATGAAACTGTCACACCAAGGGAGGTATTCTCTCACTTGTATCTTTGTCACTATAGATATATAGATATATTGTCAGAGTTAACTTTGCATCATTAGCACATCCAATATCATCCTTAGTACTAAAAATGGTTATGAATGATTAGAAATCTTTGTTAGCTTATGCTAACCTTTTGCAGCCGTCTAAATTAATTCCTGGAAAACTGTGTTGTTCTATGTCTAATAGGTTGCAGGTATTGTAGGAGTGACCATATTCATACCCATTCCATAGGCTAGCTTTCTATTAGTTTGCACTCTAGTTCTCGTGGCAATTACGAAAATTATTCCCTCAATTCTAGACTGATCATGTTAATTTGAAATTAACATCCAAGTAACTAATAGGATAAAATGTAACCCTCTATTAGCTATCAATTGCTTTTGTAATACAACTAATTTATAGATTCTAGTATTTGGTCATTGTTTGTGAATCCAAAATATTTGGTTTAGTAAGTTACAAATTCATCGTGTCAAGTATGTTGTTAACTAGACCTATTTGGCAGAAGTCAATTTGGATGTTAGTTGACTTTGTTGTATATGTCTATCACTATATACCTCTTCTCTTTATGTTCTATTGCTTCTATTACTTATCAAAGTCAAAACTTCTGGTGATAACATATATTTTAATTGTCTGATCCAAGTTAGATTTTTCTCAATTTATATCTTCTAAAAGACAAGATTCCATTGTTCTTACTGTTGTTGATGAGAAAGCAACTCTTTTGCAGAAAGAACTCGTGAAGCTTTATTGTATGTGTCATACTAGAATGGAGGAAATTGTCCCAAAAAATAGTCCTGTGAGGTACTTGTCACTACTTAAGTTTCTCTCATTTTATGCTTCTTGACAAGGAAAATTGGGACACACCTATAGGCATAAATTCCTCGTGTAGTTAAATGAAATTAAAATAGGTTACCTTATCTTGGCTTAAGTTTGGATATATACTTTTACTTGTTTATTAGGCTCTTTTTCACCTTGTTCTTGCAAACTGAATCTCTTGAGTATCTTTCTTCATGTTCAGAAAAGGGAAATTTTCTTTTTACATTTAAAATCTTAAACTTTGTTTAATTTTGCAATACTAGCCAAAACTGCTAAAAGTAGTAATTAAATGCTTGAACTTACAATTTGTTGCAATACTAGCTCGTTCTTAATCCTCTAATTAATGGTACTAATGTGGTATGTCATGTGAACAAGACCTAGTGACAAATAGGCTTCCACGTGGCAAAGTATTTACACGTCTACAATTTTATTAAAAATAAAAAAAATTGTTAGCATTCCCATACTAACATGTTCTATCCTCAAATGATTTCCTTTTGTGCTCCACCTCTCACCCATACCCTCCTTATGCCTCCTTCACTATCCCCTTTTCCTTGGCAAATCCCTCCACTGGAAGGCCTGCCATGAAGCCAAGCTAGCCCAACCTGAATTCCTCAACTCCATCTCGAGACTCCTCATGCTAGGTTGTTACGATGCTCTCAAAAACCGCAAGTTTGACTTCTAGATGATCTTCTTGATTCGTTACTTTGTAAACACAAGTTGAATCTCGCAGCAAGCTTGAGTTGCTTCAAATTGACTTCCAAGCAATCGAAATTGTGACCCAACTTAAGTCCTATTATAAGCTCATTCATACACTGTTTTGCGCTTGAGTGTTGGATGAATTTGGGTTGTACTTGAACGAGCTGGTTGTTCTTTGTAAAAATAGTAATGATGGTAATTCTTTCATTCATGTTTGGGAGGAATTGGTTAGGGTTTATAAGGAGTACAAGTTTTCTTCTATCGTTTTTTATATGATATTGGAGGTTTATGCATAGAATGGGATGATACTCCATGGGTTTGATGATATAGGTAATTGTGGTGGTTGTGTCTTGAGCTTGTGGTCTTGTAATCATTTGTTGAGTAATGTGGTGAAAGTGGTCAAAGATGCACTACGTTGCTTGTTTATGACCAATGAAGAGGTTAGACATCATGCTTGATGTGTGTACTTGCACGATTATAGTTAACAGCAGATTAGTTTTATAATAAATTAAAAATTCCAGTATTTTATTATTACTTTTGATAATTTTGGTTAATATTATAAAATTAAACAAAGTTCAAGATTTTAATGTAATTTCCCTTTTCTTTTTAGTAAAACTAAACATCAAGCTTACTACAAATTTCCTTATAAATTTTCATTGTACCATGGGTTCTTGAAGGCTTGTTGCATTCAACTTGGGTTACCTTCCAGGAGGTGACAAAATCTAATTACTGCTCCAGATACAACATTGTTGGCATTGAAGTTTGCAATGAGGATCTTAGTAGCGGGAGGTCTGATCAGTTTAGTTATATATGTGGGCCATCCTGGTGGAAGGTATGCGTTAGTGCTCACTCAATTTGATGATGTTTCATAATAAAGTTTCTCATGCTTGATGGATCTTAGGTTACATTTAACTAAGATTTGGTAACTCGGTCTAATTTCATAAAGCCCCCATAAACAATTCAACTTTACCTAAAACTAATGTTATGAATATCGTACCAGATTTGGTATCTTATTGAGTTTTGGTACGGTACTATATTGGTATCGGTCAATACGGAGAATCATTTCAGGCAATTTTTTAATTTTATAAAATAGTCTCTGGATTTTTTTTAAAAAATTGTAAAATAATTCATTAGAATATTGTACCATGTACTTTATAATTTTACATCAACGTTGTTTTCAAAAATTATAATAATAAAAATTTAAAATAATAGTTTATTTATTTTTATTAATAATAATTTTCAGATATTTCACAAATAAATAATAATAACAATTAATATAAAAAAAGACAATTATTATACAAATATAAAATTAAGAATATAAAAATTTAAAATGTTAAAATTTCATCATATAATAAATAATTACTTTAAAATATCAAAATAAAAAGAATAATAAATATTCTTAACTCTCTAAATATTACAATTTACAACAATAGTTTGTGATGAGGGAACAACCAAGTAGAAGTGAAACTTGAAACAAAAATATTTACAATTATATTATATATAAAAAATTTTACATATACATTAAAGATAAGTAAAATTAAAGAAGAGAAATAACAATTTGAAACTTTATTCAATCGTCTAGGGAGATACCTACTATAACTGCACTGATCCTAATTATCATGTAGTACAAAATTTTCATCATTAAGAGGGGTCTCATTATCATCATTATTATTATTTAAATTCGATGCTTTTCCATTCGAAATTATCTTCTAAGTTATTCACATCTACCAAATTTAGTTCTTAAAAAATTCAATATGTTAAAAGATTGATATTGTTAATACAAATTGAAACTACTAAACTATTTGTTCTATTAAGAGTCCTAGTAGACAATAAAATTTAATTATTAAAAATTATAAAAAAATTATATTTAAATTAATAATGACAATATCATATATTTTCCTAAGTTTTAAATTGTAATGAATGAAGACTAAGTTATTCAATCTCTAATACTCCAATCTATTCTTTTTTTTAATTGGAATGAATGAATTCAAATGTGTGTCAATTCCTTTCACAACTTATTGCACTCATACATTGATTTAAAATTTGAATTGCAAACTTTTGCAAATCTGGAACAGTAGTTCTAAATTGATTTCACTAAGAAACTCTAAGTTGTGAGATAACAAAAGTAACATTATAAATAAAATAAAGTGGTAATTAATTTTCAACAAGTAAGAAAAGGGAAAAAGTTAGAACTTGAAGAAAGTTTTGTTCTTTGTTGAATAGCAATTGATATTCCAAAATCTCTAGAAGACTGCTTATAAAAACTCTGTTTATGAGCTCAAGATATCTTGCACCATGTCATTGGCAACAACTGTTGTAATAGTTAATAGTATTTTTTTATTAACTTTAACTTTCGTTGTAAAAACTGGTCTGAAATAGATATTAGGATTCAAAAACGTTCTAGCTATAAACAAAAGAGAGTAAAGTTAACTTTTTCATCTGTCATTGATGACTGTAAGATAAGGTGTGTACAAAGAAGGCTTAGTCTTTATAATGACTTTTATTGCTTCCTTCACTGTCTCTATAACATTAAAAAAAAAGTCATTATTGCCTTTTTATCACTATCATCCAAATAAAGTACTCTCACTAAATGCTCACAAACTTGAATTACAAATTGACATTGCGAACAAAATTTAGTGTTTTCAATTATAATTCTGAAAACCTCCAATTTAGCATTAAATCTAACATATTGAATTGCAATTCACTTATCATTTGTAAACATCTGTTTTAAATCTTTTTTCATCGTAACAAAACACTGAAGTGATCAAAAGGAGTCTAGAAATTTTTTTTTTACTTATTTTGTAACTTTCTTCTCGCTGCTTTATAAGCAAAATTATTGTCAGTCCCTACTTGATATACAACTTCCTCAAATATCTCAAATAACGTATTAGTATTCCTAACAAGGTTAAATGCATCAATAGACTTAAAAAACATTAAGCCCTTTGTAGAATAAATTAGAAAATTAATAATAGATTCATGTCTTCTATTTGTCCAATCATCATATATGATTGAATAGTTATACGTAGCCTAATACATTCTTCTTTTATCTAAATAATTTTTAATTTTCAAAACTAAACAACTCAAAAGTTTATCTATGTAGTTATCAATTGAAAATGTTTTGTATTTCGAACTATAAGAAACTATAATATCCACTATAGGTTGATGATAGTATGATTGAGAAGCATTGAATACTGCATCTGTATCATACCACTATCTATTCATTGTCATATCTACATTATGAGCCGCTTTGCATGATATTACGAATTGAAGGTTGGGTTCTAGGGGTTGTTCATGATGCAAAAAATTCGTCATTTGCCTTCTTGTTTTCTTAACATCATATCCAGATGTAACATGCACTTCTTGCTGGGAAGGAACACTATTGAGTCGCATATCTTGGTTGCATGACATTACGAATTGAAGGTTGGACTCTAGGAATTGTTCGTGGTATAAAAAAATTTGTCATTTGTCTTCTTCTTTTCTTGACATCATATTCAGATGTAACATTCACTTCTTGTTGGGAAGGAACACTATTACTACTATTATCTTTAACATTTTCACTATCATGAAAACCAACAAATAAGCTTTCACTACCAATTTCATCATTTAATCTCTCCCTTCTATCTTTCTTGTGTTAATATTTTTTTAAACAAAGTTTTTATTTAACACTTCATATCACGACTTACTTTTTTTCAGGATTCTACATGTCTTTTAATCTCAATTAAATGTTTCTTTAATCGAGTGATTTCTCTACCTCTCAAAGTTTGGTAGTTTGGTTTAAGTCTTTAGGTCGTGGGCAACACTGACTATTTTGATATGGATCAATTTCTAATGATAAATGTGCTTGACATAAACATTTATAAAAAGGATAATAAAGGACATACTAACTGTGGATTAAGGGGAAAATGTAACCACATATTCAAAACAAGGTCCTTTGATACTATCCTTATTTTATATTTAAGCCAAATCACTAAATTTTGAAAGGTGGGGAATCACTTGATTTAAGAAGCATGTAGTTAGGGTTAAAGGAGATGTGGGATCTTATAAAAAAGTAAGGTAGAGTCGATTGCCCTACGGTGTAAATTTCAAACTTCAAGGTACCGATCAGTATTTTGAATATCGACTAGTATTGGCTTGTGTTAGGGAAAACTTTCGATATTAACCGGTATTTAAGGTCAGTATTGTGAAGAGTAATACCGTTTCTTTTTTTGGCTACTACTGTATGTTCCAGTCAGTATTAGCCGATACAAAAAGGTATTTATAACTCTGCCTAAAATCATATTTGTTCCTCATGTGCTGGTTTCGATTTCTGATCTTGTCAATTAAATTTTGACATGGCCTAGCATACAAAACTAAAAGGATGTGTTTCTTAATGTATTTATTTTGCTTTCATATTACTCATTATAGCCACGAACACGTGGGGATCAATAGAAGTCGACAGAACCTTGTTATTTATGTTATTGGCCTGTGTCATCCAGGGAAGAGCTAGAAACCATGGAGGCTTTCGTTTCTGGACTATCCGTAGAGAATTGGACCTGTTGCAAGTTTCATATGCTGAACCGAGTAGAAGCCCCTGTACTAGTTTTCTTATTTAAGAGGTAAAACCACCAGATTCATTCCATTAGTTGTGGGGTTTAGAAAGTTACTGTGCATTGATTTATTATGGGAGTCAAACCTTTTCTTTTTCTTCACTCTAGTTTTTCTTGTTAACGTTGATGATACGATACATATCACGTAAGTTAGTATCTTTGTCATAAGGATGATATGTGACTTTAATTTTATTGCAAGTTGAAATGACGATTTCTTTCTTTCGTTCAAAAAGAGTTGTTGTTAGCTAAGTTGACCACTTTTCCCAAAGTGACGAGTCAAGTTCACATAATGAAATGTCCACACTCTCGCCAGCAAACTAAGTATATGTTTACATGCTCATGATTTTTCTTACACATAATAGGACAATAAAATGTTACTGGAATTCAAGTCATAGTTCATTATGCTCCAACATGACCGCTTAGAGGAGAATTAAGGAACTCTTGAAGAATTGAGTTCCTGGATAGATAAATCAAATGGAACCAAATTTTGATTCTTGAAAAGGACTAAACCATCTTTAATTTTATAGTCAGGAAAATCCCCAAGGTCTATGTTATAAACTTTTGTAAGGACTTAGAGGGTTTAGAGGGTTCATGTTGAACATAAAATTTCCATAAGGCAGATAGGAGAGCAATTATGGGGTGAGAAATTGCTTGTAAAGCATGTCAAAAACCTTTTAGTAACTGAGACAGAGAGTTTACATGTCTATTATGAGAACCAAGTTTATATACTATTTCAAAATCAAAGCCCAAAAATTTGCTTAGCCACTATTGTTACTTCAATGTCTAGACTACTTGACTTAAGAGAGATCTTAGCCGCTAATGGTTAGTTTGGATAATTAACTTGGTCTCGAGGAGGTATTGCCATCATTTTTTCATAGTTTTAGTTACAATGTGCAATTTTCTAATCTAAGTCGAAGATGCTTGGAGTTTCATGCAAAGTTATTTGCTAAAATAGGCAATATAATGTCCTAATAGAGATAAAATAGCTCCAAATCTTGATCAGGTGGCATCATATAAAATATGAAAGGCTTAGAGAAGTCTGGCAAGGCTAAAACTAGTGTGTTCATGAAAGCAATCTTTAAAGCTCCAAAAAAAAAATGTTAGCTTAATGGTTTCATACAAAGGCATCCTTGTGCAAAAATTATGTCAAAGGGTAATAATACGAGGATGTTGAGTAATAAAATACCAATAATACCTCCTAAGAAACCATGCAACATCTTAATATTGCAAGGAGTAGGCCAATTATGAATGGTTGTCACCTTCTTCGAGTCAACAACCACTCTAGATGCTGGACTAACATGTCCCTGATAAGCCAAAGAAGGTTGTCCAAAATTACACTTGGATGGTTTAGCAAAAATTGAATTAGCCTTAGTAATTCCTAACATTTGATCCAATGCTATAATTGAAGTTCCCAATTAAGTGTTGTAGACCAAGATATCATTAAAAAAAAAGGAGTATACATTTTCAAAGAATTGCTTAAAACATTTTACCATTTGATAGCCTAAAAGACAATAGAGAGAATGAAGAATAGGCAAGAAAACATATATGGTGTAGGTTTTCATCAATTTAAAGTGGATTTCATGAATATTAAAAGGGATATCTTCATAGCTCTTTTAGTTTTATGTTTTTCCTTTAGTCCTGATGTTATGACTATGAGATAAAATTTTGTTAGTACTTAGATTAGATGAACCACGGGATGGACCTTTTGGGTGCCCATGTAAGCCTACACATTCATGAGGCTGCCTGTGTAGCTCTTTAGGACTGCATTTCTTTATAATTTTTGAAGATTTTTATTCATAATTAGTTCTAAATTTCACTTTATAATGTTAAAGTCTCCTTTTCCAAAAAGAATGAAATTAGCTTAAGAATTTTACCTAGATTAATTTAAGTCTCATTCAATTATGACTTTTTGAAGAAAGAATGGGGAACACAGTTATGCACACAGTCGTGTGAGTGACTATGTCCAATCTAAAAACCCTAAATTCGAGCTATAAATAGATAAAATAAAGAGAAAATGAGGAAAGTCAAAAAGGGGTTTGTAAGAGGCTTAGGAAAATACCAATTGATGGCTTAGAATGATAGAAAAATGAAGAACAAGTAATGATTTAATAAAGATTAAAAGGAATTTCATCATGGTTTTTTTAGTTTTTGGTTTTTCCTTTAGTCTTGATGTTAAAATTATGAGCTAAACTTTTGTTGATTCTTAGATTAAATGAACATAGGATAGACCTTACAGTGATTTTATTTTAACTTAGTTCATTTTTTAGTTCTATTGAGATTCAATTATATGTTCTTAATTATTCTTGAAATAATATTGCTAGCATATTATTTCATGTATGATTTTATGCAATTGAGATTGTGAAATACTTTTGTATGAATAGATATATCATAATTGACAGGAGTTAGATAAAAACCTAAAGATAGGTTGACATAAATCTTCTAGATTATGGTCAAACCTAATAGTAAAATTAACGAATTGATTAACACAGTCTTAGGAGTCTTAACTAGAAAGAGGTTTCAGTTAATCAACTAATGATTAATTGTAAATAATTTTGTGAAATATATTAACATAAGATACAAATTTCTTTGGTCCAATGAACTAAAGTTTAAATTGCTTAGTAAAATCATGATTGCACTAGAAGTCCTAGTGGGATTTGAAATTTAGGTACCAATGTTTTGCTTAATTGTTTCTTAGTTTAATTTTCATTTCAATTAGTTAATTGTATGGATCAATTTTAATTTATTGTTATAATTTTGCATTTCATTTATCTTTAACACCATAATTTTTCTAGCTAGATAATAAAAAATGGTAAATGCGAATAATTATAGTCCTCGTGGGATCGACTCGTACTTGCCAATTTTAGCTACACCTACGTTGTATGCTTCAGTTTAAAACATAGAATCACACATCAGCATCTAACTATTGTATACCTACAATCAAGTATGTAGTATACAAGTGAAGTAAATAAAAATCAATAGCGGTTTTTCACTGATAAACATTTTCTTTGAATTAAGTGGATTCAAGCAGTTCTTAGCAGGAAAAAGTCTATGACAACATAAGAGAAGCACAAGTTACTCACAGAGTTGGAAGAAAATGTAATTGACAATGGACAACATAAGATCCATTATCCATCACAAAATAAGGAACGGGAAAGCTATTTATTTTTGGTTTGATAATTTAGAATTGTAGGATCAATTACATAGGAGATTCCAACTAATGCTAAGGTTCAACAAGTTACGTATGCTAACGATTGGAGGTGGCCAAATCCTAACTCAAGCGCCCTACGAGTTTTAAAAGAGCACGTCCCTATACATTCTCAATGTTACAATGGAGGACAAAGCTCTTTAGTTAGCTCACTTATTTCACACATTCAGGGACATATCTACAAAGAACCAACTAGTAAAGGCAGGAACTGTATCTAAAAGCAAGTTTTATTTTATGTCTGGAAATTAAAACCATATTGAAGAATCACTTAATCCTAACATAAAGCCATAATCACTTGTTCTTAAGCTAAAGCCCACTCTCCCTTCAATCAGCTTTCTCCCTTGGAATTCGGACAAATCTATAGTCATGATTAGTGCAACTCATGAATCACATCTCTCAATCAAATTGATCATCACAGAGAGGAATGTCCAAACACTTGACTTTTGAATCGGAGATTTATCACCTTCTAGGTTATGATTCTCTTCATTTTGGCTCTTACATGTCTCTTTAGATTGTTTACATTGAGCTTTTGGTTTAGGGGCTTTCATTCTCATAATTAGTAGGTTACAGCTATAGTCAATATATATATACAATTGTCTATACTAAATATAGTATATTGGCCCTTGAAATTTTTTTCAAGATGAATAAGCATGATTTAAATCAATTTTCAGGTCTTGATAGATTACTTTATTTTGGAGTTAGTTAGCATGTTAATGTGAGTAAGCTTTTATAACATAAGTTAATTGAATTAAAGTGTTAAGGTGGTAAAATTGCATAACGGCATTTTTGGAAGATCACTTAAGTTAGAAAGTCTTAAGGCATTGAAGGAAGGGCAAAATGGGAAAAAGGAATTGTTGTCTTGTGCTTGAGAAGAGAAAAAAACGTGAGTGAAGAGTGAAAGAAGAGAGAAAATACTAAAATAAGAAAGAAAGGGAGAGAGAGTGTCGTGGGTTGAGAGAAGGAAGAGAGTTGAGCTAGGTTTCAATTTTTCTTAGCTTCAAGAGAGATTTTGGTGTTGTGCAAGAGGGGAAAAAGAAAGAGGAAGGGTTTTGGCTCCATTAGAGCCAATAAACTCATTGTTTGGTGAAGATTCAAGGTAAGTTTATATTTAATCTTTTAGACTTTTGGAAGGGTTTTGGTTCGAAGAGCTTAAGAAATGTATGGGTATAAGTATTCTAGGATCAATGTTATGCATATGTTTCTTTGAGTTTTCCAATTTGAATTCCTTTTGAATGGGGGGTTTTTGCCATTGTTGAAGGGAGGCAAGAGAGGCAAGAGAAGCAAGAGGGGAGGCATTCTTGAGCAAGTTTACAAGCAAGGAAATTAAGGTGGGTTTCATGTTTATAATTAGATAATAAGCCATTATGTTTTCTTTTTAGTCAAGAGAATAAAATGATCTCTCATTTCTTTATAATTGTGGCATTTGTTGCTTTTGAATGATTTGAGAAATTGCTATATGCTTGGTATATGAATTGTGAAATAACGATAGAAATGCATATGAAATATTTCATGTTCATGAAAAACATGTTTTCAAAATGTGCCATTTGGACAACATGTTTAAAAGTTATGAAATGTATGTTATGTGGGTTTGGTTTGGTCCCTTAAGTATGTCAAGTGCATTTTGAGTAAAGGCTTCTGCCCGCTAGTGGCATGGATCTCTCTCACGGACTCCTATAAGTTCACAGCTACGCAAAACTATTTTATGAGATTGCGATAGTATGTTCTGTTCACGGCTACATAGGACCCTTATGAGAAATGTGTAGTACGTTCTGTTTTTGAACCTACCCAAATCATTCTGATGTGTTTATGTGTTCATGATATATTGACAAAATTGATGCATACATGATTTATATTATTGTTAATTTGGTTGAGAATTTGAGAACTACGCTTTTTATATGTCAACAAGATTTTTGATGGCAAATGAACATTTTGAATGGTTTTGCTTGTTATTTGTTATAAATCTGCTACCCACGAGCTTTCAAGCTCACCCCCCGTTCCTTCCCCTTTTCAGGTGATGAGCAAGATATCGAGTGATCGAGTCGAGAGTCAAGGCATCACTCCAGTTTCTATTATTTTGTTTTTGAAGCTAGATTATGTAAAACAAGGCTTTAGTTGCATTTTGAGTGATTCTAGTTTATGTAAACTTTGTATTTTGGTTTATGATGTATTGTAGCTTGAAATGCCCATTAAAGTCTTATATTTTATAATGTTAATGAAACATATATACATTTAGGCATTTTCAAGTCTCTACATTGCATTTTCAAGTTTTACACAGGGATAGGAATTGTGTTCTGAATTCAGGGGAAAAATTGTATAAATTTAGGCTGAATTAGACAAAGTGTTATTATTGCAAGTTGTAGCTTGTCTTTTTATCTTTCCAGTAATATAAAGTACGCAATTTTTAGATATCGGAGTTGAGAGATATGATCTTTATAAGTTGGTGATGCTATATAGGACGTATATCACGACAAACATTGTAAATGATGAGATGTAATTGAATGTGAGGAATCAAATGAGTTGAGATTTGAGAGTTTTATGAGATCAATGTTGTGTTTGAATTGTTAGGAAGTGATATTGTACTAGAAGGGGTGAATTTGAGAAGATTATGAGTGAAAGTGATGTTAGAATGGATGTAGGAACCATTGGAGAGGTTTTGGAGGGAGTTTTGTATCACCTATGCCCGTTAGATGTAATTTAGGTTGGACCTTCTTGGGTCTGTGTGGACCCCTAGCCTCGCCTATGTCCGTTTAATGAACATTAAGTCCATTACGGACCTTTTCGGGTCTGGAAAGGCCCTCAGCCCCGTGTATGTCTGTTAGGCGGACGTGTGTGTTCATTTAATGGACATACACTGTACACTTTCAGAAATGTGCATTTTTGACCTTTTAAATAGCAAAATCTCACTTTGAGGACTTCATGAAAGTTATCTGGAATGATTGGGCATAAAGCATTTGTAGGTGGCTTTTTAAGTCCACCGTCAAATCCTTAGAATTCAGTTAGATAAGACTAGGACCCGCCTTTTGTTGCCCGTGCTCGGGGAATCCGCTCTTCAAGATCCAAATCCCACGCTCCGAAGTCCTCTTTCAAATTATCCAAGAATGACCTTAATCTAATATCTCTAGTGAAAGTTATGTCCATTGTCCCGAAACAAGTTCAGTATGATTGAGGACAAAATCATGTTTGATTCTTTTGGACATAACTTCATCCTTCGACCTCCAAATGAAGTGATTCTTGAACCAATAGATTCCTAACACATTTTACTACCTCTTGATAAAAATTGGTAGCTTTTGGTTTTGATTTGGAAAAGATGGATGGAAAGATAGTGAGGGGTCGGTTGAGAGAGCATGACTAGGGTATGAACATACTTTGGCTTCTTAAGCATAACTTCATCTATAGAACTCCGACTGAGATGATTCTTACTTCAAAATAAACTGGAGACTTACAGCTACAATTGTTTTGAAGAAGTCAAATTGTGATTTTTGTGATTGACTGGTATAGGCATACCACCCTTATGGGATGATGGCTAATGAGGGTTTATTGAAATAACCCTATAAAGTAAAACACTCACAGTTTATAACTACAGATGTTGGGCTCCAGAAATGGGTCCAACACTTATGGTATCAAAGCCAGGTTTAGGAGTATCCTAAGCATGAAATGGGCAGTTTAGGACATGAAATGAACATGCATTATTTTAAATGAATAACTTGCATTGTTTTAAATTGTTTTACATGATTTGAAATTATTTTGCATGAACTAAAGGTTTTTTAATGATTTTATATTGAAGGAGTGAAAATGTCACCTCGAAAGAGAACTCGAGGAGCTATGACTCGATCTCGCTTTCGCCAAGGGGGAAAGGATGAATCCTATATCCCACAGGATACGGGGACACATTTTGCTCCGAATCCTGAGGCACCTAGTATGCAACCTGAAATGCCACCACCGCCTCCTCCTCCTATGCCCCAAGTGAACCCCATAGATCCATACTTCTTTTAGGACTTTGCTCAGACTTTCACTTATGCCATGGGTCAAGGGTCTCAAGTTCCAATGCAAGCTCCAGTAGAGAGGACTGGACAGTATGATAAGCTCCGCAAGTACGGAGCTGTAGATTTTAATGGTACTACAAATTCGAAAGAGGTCGAAGCATGGTTGAAGAGGACCGAGAGAGTCCTGCTTCAAATAAAGTGCTATGATGAGGAGAAATTGGATTATGCTGTGAGCTTGCTACAGGGAGATGGACTTCATTAGTGGGAGTCAGTACTCCACAGTCAGGTCATACCACCGGTACTGACATGGAGAGACTTTTTGAAAGCTTTCAGGAGAAAGTACTTCTTGAGGTTCTATATCCAAGAGAAGGCCAGCGAGTTCCTAAGTCTTAGACAAAGGGACATGAGTGTGAGTGAATATGAGCTGAAGTTCACCCAGTTCTCCCGATATACGGCCAACATTATGGCGAATGAGGAGGACAAGTACCGCAAGTTTAAGGGAGGACTTCATTTGGGGATCAAGGAGAAAGTCTTGATCCACAACTTCTGTGACTACCAGTAGTTGGTAGATATTGCACTCTAGACTGAAAAACTGAAGAATATCAAGAATGAAGCAAATAAGAAGAGGAAGAACTAGGAGCAGTCTTCTAAGAAGGGAATGAATGCTCCAATGCCTGAGAGGGGTATGAAAAGCTTTCATACACAAAGTGAGGTGGGGAGTAGTGCCTTTACTAAGAATAAGCAAGCAAGGGTAGTATTAGTGCAAGCATCAATAGCAAGAGGAAATAGCAAGGTAGAGAGGAGCAGGTATACAAACCCTCAATGTAAGCATTATGGGAAGTTTCACATGGGAGAGTGCTTCAAGTTATTTAGAGCATACTTCAGATGTAAAGAGAAGGGACACATGATCAGGGATTGTCCCCAAGTAATAAGGCAAGAGGGGTCGTAGTTGTAAGCCTTAAGGAGAGCCAAAATAGTGGGAACAAAGGCCAGTCGCTGAGGTGGGTAGTTCTGAAGCTACAAGGAAGATTGTTCCTCCAGGAAGGCCTAGGGGTCAGGCTCAAGCAAGGGTGTTCGCTATGACTAAAGAGGAAGCTACAGTTGCACCTGATGTTGTCATGGGTATGGCTCAGTTATTTAATTTTGCAATATATGTGTTGATTGATTATAGTTCTACGCATTCATTTGTTTCTGCAAATATGACATTACATAGTGTGAATTTGGTACCATTGGATAGTCCCTTGATTGTTAGTACTCCTTTAGGAAGGAAGGTGATAATAAGTCAAGTATATTGAGATTGTGAACTGTTTATTGAGGGTGTAGGCAGGTAGTAGACTTATTGTTTCTAGAGTTGAAGGGTTTAGATGTTATACTAGGTATGGATGTCATGGAAAAGTATTGTGCGAAGTTAGATTATAGCCTCAAGGAGGTAGAGTTTGACTTTGGCAATGGTGAGAAGGTGATTTTCAAAGGAGATGGGAGAACACCATCACCCAAAATTGTTTCAGCTTTGCTCGCCGACCGGATGATGAGAAAAGGGTGTGAAGAGGAACATGAGGAACATCTCAGGATAGTGTTGCAAACACCGAGGGAGAAGGAACTTTATGTCAAATTCAGCAAGTGTGAGTTTTGGCTTTATAGGGTGGTATTCTTTGGACATGTGATTTTAGAAAATGGAGTACAAGTTGATCTGAGGAAAGTTGAAGTAGTGATAAACTGGCATTCACCCAAGACAGTAACAGAAGTGAGGAGTTTTCTAGGATTGACAGGCTATTATAAGAGATTTATAGAAGGATTCTCTATGATAGCAACTACAATGACTAAGTTATTGAGGAAGAATCAAAAGTTTATGCTGGATCCCGCTTCCAAAGGACAACATTTGGAGTCATTAAACTGAAACAATACTTGTCCTCAACCATATTGAACCTATTTCGGGACAATTCGCATAACTTTCTCTATGGATATCAGATTAAGGTGTCTTTAGACAGTTCAAAAAAGGACTTTAAGATCTACAACTTTCATAAGACCTTAAAGACAAATTCTATCATCTGCAAGGTCAAAAGTGGACCAGACTATAGGGTCAGATGAAACCAGATGAAAGGTTAGACGAATTGAAAAAATTGTCATAACTTTCTCTACAGATATCGAATTAAGGTGTTCTTTATATGGTTCGAAAGAGGACTTCAAGATATACAACTTTAGTGAAGACATTAAAGATACATTCTATAATCTACAGGGTCAAAAATTGGACTAGATAGATAGGATCAAACAAAACTAGACAAAAGGGGAAAAATTGTCATAACTTTCTCTACAGATATCAGATCAAGGTGTTCTTTGAATGGTTCGAAAGAGAACTTCAAGATCTACAACTTTTATGGAGATCTTGAAGACAAATTCTATCATCTACAGGGTCAAAATTGGACCAGACGGTAGGATCAGATGAATAGTGCACAAAAGATACACGTCATCACTAGACGACACGTCATGGCCAAACGACAAGTCATCTCCAGACGACACGTCATCACCAGACGACACGTCATTACCAGACGATACATCATCACCATACGATACAAACTATACTCCTGAGTATCTCCACTTATAAGGATCATAACTTTCAACTCTGATGTCCAAAACTTTCATACTATTTACCGTTGGAAAGCTAGAAAGATAAGTTACAACTTTCCATAGGCAAATTTGTCTAATTTAGCCTAAATTAGTCTAGTTTTTCTCCTAAAATCAGCACATAATTTCTACACCTATGAAAGACTTAGATTATGAAATGTATAACTACCTAAAGAAATATGCACAAACACTTGGGGAAATTTTGAATTCTAAACTCATTTGCTAAATCAAAGAAGTGCATACATAACTTTAATTATATATTAACGTTATAATCAAAAGCTTAACACAAAAGACAACATACATAGGATGCTTAATTTTTAACTTGCTTATAAAGCTATCCAAAAGTGATCGAAGTAACTTAGTTACAAAAGTTTATAATATTTTGGAGTTTCTGATGCCTTGCAAGGATTACTAACTTCTCGTTCTGCACCTGAGGAAGGAGCAGTGGGGTGAGTTACATAGCTCAGTGGCTAATATATTTATAGCCATTGGCAATTGACCATATATTCAAGCATATGTATATGTATATCTAGCAATTTGAGCATTTGATCAATTTAACTTAAACTTATAACACACAGCATAGACTTTAGCCATTAAACATAACAATCAACTATGCACCATACTCAACAATTTAAAGATGCAATGCAGAAACAAATAGCTCAAGAGTTTTATGGAATGAAACGAAGAAATCGAAGTTTACACCGTGAACAAATGAGTCCAAATTCTCAGGATCTCATGGCCTCAAACGGGAAGCCGAGAGAAGGCTACGGGTCAACGTGCACATGACTAACGAAATGGGTTTCTCTCTTGCCCAATCATAACCAATTTATGCTCAATTCAATCATATGCTCATACTTTCATGCTTTTTCTTCCTTTCATCTATTTCAAAATGTTATAAACTTTTTCAAGGTATAACATATTCACAATGCATCATGCATTTCCAAACATTCACAATTATTTCAATTTCAAGCAAATCAATTTCAGGCAAATCAACATACACACATATAGGCAAGAATTTGCCCATAACGATAAATACATTACTCACCTAATTAGCTTGCGAAAATCCAAATTAAACTTGCCTTTTCCCTTGCTCTTGGGTAGGATTCCCTTGGTTTCCTAAAACAACCAAGGTTCCATTCAAAATAACATTCTAATAAAATTTTAAACTTCAAAAGTCACAAAATTGCAACAAACACAAATTAAGCCCAAATCTAACCTACCCATAGACCATCTAGGTTAGAAAACCTAAGACCTAGTTTAGAAACCCTAAAATCAATTAGGTTCTCCTAATTCATCTTCTTCCAACACAAGCTTTTCATTCTTTACACTAACCCTTTTTCCTTTCTAACTCTATCATCCACAACATAACTCATTCCTTTAATAAATCAAGAAAAAAAAGATAGTCAACCTACCTTAACAAGTTTGATTTCTCTTCTTTCCTTCTTTCATCGAAACCTCTCTTCTTCTCTCTTAATTTCGCTTCTCACTCTTCTCCCTCTTCAATTCACGTTTTTCTCCTGTTAACAAGCAAAACAACATATTTTTTTTTCTATTTCTACCCTTAATGAGCCCAAAAAGTCCATCTTACCCTTCCTTATAAGCTTATGTTCTTTTATGCTTAAATGATCTCCCAAAAATGTCCTTGAACATCCTTATTACATTAACACTTTAATTCCACTTACCCGTTCAACAAATCCTATTAACCTTGACATAATTATAGCTCCAACATTAAATCGATCAAAACCGCAATTATATTTAAATCATGCTTAATCTAAAGAAAAATTTTCAGGGTCCAACAACTCTCCCCCTTAAAGAATTTCATCCTCGATATTCTTGCCTGAGACATCGAAGAGGTGTGGATACTTTTCCCACATGGCTTCCAAAGGTTCCCAAGTGGCCTCTTCCGTAGAATGGTTCCTCCACAGAACTTTAACCAGCTTCACATTCTTATTCCTTAAAACCTTTTCCTTTGAATCTAAGATCTCCATTGGTTGTTCTTCATAAGTCAAATCCTCTCTTAACTGCACTTCTGAAGGTTGAACTATGTGTGAAGGATCAGACCGGTACTTTCGCAACATCGATACATGAAAAACATTATGAATCTTAGACAACTCTAGTGGCAAAGCTAACTTATAGGCTAAAGGCCCAATCTTCTCAATGACCTCATAGGGGCCTATGTATCTCGGACTAAGCTTACCCTTCTTACCAAATGTCAAAACTCCTTTCCATGGAGAAGCTTTAAGAAACACTTTGTCTCCAACTTTAAACTCCATCTCCTTTCTGTGAGTATCCGTATAGCTCTTCATTCTGTCTTGAGCTGCTTTAAGTCTTTGTTTCACTAATTTAATCTTATCAACTGTGACTTGTAGCAACTCAGGTCCTACAAATCTCCTTTCACCTTCTTCATCCCAACAAATAGGAGTTTTGCACCTCCTACCATAAAAAGCTTCATAAGGTACCATCTGAATTCCTGAGTGATAGGAATTATTATAAGCAAACTCGATTAAACGTAAATGATCATCCCATGAACCTTTGAAGTCTATAACACAAGCTCTTAACATTGCCTCCAGTTTGTGGATGAAAAGTTGTACTAAAATGCAACTTGGTTCCCAAAGCCTCCTGTAAGCTTTCCCAGAATTTGGAGGTGAACCTGGGGTCTCTAT
>JAOSBK010000007.1:7139986-7159455 GCA_027568895.1 Erythroxylum shatona | reverse complement strand
ACCTACAACTGAAATATCCCAAACGTTTCATACACTATGTCATTGGAAAGCCAAATGAATGCCATGCGAAAACTTGGAAATTCATGAGATAAAACAAAAATATATTTCGTTAACAACAAAAGAAAGAGTTTTACAAGGCTTTAATAAGCATTTCAAGCCATAGTACAACATTATATCAAAATCCAAATTACAAAAGATACATGAACACGAAATACTAAAAATGTGACTAAAGCCTGGTGTTTTTTTGCCTAAACTAGTTTTAAAAACTATGTAGATTTCGGAGTGATGTCTTGACTCTCGGTTACTCGATCTCTTACTCGCCACTTAGAGATGGGGAAGAATAGAAGTGAGCTTAAAAGATCGTGGGTAAAAAATTTATAACAGAGAATAAGCAAAACCATTGAAAATGTTCATTGCTATAGCACATCTGCATTTAATCCATAGAACACATATTTCTCGAATTCACAACTTGTCAAACAACTCCCATGATTTCAATAGTAAAGAAAACATAACAATAATACATATTAACATCGAAACACAATGATTTATGTCATAAAAATATTCTTCAGCTCCTTGTTATCATTCATAAAAAGCTTTAGTTCATACTCCATTTGCTTTTCTTTTTGTCTTAAGTGAATTTATTCCTTTTTTTCCTCTTTATTTATTCTTCTAGCAACTCCCTCACTCATCTTATCTTCAATTTTCCCTTTGTAAAATGCTAATTGTTGTTTTAAGTTAGCATTATCATTCGTAAATATGTGAATAACATGACAACCTTATATGTGCAGTAGTCGTCATGCTAATGAACATGCCAATGAAAGAACATACAACTTTCAATCTTGTAATCATCACCAAAGCAAAATTCATTAATGCATATGTTTATTTATGTTCCTATACTGAGTATCATAATACAATAGTTTTACTAACTTGATATTTTATACACCCATAAAACTTATGTCTAGTTTTTTTTTTTTTCACTCTCTAAAGTCCTTAAACAAGCCTTGAATCCATATAATCATTGAATGCTAGCTAAAGAATTGTTGTTGAGGATCTTGAAAATAATGCCTCCAATTTCCATTACTCTATTTATCTGTTATAGGCCATGACATAACCAAGCAACACAATCTTAAATTCTCACAAGAAACATAATCATCAATTAATAACATTTACATAACCATCAATCATGAAGAAATATATATCTAATTCTTGCTAGAAACATATCAGGACACGTAAAGAATTAATGCACATGCATTTGATAAAGTTGGGAGAACACTACTTCAAATTACAGTTGACTCTAAACACTAAATTCAAATAAATATTATACTTAATGACTCCATTTTATTTATTCTACTAACATGATGTGATTGACATACTTCTGTCAAAGTTAAAACAAGGAGAAGAGACTAGTAAAGTTATCACTAACAATTACATAAATACACTGATAAATTTACTCAAACATCCCATCTAAACCTAACTCCCTCCCATTAGACCACGCTAGAGAATACTATCAACATTCTCTAACTCTTCATTAGACAATAACTTACAAGTCAAACACAATGCTTGATTCATGGGTAAGAACAACAAATGCTATATAAATAAAAGGAAATGTGGCATTACCGTGAACATATCACGACCGGAGGTTGAAGAAGTAAGAAGAATAGTGGACTTTAACAAAGATAGAGGAAGAAGCATGAAGAAATAATTGTAGATCATAGATGAATAATAAATAAAGTGTTTAGGAAATAGGTATTTGATGAAATTTGGGGATATGACGAAAGTTGGGGTTAGTTAAGAGAGCTTTTGTGTTGTTATTTTTAAAATAATAAGTAAGTAAATTCTTTAAAATTACCTAAAATTAATAATTACAGGGGGTGTTTATTTCTATTTTATCTTTAAGTTTGATTTAAAATAAATTTATTAATATAATTACATTTATATTAACAATCAAACAAAAGTTTGTTTTTATTTGAAGAAAAACATGATTAAAGATTAAAAATAAAAACTAAAAGTTACAACAGAAAAATAAAAGTAGAACTAAACATATCGAATATTTTTAAGCAAATTGTTTTATTTTAGAAACATCAGGGGTGAATTGTTACGATAAATAATGACAAGGGTCTTTTAAGTCTTTTTTTGTCAAATGTTGGGAGAGAATTGAGACTTTTTGCTAGTACAACCAAAAAACAAAATAAGAGAAAAACAAATGACGTAATACGACGGCGTTGAGCTGTTCCATTGAATTTAAGTTATGTAGCACGGCATCGTCCAGGGTTTCTTTCTGCATAATAAAATTAGTCCTCGCCACTGTCCCCCAGTGCAAGAAACACACAACTTTTGATCTCTCAAAAATTTTCCATAGCTAGATCGTAACGAAATGGGTGATAGCCAGTACTTGTTTTCTCTTACTACTTTCAGGTAAGATAAGTCATCCTCTTGCTTTTCTTCTTGCTGATTTTTGTTCAAGCAAAATTTTTAAATATTGATTCATATTCGCTCCAATCACAGCCCTTCAGGGAAGCTTGTTCAGATCGAACATGCCTTGACAGCCGTCGGATCTGGACAAACTTCTTTGGGAATCAAAGGTGCGACTGCTAATCTAAATTACGTGGCTTGAGTTTTTGGTAACCTTAACAGTGTTTTTTTTGTTCGTATTTGCAGCTGCTAATGGCGTTGTTATAGCTACCGAGAAGAAGTTGCCTTCGATTTTAGTCGACGAAACCTCTGTTCGTTTCCATATTTTCCTTTTTTTTATTCATGAAATTGAATGTGAAATCTTTTCACTTTATTTTGTAACTCATCTTTTTGTGTGACAATATTTTACAGGTTCAGAAGATTCAGTTATTGACTCCAAATATCGGTGTTGTCTACAGGTTTGTTTTGTTATGCACTTCTTTCATAGATATTGCCCATACCCGATTATGGTCGTCTGAATGCTGTTACTTTCTTTTTTGCCATACGATGATAATTAGGGTTTTCTGAAACAAAATCATGCCGTTTTGTGGCAGTGGGATATCTATATTAGCGACCGATTTGTGCTTTCAAGATGTGTTAGAATTATAAGTAGGCTCATGGGTCTTTGTTAATAATCTGCTGTGAAAGATAATGAGAGGGTGCTAGCTTCTAAAGAGGGATCTGAAACCTAATTCTTTCAAATTGAAGAGAACGTTTGTGTTTGAATTTGATTTGCTACCCTCCACAGAGAATCTGTAGATGTCTTTTGGTCGTTTCTTGTTCCTCCTGAAGACTCATATGAAATTAAGGACAGAGTTACTCCAACTCTTTTAGCTGAAATTTTAGGCTTTTGCAAATTTTATGTCAATACTATGGTGGAGAACTTGTCTACTCCTGCTTTGATGATTACCGAAGTAGATCAATTGTTTTACACCTTTTTTGACATTTTCTTATTGCATAGTTGCATTGATCTGCAAAAGTTGGCCAGGGTATCTTGTGAAGTGTGGCTTGCAGTGCCTATATTCTTCTTCCTTACCTTTCTCCTTTTTATTATCTAAATTCACTCTTTCACTTATCTTATCAGTGGCATGGGTCCTGATTTTCGAGTTCTGGTCAGAAAAAGCAGGAAACAGGCCGAACAATACCATCGATTGTACAAGGTACTATCCACTTCCTTTTCTTTCATAATATTTTTTCAGCCTGACAATCTTCTTCCTGGATTTAGGAATTTCTCTACTTTATACCTTGTTTTTTGCAGTGTAACTTTTATGACTTGGTTGTTTCATGTTGTGGGTTTATCCATTAAATTATTATATAGATCAATTTGTTAAACTAGAATAGTATAACTAATTTTTGCAACTTATTATTTGAAAAGGGAGGAAGACAACGGGTCTTCAGTACAAATTGATAATCGCTTTTGGTATTGTTGAAAAATGATCAACGGTACAATATGTAGACAGGGTGACATCAAGTTTCTTGGAATGAGTTGCAGAACTTTATTGTCATTATTGTGACAGCGGTTTACTGTTTTTGGACTGACGTTTTTATTTGCATGGTTGAAGGATAACCTTATCATCATTGTTAACCTCATGTTTGTTATCTATTAATATTACAGTTATGCAGCCCTTGTGCTCTTTTGCCTTCACATTAATCTCTCTGCTATTCTATGTGATTTGATGAACTTCTACAGGAACCGATCCCTGTTACACAGCTTGTAAGAGAAATAGCTGCTGTTATGCAAGAGTTCACTCAGTCTGGGTAATAGCTCTTCACTTGATCTTATTTTACTCGATCTTATGGGATAGATATTTATGTATGGTATTTGCCATTGAATTTCATTCTTCTTAAATCAAAGGATAGTGTATTATACTTCAATTTTATCCTGTTCACCATTTCATTAAAACAAAGTAGTTTATGATGATATCCAAAATCATGGGAAATCTCACTCCTTTTACCAGACCATTTCAGACTCGTGGTCACAGGGAAACTTGAAATATGGCGAGGAAATGTTTCCTTCCTTGCTCCCATTACTGTTTTGTTTGTTCTAGTTCCCCAACAGTTTTTAGGAATTTGCATGAAAACTTGATATAATTCTTGGTTTCTGATTTTGATGACCCAATGGAGCTGATGGAATATATTTTTCTCGAGGATAATTAACAAAGCTTTTCTTTTAAATGTTGATTAATTTCCTTTCTGTGATAGTGGTGTTAGGCCTTTTGGAGTATCACTATTGGTTGCTGGATTTGATGACAAAGGTCCTCAACTATATCAGGTATCCTCATGAGACCAAGCAGCTATTTGATTTGTTGGTGTTGTGTTTGACTTTCTCCGAAGCATATTGGAAACACAATTCTTTCTATTTTCATCTTCAAACTGAATTATTTGGCAATTTTTTCCTCAAATGATGCATCAGGTGATAGTTCTCAACTTTTATTCATTATCCTATAAAATTTTGTCTCTGATTAATTGTGTGAGGAGTTGTCAAGCTAGTAAACCTATTCTTTTGAGTGGAATTGCATTTTTGCATTGTGCTTTTCAACTGTAGAATGGGATTGTATTAGGAGTTTTCTCTAAAATCAAAGTATTCATATATAGTTGAAGCTTAGAGTGGCTGCAAGCTACAATTCCCCGAGTTTTATGTCATTCGGTGCTCTTTGCTGTTAAAGTTTTTAAATCCTTAAATGATAAAAAACTTCAGTTCACTATGTTGAATGCTTTTTTCAGGTGGACCCTTCTGGTTCTTATTTCTCATGGAAAGCGTCAGCCATGGGGAAAAATGTTTCGAATGCAAAGACTTTCCTGGAGAAGAGGTAAGCCTAATTAGATCCCATCCAACCATACTTGTTACCCCTGCAGCTGACTTTAGATTAGTGCTTTTCAGTATGCTTTTCGAAAAACTTTAAGATCCATAGGGGATTCGTGTATTTTAAATTTTGCACAAACTATGAAATGGATGATAATCACGTTCTTAACTTCTTATTTCAATGGTATGCATTTTATCCTTCTTTAATAACTTTTACACTGTTTGGAAAGTCCAGATGGAGCATCATCGTAATTATGACATACTAAATTGCCTTACTGTTTTTCTGCATTAAATTATTCAAACTTCATAATTAGCCTACCTTATTCTTGTTTGATATGGGATTCTGATGCTCTATCCATCTTTCTTTTCTACCTCTCAAGGACCGTAACGGGAATAATGGTTGTCTTTAAGAAGTGTTATTTTTTTACCCCTTACTGACAATGTTTGTGCAAGTAAATTTAGTTATTACTTGTTGGTTTTGCGTGCATCAATTATGTTAATATTATGTTGGATACCCCAAAAGTTGAAAATATTTATAAACTCCCTCACCCCACCCCACACACTTAAATTAAACCCTGGTATGGGGAGGTACTCGTACCTCCTCGAGCATTTGGCTTACCTGTGATGGCAAATGTAGTGATTTTTTTTTTTGCAATTGTGAACACATTTGTGGGCCTCATTTTCTCAAAACTCCTCAAGTTTTAACTCTTTGTTGGTCCTGTTAATCTTGGCCTAAATTTGCACTTTTAATAACGGAAGGTGATTGGGTTCTTTTCAAGGTATACGGATGATATGGAGCTTGATGATGCTGTGCACACGGCCATATTGACATTGAAGGAGGGGTAAGCAGTTAATATCTCATTTTTCATTGTCACTTTGCTAACGAGCTTAACTTCACTCAGTGGCGTCATTCATGGCATAGTCATATTTCTTTATGATTTTTATAGCCCCTCTTGACATATTGGATGCAATCTCTGTGGTTTACTTTTATTGGTTCAACTTTTGTGCCATTCAGGTTGCTAATTGTTTTAAGATTTGAGTTTTGTACTAAGATAAGAATTTTTTTTGGGCAGGTTTGAAGGACAAATTTCAGGAAAGAACATTGAGATTGGCATAATTGGTACTGACAAAAAGTTCAGGCAAGTGGTCTTCTTTTCCCACACAAAGCATGCTTTAGAATGAAATTAGTTATATAGGTCTGGTCCTTTTCTCTACGATTGCATTTTTATTATTGGTCCAATTAACAATTGAACAATTTCGGCCGAAAATGATGAAAGGGCAATTTGTAGAACATGTGGCTTATGAGGTTGTAAATACTTACAGACTAAACTGAACTAGTTGTAGATGGCTAAACTTATCTCAACTGGGTTGGAGTGAAAGTTGGTTCAGGGTTTTGTCCATAAATACTGCCAGCATTTTCTGTTTTGCTGGTCCTTTATTCCCGGTGAAGAATGGGCAGGGAATGTTCCCAACATATGTAATTTTGGCCTCATGCACCTGTAATCTGAGCTTGAGTTGAATCCCTAGTCAATCATATTATATGTATTCTTTCAGCTGGTCCCAATGTTCAGGGCATATCGATACAGTTACTTGATCTCTTCTGTTATAAGCTGAAAATAATATGGAAAAAGATTATAGCTAATGGTACTTTTGTCCTTTGACAGGGTTCTAACGCCTGCTGAAGTTGATGATTACTTGGCTGAAGTGGAATAGCTTATTTCCTTCCTATACCGTAGCAAGCCGAAATCTTTTTCTAGATTTTATGCTACTAAGTCGGACAAACTGTAAACTTAAATTGGTTACCCAAGTACTGTCCGAGTTATTTTAGTCAGTACTTGCTCCTCTTTGGTTGAGCTAATGCAAAACTGTTTAACTGAGTTTATACATCGTTTTCTTGCGCTTTTTTAATGTTAATTTCTTTCATATTAATCTGTATTCCTTCACATCGATAGATTTGCATGTTTTTATGAATTCCGATTTCAGAAACACAGGCCTTTATGCGAATAGGTGCATAGCTACAGTACTTGTTCGAAATGCACATCAAGCATCAAGCCAACCTCCTCAAATCTTCTGGCCTGTGAACTCTGTATCAATCCTGTCCCAACTTATCTCAATCATTTATTTATGTAGGATTTAGATAAATAGATGGTTGAGATGAGTTGGGACAAAATTAGTACAGGGTTCATGGGTTAGAGGATCACGTCCTTAAGCTCAAGCCAAACGGTGGGTATAAACTAACAAAAAAAGTTATGACGTAAACACGACATTAAGTACAATTTCCAATGTAGTTGTGCTTTCGAAGCCAAGCTTAGGGAATAGTCATAATACCTTTACTTCTCTCACATACTCTTAAAACTTTAAACAATTTTTTCAATTTATCTCTTTATTACTAAGATGTGGTTTTATGTAAAGTTCAAAGTTATTAAAGAAATATTAAGATGATATTAAAGCAATTTTATTTATTTTTAAAACATCATACCTTTTATGATAGATTAATGGATCATTAGTCTCTGTACAAAATATAAATGCTTGTATATTATCTTTTAGACATCTTATAAATAAAAAAGTACCCACCCAAACTTTATAGGTTTTTTTAAAAGTGACTTAGTGTCTGTTTGGTTCAGCTTTTGAAGGGTAAATAAACACTTTTTCTCACCGCAAAAGCTATTTTTAAGAAAACTGAGTGTTTGACTGTAAAATCTAAAAATATTTTTTTAATAGAAATGACTTTTTTGAAAGCTAAATTACAGCTTTTTGAGAAGTTCAAATTTGAAGCTTTTCAAACAAGTACTTTTTCAGGTAGATTTTTTAGATCAATTAATAAATCTATTTTTGAGTCCTATTTACTTTTATGTTTTATACATAATTCCCACAATATCCATAAACACATCTTTACGTTTATTTTGATATTTATATAATATTATTTGACTTATATATATATATATATTTATTTTTTTATATTAGTTTTACTTATATTATAATCCATATAAAAGATTTGATTATATATATTTATATTTATATTTTATATGGTTTAAAATTATATAATAATTAATATATTTTAAATAATATTTATATGCATAAATAATTTTTATTACAAAATAAAATATAGTTAACATTAAAAGTACTTTTATTTTTATGTTGTCAAACAGTCTATTGTATGAAGCTTTTTTTGAAAAGCTCTTTTCTAAATAACAGCCAAACAGTCAACTAACTTTTTAAAAAAGCTCTTTTTAGAAAAGCTTTACTGACAAAAGTTCTACTAACAAAAGCTCTCCTGATATAAGCACATCCAAACAGGCACTTAATCAACATAACCGAGAATAGATAATCTAATTTTACATAAAATCATTTGTTGCAATAGATGTAATGGTACACAATGGTATTAGATCTTACCTTCTAGTCATTAGATCATCGTTAAGTTAAATGGGAGGTGTAAAGGATATTCTGCCCGTATTGCCTTTTTAGAATTCATATTCAAAGGCTCATAGAAGTTTTTTGAGTCCTCTAAATTACGAGTATACTAAATTGATAGTTAAGCTTAATAGTTTGGTAAAAGTTCTACCTAAAATTGAGGGAAGGAGGAGGATGAATTTGGGTACTCAAACTTTTTTTACCTTGTACGATCTTTGCTTTCACAATCTTTCTCTAAGGTGAATAGAAATCTCGAAACTTCTTTGAACACACGCAAATTCTTATTTCCCAACCTAATCATGTTACTACTGATTCAATCTCTTGATTTGTTATCGAAATATGCAAAAATCATAAACATCACAACACCCAACAATTTCATTAGCTTCAAAAGCAAATAGGTCACAAAATAATTCAAGAACCAATCTCTAAATGAAGTTTAAACATCCTTAATAATATATTCAACATCCTCATGTCCAAAGCATACATTAGATGAAGTAAATAACAAGAGAAATGTAGAAGTAACTTAGAATGGATGGCTGGAGTGGCTGGACTACTGCAGCTTCTTCTCTTCTCTCCTCCTTATCTTCTTTCCCAAAGTGACAAGTGGGGCTTCTCTTAATTATGGTCATTTTATGATTTATATAGTTCCCAGGTAATTTAGGGTAAAAACTAGGTTTTACCCAAGTCAAAAAGTCCAAAAAGACCTCTAAAAATGAAAAAAGGACATCCCCTTGTCTGACAAGACACTGTCACGATTGTGACAATGCCTTCTATTGGCAGTTACATAATATGAACGGATACAACATGAACAGCCACTTATCATAACCTTCGTTGGTTATGTTTATTCTCGTATAAAAGGAGAATTAAGGGAGTGGAAAATTATTTTTTTGCAATCATAGAGAAAAGCTCTCTCATTCTTTCTCACATGAAACATACCATAAAAATTTTGAGTTTGGGGTGTGGATTGACGGTGACTTTAGTAACCAACCGTGAAACATGAATTAGCAAATAGAGAATCGATTGACTGCTTCCGCATTAAAGACAATTCTTATAAAAATTTTACATTGGTATCAGAGCTAATATTGCGTTTACATCATACTTAAAAAAATGACCCATGATTTGCGGTTTTTATTTGTTCACGAAAAATGCATTAGTGTGTTATTTCATTCACTGTCAAAGTGGATAGAGAGATACTGGTTTTCGTTTTTAGTACATACTTGCATATACAAAAGAGTTTTCGTTTTATGCTGTAACATGCATGAAAAAGAACACTATAAACAGGAGAGTAACAATATATACAAACGTTGTTTTCGTTTTTGTATAAACAATATATAAAACAAAGACAAGAAAAAAAAGAAGTCTTCCTTAGTTTTCGTGTTTGTATGGTGATACAAAAGGAGAGGTTTTGCACGTTAATGGTTGTTCATGTACAGTAAAACCATTCAATGCATTTAATAGTTGTTGTACGTTTAAAAGGAAGACGCGTTAAATGGTTTCACAAAAAACTTCTAAGTTTTGGTTAGAAGTTTTTTATTTTGAAGATAGATCATTCTCCACGTAGAGGCTTGAATCCTTGCAATTGTTTTTTTGTTATTCATTTCAAACGAAGATGCGTTAAATGATTTCACATAAACCTTTTAAGTTTTGGTTAAAAGTATTTTGTTTTGAAGATAGATCATTCTCCCCGCAAAGGCTTGAATCTTCTTCATATTTTTTTGTTTGTTTCAAACAATTAAATATGTTCTAACCATTTCATGGATGTGTTTCCATATAATATAATTTAAAATATTTCATAAATATATTTTATGGGTAATTTTGTATTATATTTAAAATAATATTATATAAATGAGTTGTGTATAATTTTGTATGTAAATTTTGTTTTATATATATTAAGTTTTTTATTGTAAATTAGTTTTACATATAAGATATTTTTTTGACATCTTTGTGATATGTCAAATTAAAATAGGTTAATTAAATTATAGAAATTCCTAATTCATTTTTGTACGAGTTATGAAAATTTGTTTTATGTAAAATTAAAATAAAAAATGTTAATATGTTTTTTATAAGAATCAGTTATGTTGATTGGTTTAACATATGATATATATATATATATATATATATATATATATATACACACACACACACACACACATTTTGTAAATATGTTTCAAGAGAATAATTAATAAAAAATTTGTAATTTATGTCATAAGTGAAATTTTCGATCTTATGATATGAATGATGATATTTTGATAATTTAATTA
The DNA here is from genome assembly GCA_027568895.1 of Erythroxylum shatona. Lineage (NCBI taxonomy): Eukaryota > Viridiplantae > Streptophyta > Magnoliopsida > Malpighiales > Erythroxylaceae > Erythroxylum > Erythroxylum shatona. Next base: position 7,148,529 of record JAOSBK010000007.1, on the reverse strand, counting down.
TTTGGATATATACCTCATGTCATTTTTATATATAAAATCTTGATTAGTGATTTGTCCACCACTGAAAAATTGGATGGGCCTAATTATAATATGTGGCAAAGGAAGATTCAGTATTTTCTAAATGAACAAGAATTGCTCGAATATTTGACCATAATTATGAATGTGCCTTCAGTCAAAGGCAAAGACGGAAAAGATATTAATACTACTAGTGAGCAATATTAAGCATCCTTAAAGACTTGTGCAGATTGGTCCAAAAAGGATCCTAAGGCATGTTATACAATGTTGTATTTCATGTATGATGATTTAATTGGAGAGTTTGAGGATCGTGTCACTGCTAACGATATGTGGGACAAACTTAAGATCACTTTTGGTCAAACATCTGCTACAAGGCTTCGTGCTTTGCACCTTAAATAGATGAATTACGAGATTAATACGACTCATACTATGGCTGAACATTTATTAACCATGAGTTCTATGATTCATAATTTTAAGGCAGCTGGTCGGGCTATCTTTAAAAAGGAACAAGTCCTGAATGTGATTCGGGCTCTTCCATATCATACTAAGCATTGGAAGAATGTGAAACTTGTTTTGACACATAATGAAAATGTCAAAACCCTTTTAGAAATCACTAGGTACCTCGAAATGGAGGAGGATCGCTTAAAAGTATCTGACTCCTCCAATGTAGCACTTGTTACTAAAAGCAAAGGACCAAAGGGCAACAATGCCAATCGAGGTAAAAGAAAAGGTTCTCGACCTTCCCAAAGGAATGAACCAAAAGGTCATATTGTCAAGAAGAAAAAGGCTAAGGGCCAAGGAGAGAAAAACATGGCATGTGTGAAGTGCTATAATTGTGGAAAGAAAGGTCATTTTGCTCAAGATTGTCCTGAATCTAAGAAAGTACCTTTTTTATCCATAACTCGTGAGATATATGTTTGGTTTCATGCATTAGTTGCTAACTCTCTTCCTAATTGGAATGTAGATATGGGAGCACGCAAGCACATAGTTTGGGATTGAGTTAGCTATGTGGACTTTCATTGGTATCTGGTGGGTTCACAAACTATCGTATTAGGAAACAACAGTAAAGAAGATATCCTAGGAATAGGGACATATCAGCTCAAGTTCTGTGGAGGAAATACTTTGCTTCTCCATGATGCTCTCTATGTAGCTGGGGTGTGATGTTGCCTTGTGTCTCTTGTAACTTTAATGAAATCAGGATTCATTTTTTTTGTTTTAGTCATTATGGATTGGATATTGTGCATAATGGCAATATTTTGGCCATGCTACATTGAAAAGCAATTTTCTTATTCTTGATTTGGATGCATGTTATGATTATTCATCTTCTTTTTATGTTTCATATTTTGATACTAATTCTGAATCTGTTAAATGGCATACTAGACTTGGTCACATTAACCAATATAGATTGAGTAGGCTAGCTAAAGAAGGTCTTTTAGACTGACTTACTAAGGTTAAGTTGTCTAGATGTGATTTATATTTAATTGGTAAGGCAACCGCGAAACTTTTTGGTAAGGCTTCAAGAGTGTCTAAACCTTTAGAGCTTATTCACTCTGATATCTGGAGACTTGAGACTGAGAGAACAACTAATTGTTGTACTTGATGCTAGGATCATCAACAGTTTGGTTCAAATAATCTGTATGTAAAAAACATTATATTTAGTAATGTAATATTAAAATTAAAAGAATATTTAGGATATGGTAATATTTAATAAAGAATAAAATAAACATTCAACTTCATATATTTGATCAAAATAGCGTGTAGTTGGTCGATTAATTTGACCAGTCACCTTCTTATTAATACCTGTGGTTATATTAACGAAAAATTAAAAACACATTATTAAGTAAGATAATATAAAAATTGATATATTAAAAAGAAAATAATTTACCATCAATATCTTTATCATTTAACCAACTTTGTGCACACATAAGGGCTTTTATCGTACGAGGATGAAGTTAAGTATGATAAGGAGTAATAACTCGAACATTAGTACTAAAAGTTGACTCCGAAGCAACGGTAGATAATGGAATAGCTAATAAGTCTCATGCAATGACTTGCATGATTGAAAAAGTATTTCCACACTTCTTCCACTATATATTGCATTAATTGATTCTTAAATTTCATTATTATTTTTTGTCCTAATCTAGGGAATTTATGTCAACATATCTCTATGTTTGTATACAACTCTTTCCAATTATAGTAGATCTATTCATATAAAAGGATTTCTCAATCTCAATAATATGAAATCATACATTGAACTAACATCCTAAATATATTAATTAGAGAATTAAAACATATAATTGATTTACAAAGAATCAACAATTAAAGTGCATTAAATAAAGAATCAAATAATAAGGTCCATCCTAACTTAGGGTTCATCCTACCTAGGCAATAAAAAAATTTAGTTTATAAACATAGAAATAAAACCAACATCAGTTCAGAAGAATAATTAAAAAGAAGAAAATACACAGGTGTCTCCTCTTTAATTTACTATAATCCCTTTGAAACTTTGATGGGAAGTTGTTCTCTATCACATCTATAAAGTAATCTTCATGTTTCTATCATTCTAGAATTTAAAATTGGGTTCATAATCCTCACTCAATAGTCTAAATTTAACTCTAACTTTCTTCTTCTTAATTAGCCTTATTAAGTGCCTTTTATATATTAAAAGTAGGGTTTCTAGAGTGGGCATTCAATCACATGACTAGATGCATAACCATGCCCTTAAAAAACCAATCAAAATTACATGTATACATGTTTCTAGAAGTAGTGGACATAGGCATGTCCACCATTATATGAGCAAAACAATGTCTTTAAAGTTATACATGTTCACAAAGACTTACAAAATCCTTCATTTGGTCATATAAGTGACTTACACGGACATATCCCTCTAAAATTGCTATAATTCTTCCGTTTCTATCCTAATTTCACATGAATTCTACTTCTTTTGTTCCATAAAGGCAATTGACATCTAATAACACACTAGAAACAAAATCAAATAATAAAAAACTAAATATAGGAATTAAAAAAACAGTCAATTAAGTGTTTATCAATAAGAAAAATGTTATTCACTATATGTCTCCCCATTTTGTAAGCTCTTTGAGATGAATAAATGTAATGAACTAGTATTTTTTTTAGTTTATCTACAATTAAGTTGAAAATAGTCTTATAAATTATATTACAAGAGATTAGTATAAATTCCTTTAAGGTCTTAGGGTATTGTACATTAGGGATTAGGAAAACAAATGTCTTATTAAGCTCCCCTAACATTGTGTCATGTTTGAAGAACTCCAAGACAATTTATGTTACCATATTCTTGGCGACAAACCATGTTATCTTAAAGAAAAACATATTAAGCCTATCAAGACCTAGAGCCTTATTGGTTTATAGGAAAGCAAAGCTTCTTTAACATTATTCACATTAAATGGTCTAGTCAACGTATCAATTCTAGTGGGGTTATATGTTCCTTAATAAAATATTGAAACATCTGCACTAAAGGGGACATAATTAGTGGTAGAACCATACGCATAAAAGAAATATGATTAGGCTTCCTAGTTTAACATAAATTGGGATTCAATTATAGATCCATTATCTAATATGAGAGAAGCAATTATATTAACACTTCTTCTGGAAACCACTAAATTATGGTTTGAGCCACTAAATTTTGGATCTTCATTGCAAGATATAGTCATGCTCATCTTTGCTTATTTTAGTGATCGAATCCTTCTCCTATTGAGTTCCTTAAGCTCATCCTTGACTTACTAAAGTTTCCTTATCTTGCACCTTTGAATTTCAAAGCTAAGCTCTTTATAAATTGCATCATCAAATTCCCCTTTGCTAGATAATTATTGAATCTAAAAGGATAATATCTCCTTTGAATGTTGTAAATATTATTTACCAGTAAGGGAATGGTTAGAGAGAAGAGAATTCTAAAATGAAGCTTTGTTCTTCTTAAGGAATTTTGAGACTCACTGAGTAATAAATAATGCCTTATCTAACTTTTTTTTAATAAAAAACCACTGCCTTTCTACTTATTACTCCAGGTGAAGAAGCCACATTCTAGTTTAAGGCTAGTTACATCAACATGACTAATATAACCCTTTGAATCCTCTATGTAATTCTTATGGTTGTGATAAGATATTATTTTGATATATTAATTGGAATTATCTCTTTTTTATATATATTTTGGTTCTTAAATAGGAAAATTAATGTTTGAATTATTTTAAGAGATGAAAGGTGGAGATTGCATCAAATTGCAACATTATTGGTGAAAATCATGAATTTTAGAAAAAGTACTAATACCAAATTCACTTAAGAGTTGGAGTTTAATTAAGAAACTTCTTTCCATCCCTATTATATAAGGATTTTGATTTTTTTAGATAGGAATCTTTGCAAGATAAGATTAGACTAGGGTTTAAGTCAAAAAACAAGAGGAAAGAAGTCTTTCACACCTCTTTAACCTTCTTCTTTTCGTTTCTTTTCAATTTTCACTTTTCTCTCAATCTTTCATCTTTCTTTTATTTTTGGTGTTGGAAAAAATTTCATGTGTGGCTAAACTCAGTTTTTCTAATTCAAGAGGATTCAAAACTTTAGTTGTAACCTTGTGAGGTTTTGTTTTAAACTTATATTCATGTTTTAATTCAAGTATTTCTTGTTTTATGTCCTTACATTTGATGAATAATTAATATTGATTTATCTGAAAAATTAATTTACTGTTGATTATTATATAGTAATCCATGAATTTATAGATTTGTAATTTTCAAAAACGATTAGTACAAGTAGCAAATAGATTATTTATGAATTTGCATATTTAACTTATGAGAAACAAGAAAAAAATGAAAATTTATTTAATTTAAGATTCATTTTTTTCACTAAGCTTATTGCTATCATTTAATTGATATGCAATGCTATCATACCTAGTGAATTGATAGTAAGTTTTAGTTTGGATACCAAATTTGAACCATTTAATTTAGAAAATTTTAAAACTTATTATGGCTATCTTAATATTTTTTGGATTAACTATTTAAATTGTGACAGTTATTCATTTTAGACAAATGATAAATGGTACATTTAGATGAGGTCTTTCCCTTTATTAGGGTTAAGTACTCTTGAATTTCTCCCTTTTATATTCAGTTGATTTATTTTAATTTCTTGTTAATTTTAGTTAATTAGTTAACTAATTGAAAACCACCCACTTTATTTTATTAATTAAAATTAAGAAGCTAGTTTTTAGTTCTCTTGAGATTTAACATAGTTTCACTATTACAATAAGAAATTGTAGAATTGTAATTAATTTTGAGAGCTTTAACAACATGACCAAAATTTTGGTGCCATTGTTAGGGAATTATTTTAGTGTCTTAGTTTCATTGCATTATTTTACATTTTATTGCTAACATCTTGTCTTGATGACTCATGCTTCTCAAGTATATGAATTGCAATATAACCTAGAAATTGAGAAAAAACATGTCATTTAAGAAAAGAAACTAAGTAAGGAGGTGATCATTCACCTTCAAAAGTGAAAGTTGAAATAGATCTAACAATTAGTGAAGACTCTAATTTTCAAGAAGTGGAAGAAAAGAAGGAAAATCCTAACACTAACGATAAAGGAGTTAGAGGCACCAAATTTGAATCAACAATCCTTATGTATACAATTTCCAAACGTTAAGGTAGATTTGAAATTGAAATTTAGTTTGATTCACTTACACCCTATTTTTTATGGTCTTGCAAGTAAAGATCCACATAAACACCTGAAGGAATTTTATGTTGTCTGCTTTAGAATGAAGCCATAAGGGGTAACAGAAGAACAAATTAATCTCAGAGCCTTTCTATTCTCAATGAAAGATAAAGCAAAGGATTGACTATATTATCTTCCCCTAGCTTAGTGAGAACTTTGAATAAGATGAAAATAATGTTTCTAGAGAAGTTCTTTCCTACATCATGGGTAGACAATAAAAAAAGGAGATATGTGGGATAAGATAATTTGCTTAGGAGACATTATATAAATATTGGGGAAGGATTAAGGAGTTATATGTCAGCTGCCACACCATCAAACTCCTGACTAATTTTTGATTCAATACTTTTATGAAGGACTATTCCCAATGGATCGAAGTATTGTTGATGCAGCTAGTGGAAGAACTTCGGTAAATAAAACACTTAAAGCGATAGAAAATTGATATCAGTGATGGCCAAAAATTCTCAGTAGTTCTTGACAAGGATGGATGGAGTTGTTAAGCATGTGAACGAGGTAAGTAACATGAACCTTGAGGATAGAATTTTAGATTTAAATGCTTTTATTTGTCAAATGGTCGTCAGTCAATTGCAATTAGCAAGAGTGTGTGAAATATGCTCATTCCTTGGACATCCTACAGATATGTGCCCTATATTATAATAAGACTCTCTTTAAGAAGCTAAAGTAATAGGGGGATTTCCTAGTCAACCTCAATAAAAATATGACCCTTATTCCAATCATTATAATCTAGGATAAAGGGATCATCCAAACTTTAGCTATGGAAATCGAGGAGAGCAACAAAGATATCAACCCTACAATTTTCGTAGACAACCTCAAGCCCTTACTTATGCTCAACCTCAATCTTCAAATTCATGTATGTCTTTGGATAAAATTGTTAATGCACTTGCTACTAATACTCAACAATTTCAATGGTAAACAAAAGAAAATTTTTAGAACTTAGAAAATTAGATAATTGAATTAGTTACCTTTATAAGTAAATTGGAAGCTTAAACATCAGGAAAAATACCTTCATAAACAATGGTGAATCCTAAAGAAAATGTGAGTGCAATGACTTTGAGAAGTGGTAAGAAAATTCAATTTGGATCTTCCTTACTAATGAAGTTAGAAAAGCACAATGAAGGAGAAAATAAAGTCTAACTTTTAATTCAGGAATCAATAAAGGCAAAAAATGTTTTATTTTCATTGATATCAATTAATGGATGTTTACCTCCTTTTCCTAGCAGGTTGACTAGATCAAAAGAAGAGGAACATGAAAGAGAGATCCTAGAGGCCTTCAGAAAGGTGGAAATCAATATACCAATTATAGAAACCATTAAGAAAGTTAAAAAATATTCAAAATTCTTAAAAGAACTGTGTACAAATTAAAGGAAGCTAAAGGAAAAGGGGATAGAAATTTTAGGTAAGTATGTATCAGGTGTGATAAATAGAAAATTACTAGAAAAATGTAAAGATCTAGGTATGTTTACAATTCCATCTGCTATTGGTAATAAGAAAATTGAGCATGTCATGCTAGACTTAGGAGCATCTATTAATGTCATACCATAATTAATTTACCATTCTTTACAAGAAACTAGTGTGATTATTCAATTAGTTGATCGTTCTTATATGCATCCTATTGGTATTATTGAGTTAGTCCAAGTTAACAGTTTGGTATTCCTAGTGAATTTTTACAGCTTCGATTTTATTGGAAAGGTCATTTATAAAGACGATCAAAACAAAAATCAGTGTGGAGGAGGGTACACTTTATGTTGAATTTAATGGAGAGAAAGTCAAGTTCAATATTTTTAAAGCATTGAAGCACCCTAATGATTTTCAATATGTTTATTATATAGGTATTGTGGATTCATTTGTGAAGGATATGTTTAAAGAAGAAAGTGTTGAAATGTACAAATCTTCAATGAAACTTGTGAAGTTGTAGAATCATTATCAGCAATACTGATAGATTCAAAAATTTTAAATGTTGAAATTACTATAACTCACAAGAAAATGTTACCTTTTGTTTTGCAAGCTTCGAAGATAGAATTGAAGGCCTTATTAGATCTCCTAAAGTATGTCTATTTGGGTGATGGAGAGTCATTAACTGTGATCATCTTAAAAAGGTTGACTATAGGGCAAAAGAAAGGGCTAATAACACTACTTAAGGAGTATAAAACTGTAATTATGTAGAAGTTTGAGGGAAAAAAGTCCTTTCAAGCATAACAACAATAAAGAATTGCGTTTTTTGGGATTCAACCTAAAATATGATAGTTTTTGTTAATTTTGCTTTAGTTATATATAGTTTTCAATTGTTAGTTTTCAAAAATTTAGTTTATTGGCTTGAGGGAATAATGAGTCTAAAAATTCCCAAATACTAAATTTTATAAGACTTGATCATGCCTTATGCAATTTAGTTGTTAGGATCAAAGACTCCAAATTCGAGATAACTAAATCTCATAAAGAGAGATCATGCCTTATGCTTGCCTTATGAGATTTAGCTTTCTGAAATGGAGCTTTTAAAATTTTAGAATACTTACCTTTATAAGGTGTGAGTATGCCTTATACATGTTAGTAGTCTTATAACACCCACATACCCCTTGAAAGGATATATGAATGCCACACAAAACAATACAAACAAATCAAAGCATACGAAAACTTCCAGTAAACAATTTAGGCAAACATACATTAAATTACATAGTATTTAACACAAATTTGCCAAAAAATCCAAGCCAAACTGAAGTATCATTGTTACAAACTTACAAACAAATTCACATATACATATCAGATACAAGCCCAAAAGTCAAAC
>JAOSBK010000007.1:7129939-7139980 GCA_027568895.1 Erythroxylum shatona | reverse complement strand
CATATTAGTAACATCTTCTAATGCTTGGCTTGATGGACCTCCATCATTCTCCTCTCCTTCAAAGGCTTCTTCTTGGTTTTAGAGTTGGGCTTGATGGTCCTCCATCAAACACCTACTAGTATTATTTTATGATTCTATTTATTTTCTATTTATTTTTAGTACTTACTTTTAATTGCCTTACTTTCATTTTAATTTTAATTTTTTTTGGCTGTTTTCATTCTTTTTCAAAGTAGTTTTATGTTTATACTTGTCATTATTATGGGACATTCTCAAGATACTTCTAAGATCGCAATAAAAGGAAAGCCTACGATGAATCCAACTGCACAAAATCAATCTACCACAAATCATACCACAAGTACCCATCGTAAGCATGTTCGAATAGCCAAAGGATGTGATAGATTGAGAAATAAAAGAGACAATTAAATTATGTGTCATATGATACCTCCATGTCCACCGAAATCATAGTATATCTTATTTCAGATGCTCACAACAAAAGTCATGTGTGGCTAAACCCAAATGTGTTGATTCAAGGGGATTTAAAACTCTAGTTGTAACCTTGTGAGGTTTTGTTCTAAACTTATATTCATATTTTAATTCAAGTATTTCTTGTTTTGTGTTCTTATATTTGATGAATAATTAATGTTGATTAATCTAAAATTAATTTAATGTTGATTATTCTATAACTATCCATAAATTTAGTGACATGTAATTGTCATAAAAGATTAGTTAAAGTAGTAAATAGATTATTTATGAATTTTTTAGAAAAATAAATATGTTGTTAATGAATTTGCATAATTAACTTATCAGAACTAAGAAAACTAAATTGCATAGTTACAACTATCTTGATTATTTAATCTTGGGTTTAGTTTTTTTTATTAAGCATATTGCTATCATTTAATTGATATGGAATGCTATCATACTCAGTTAATTAATGGTAAGTTTTGGTTTAGATGCTAGGGAACCAATTAATTTAGAAAAATTTGAGACTTATTATGGCTATCCTAATATGTTTCGAATTAACTACTTGAATTGTGACAATTATTCTTTAGACCAATGATCAATGTTATAATTAGATGAGATATTTCCCTTGAATTGAAGTTAAGTACTCTTGAATTTTGCCCTTTTATATTAAGTTGATTTATTTTGATTTCTTGTTAAGTAGTTAATTAATTGAAATTAGGAGACTAGTGTTTAGTTCTTTTAGGATTCGACTTGGTTCCATGATTATTACAAGAAGTTAGAGAATTAGAATTTTGAGGGATTTGACAACCCCACCAGGCAACTAGTTCCTTTAGCTTGTGAGGGGTAAATCTTACTATTGAAATCACCAAGGATGAACTAAGGGGTATTAATTGTAAAGCTAATATCCTTTACTTTATTCCGTAAAGAAATTCTCATAAAGGCAATGATTAAGGGCATAGATAAATGTAACCTTGGGAATTCATCTTCACAGATATATGTATCTATGATGGTATGTAGTATTTTAATCTATTTAGATCATATGTGACAATTAGTCTACCATAACTATAGGATTGGTTATTGGTAATAACTTGCTAACAATTAAAAAAAAAAGATAAGATTCCTATATTTAGTCTCAGTTAGCTTAGTTCCATCAAACCAAATAAGCACGATTTAGCAATATGAAGATAATATAGCAAGAATTGTTGTCTGATTGGTTCTTAAGCCCTATAACATTCCATGATAGAAGAGACATCAGGAAGGAGATGATAAGGTGCTCTGCTTCTTCTTGAGTTTTCTTCTAGCAATATTCCAAAAATTTGGAGACTCAAAATACACTTTGCCGGTAATACTATGACCTATCATTAGTTAAGTATCCAATTGTTTCTCTTCAGTTAATGTAAATTTATATAAGGAGTGCCATATCATGTCTTTCCATACTTTGTATATTTGCTTCGCCTTGATCCAATTGGAAGCCACTAGGAATGCCCTCTAAATGACCTCTTACAATAGAAGCTTGATCCTATGTAGAGTTGATCAATTCTCCTCACTATGTTCCATCTCCTTTGAATCTTTTTGCATAAACTCGTTATATTCCCCAATTAGGACTTTTCTTGCTGTTGGCTTCCATGTTCCCTTCTAGTGATTCATTTCCGGTCACCAAGAGTAGGTTATTGACATCACATTCTCAATCATATTATTCTCATCTAACATTAAAAGAGGAATCTCATCAGGAAGTAATTGTTGAAGGTTAGTGAGTATAGTGAGTACATAGAGTTTAGAACAGCTCACCCTCTTTATACTTGCAGTAGCTTCATTAAGGCACAATGGTTTGCTAACAAAACTTGCCAAATAGTTAAATCCATTGATAGTCCAATATTCTAGAAGAATATTATAGATATTATCCAAAGAGATTGTATAATTGTACCGCAAGCTTTCACTTTTGTAAGAATGGTTGCTTAGAGTTTAGGTGCCAAAGGCCTGCCTTGGTTATCTTTGAGTTTAAGAAGCAATCTCAAATCTAAATAGGAAGAAATTGTCTACATTAACAAGTACTTCTCTTAATCCATTTTGTTTCCATTAATGTTAATTAAAAATGAAGGTCCTTTGCCTAAGAAGAAACCGAGTAGAGTTACATCCCATTTGGATGTTCCTTCCTTCAAGACATGAAATGATGGCACCATTACAATCTTACCTTAAGCAAGTTTGGTAGGACAATACTATTGCTTCAGGAAAGGAGTGGAGTCCTCCAAAACTTGACCCCAAGTTCTCTTGCTCCAGTTCTTAAGTTGAGAAATCTTGGAATCAAAGTTTTCGTATTTTCTATAATTCAAGATATTCTTACATAACATTTTTTATGTAAAAAGGAAGATTATCAAAATATATAATGTTCACAAGATGAAATATTAGAACTTTGAAATCATCAACATAAAAGCATCTTAGACCAAAGTTATCATTCCCAGCATAGTTAATTATCAACAATATGAAAAACAAAAAACATAAAGAAAAAGAAGAGATGAGTATAACCTAATTTAACTAGACTTTTAGAAATATCAAGTATTGCTGTTTTCCATTTTACTAACATACACCAAGTGAAAGTGATACTTTAACTTTCAACTAGGCTTTGTCTCTATATTTCATAGTTTGAATCCAGTAAGTAATGCCTGCATCTGCAATGGAAAAATGACAAGGAGATGTACCAAGAGGTTTAAAGTCACATGCAAACCTTTCACATTGTTTTGGAATCATATAGATTATTACAACAACACTTCTTTTGGCTCCCTCTAGTTTACTGCCACTTCCCATTTTTATCTTCTACTTGCTTTATTTCTTGTATCCATGTCAAATTCTTCTACAACAACGTCAATCTAACACAACTATTTAGAATAGATGATGCCTGTCCCTGCAAAAACAAAATAGCAAACATAGATGTGATATTTACGATGTGAAGAGTTTAAACATAGAACCTGAAAACCTATAATGAGGATAAAATGTATGGAGTTTGATCACATAATCAGGACAACATGAAGCTAAAAATCTAATTAGTGATAGAAACTGTCATAGTTAAATATGGAAATGTTTAAGATAAATAAGATCAATAATCCTTCACAAAATTTTGCATCAGTTAATACACTAAAAAGTATTTGAGGTTTGCTTTCAGGATTCAAAATTTGTTTACCTTGATTGTACGCCTAGGCAAGATAGGATCAGCAGTTTCTTGAACAGCTACAAATACAGAGTTCTAAATTGATAATCAACTTAAACCTCCCAGTAGCCTCATAAGCTTAAGGTTATCCTCATCGATCACCATAGATCATTTGTCAGCAATTTTGTCACTTTTAGCCCCTAGGTATTCTTAGCACGGTAAAACCTTGTCAGACTTTTCACATTGAAGCTGGCATCTGAATTATACCGCAAGCAAAAGGAGTTTACTCAGTCATATGACCTGCTACAACAATATTAAAGAGGCAAGTTAAAACAGTAACAATTCAAAAAGCTAGTAGCATTTGCAGTGGAACAGCACCAGTGATATCCAAAAGAGGAAAGGGCTAAACATTAGGGAAGCAGTAGCCAGAAATCAAATAGTGACTAATAGCAGAAAAATAGTATCAACATGAGCAGCCAATTGCACTGAAATACAATTAAAGTAAAGAACATTAGTCAAAATTTCTACATGTACATAAATGAAATTACTGTATGTCGGCATTTAACCTTCATATTCAGTTACTTTTACCTCCAAAATGACATGTAACTAGGAGCTAAGTGGGAGTATAATTTGGTACAACTTTACCATTAAAGATAACGTCGAAGATCTTTGTCAATATGGCAATTTATATAGTTACTATGAAATATGGATACTCCTTCTAAATAGAGACTCATGTATTATGTGATAGATACACCAGTCTTCTAATAAAAATGTAGCCCTAATGACTTTGTTCCTGTAGACATGGCATTAATTGCGAACAATGATAAACCTCTAGTGCACATTCCATTCGTTTTCTCCCTCTTTACCTCTACTTTCATATGATATCATAGTCAACTTTCGATCTTGAACTCAATCTTTATTGCTTCTTCTATCGAAGTTAGATTTCAAACTGAAAGTCTCTCCTTTCACTTGTTTGACCTAAACCATGTGCTTCTGCTCCATCTATCGCTTGTTCACCTGGCATCTCCTGCAAGCTCACCCTCCTGGAGGCCCCTGTTCTCTTCAGCAGTCTTATTCCCCTTCTATTCTTCTCCATTGGCAGATCTTGTACCATTCAAACATGCATAAAGATGAAAAGGCACAAACAAAATTATTAAATTCCAAAAGAAACATTGCCAATAATGCTTTCCTGGAATCTAGAAAAATTACAAAATGTTCCAAGAATTCCATTCATTACTAGCTGTTTTGATCTGAAAACCACAATGCAAATTTTCTATGGCCAATTTGAATTCAAATAATTGTAAACCTAATTAAAAGGAACATAAGTCCAACTATTTAATAACTCTGTGTGTTAAAGAAGTTCTGTGGGTGGTGGAGTGGGTGTGTCAAAGAGGGAGAGAGAGTAATACCTGTGATATAAGCCAGACAGAGAGCTTTATCACCAATAGTCATTGCAAGAACACTTACCACCATTAAAATGGTGAAATCGATAAGGGTCCCTTAAGATGATTTGCCGCTGAAGGATCCCACAAAGTAACTTGTAAACAGAATGACAATCGCCACAAACACGCAGATTCTTGAAAACTTTTATGGTTGCTCTTTCTGGAGTATTGATCAAGCCAAATGCAAGGGCAAGTCTCTCACTATGGGTCCAAAGGTTTTGCTCTTTTTGTTCTTCGTCAGTATCATGCAGAGCATAGCTTGTATCAGGGACATAACCAGCCTCTTTAATCATCTTTTTCAGCTCTGCCAGCTTTGAGTATATCTCACTGGTCTGTGGGTGGGATCGGTCACCTATTCCAAATGAACTCAAATTATCCTTCAACTTGACCCAACTGCTTGCAGGTTTTTTTTTAATGTTATTTGATTCCATTTGCCTCCTGACAGTCTCTACATCTTCCCATCTCCCAGTGGTGGCACATACATTTGAGTAAAGAACATAAGCAGAATCATCTAAGGAGTCAATTTTGAATAGATTTTCAGCAGCTTTTCTACCAAGATCATGATTTTTGTGGGTTTTAGATGCAGCAAGTAAACTCCGCCAAACAAGGTCAGTTGGTGGAACTGGCATTTTTTGGATAAAAGATTCAGCCTCTCGAAATCTTCCAGATCGCCCGAGAAGATCAACAATGCACACACAGTGCTCTATTCCAGCAGGAACACCAAATTCCTTCATCATTGAATGAAAGTATGCCAAACCTTCCTCCACTAAACCACCATGACTACATGCGGAAAGCAAAGAAACAAAGGTAACATGGTCTGGTTTCACTCCTAGTTCTAGCATGTCCTGAAAAGTTTCTTTAGCCTTTTCAAAATAACCAAGTCTAGCATAAGAAGATATTAATATGTTCCATGATAATCGTGATCTTTCGATTGAATCGGGAATGATTCTCAAGACATCATCTATTTCTCCGCATTTCCCATACATGTCCATTGTGGCATTTCTAACAAAATGGTTAGAGTCTAAACCAAGCTTCACTGCCAAGCTATGAAGTTGCTGGCCTTCCTCCAATATTGCCAACTTAGCTGTAGCACCAAGGCATTCAGATATGCTATACTGGTCCAAGTCTACTCCTCCATGTCTCATCTCCAGGAGAAGTTTCAAAGCCTCCTCTTCATGGCCATGCTGAGCATTGGCAGCTATAATTGTATTCCATGTAATAGGAGTCCTATCATTTACCTCATTAAAGATGCATCTACTATTATTGAGACTGCCACAGTTAGCATACATTTTGATAAGTGAATTGTGAACATACATGTCTGATTCAAATCCTGTCAGGACTACATAAGCATGAAGGGGCATCCCATGCTTCATTAGAGCATTCGGACACTTGCATGCACCAACTACATGGGCAAGTGTGATGTAGTCAACAGTTACACCTTCTATTCTCATCAATTTAAACGCTTTAACTGCATCCTCCTGTTCATTGTTATCTGCATAACCACCAATCAGTGCATTCCATGTTACTTCATTTTGTTTTGTCATTGACTCAAATACTTTTTGCGCTTCAACCATCATCCCACATTTTGCATACATTGTAATCAATGCATTTCCAACAATCAGATTGTCATGTAGGCCTTTAAGAATTACAAATGTGTGAAGACTCCTTCCTTCGGTAGCAAATTCAGGGCCTAAACAAGCAGATATTGCACTTGTAAAAGTCACAAAGTTTGGATTTTTCCTTGAATAAAAAATTTTCAAAAATATTTTTAGGGCATCTAGGCGCTTTTCATCTTGAGCATAGCAGGCTATCATTGAATTCCATGAAATCAGATCCCTATCCCCCATAAACTGGAATACTGATTCTGCATCTTCAGACTTTCCAGCATCAGAATACATGCATATAAGGGTATTGCACACACAAATATCTAAATCATATCCAAGTTTCACAACAAGACAGTGAATTCCTCTGCCCCACTTTAGATTACTAATAGTTCCAGAACCTGATAATAGAGTTGAAAGTGTAGTACCATCTATTTTGTTATGAACATGACGCATCAAATGAAAACATCTGAGGGATTCTTCACAATGACCATCATGTACAAGTGCAGATATTATTGAGTTCCATGAGATGGTGTCACGTTCTTTCATACCATTAAAAACAGAGCAAGCATCTCTCAAGCTACCAAGACTTCCAAACATCGATATGAGAGAGTTAGCGACAGAAACATTAGTTTCCAAACCACACTTAAGGACTTGAGCAAGCGCTTGATGGCCCATTGATTCGACCTCAAATAGCCCACAAGAACAAAAAACAGTTGCAAATGTATTAGCATTGCAACTGACTCCTTCACATTTCATACGGTTGAATATCCTCATTACGTCACCTGGATCTCCTTGATGTAAACATGCAATCATTAATGCAGTCCACGAAACAACATTCTTGTGAGGCATCTCCTCAAAGATTTTGTTAGCATTGTATACTGACCCATAACTCCCATAAAAATGCAGAAGTGAAGTGCCCACAAACACATCACACAAGAGACCAGATTTAACAATAAAATTATGAACCTGAGTCCCTTCAGAGACCATAAACTTTGACCGTTCACAAGCAGTAATCAAACTAGCAACCGCAAAGCCAGTAGGGCTGATGCCAAATCCCCGCATTTCGTTAAACAAACCAACCGACTCATGATACATACCAACACGAACAAGCCCAGACATCATATTACTCCAAGAAGCCTCATTTCTTTCATCCATTTTGTCAAGCACGTAGAGAGCATGGTAAGGTTGGTCAAACTTCGAGTACATGCTAATTAAAGTGTTGATGTAGAACACATTTAGCTTTATTAAACCCTTGATGCAAAGGGCATGCAAGGCTTTCCCAGTGACTTCTTTGGTGATTTGCGAGAAACCCTTTTGATAAAAACAGGAGACTTCGGGGTTTGGGTGGTCTGAGAGGGAAACAAATCCCCCAAGGTTTGTTTTTACATTTTTGGATCGTTCTTGGTATTGTTCTTGTTCGTCGTCACCTTCTGCCCATGATAATGGGATTGTTGAAATGAACTTTGGCCTTGCGATATTTTGGCGGACAAAAGTGAATGGTAAAGGAACTTTAGAGTGAAAAAGAGGCAGTTTCCAGGATAATTTTGCCAGTGCTAAGGATTTCGGCGAAGATTGAGGGTAAAGAGCAGAGATTTTTGAGAAAAACCCTGCCAGCTCCAACAGCTCGGTTGATGAAGATTCAGAAGGATTAAGAATACGCTTGAAAACCTATGAAAGGTCCACAATCAAAGGTCACTAGTACGTTACACTTGAATTCAAGGCCTCTTTGCGGATCAAACTACATTTTTAATTGGAATTGGTCACTTTTTTCGGCATCAATTTCCGACTTCTGAATCGTTTACTGTTTTGCTTTCTTCACCTTTGTTGTTTCTTTGGACGCCTTCCAATTTTCAAATTAAATTATATTTATTTCCAAGTAACCTTAGGAAGTACATACAGAATTTTCACGAAGTGAACTTACAAACCTTGTCTGGGACCAAAGCAAAGACAATATGTGGTAAGTTAAATTGAAAAGTGTCAGCAATCGAGTAAAGTAAAAAGATAAAAGGAAATTGTTTTCTACCTCTCAAGGTTTCTTACTCTAATTTCTTTATCCTCTATCGATGTGATAGCAGAAAATGTCCTTGTAAAAGCAAACCTGCAGCTCTCTCTCACATGATCATTCCGTGCAGGACTTGCTCACTTACTTTTGTTGACTTGTTATGTTGCTGTTATGCTGCTGAACGAGTCTTAAGGGTCTTTTCTGTTGCTTTGTTTGTTAAAATAATCCCCTATTATTTGGGATGAGTTTGTTATTTTTATTGTTAACCACGTTAGAACGTGGGTTAGTAAATCAGGTGGTATATAGCCAGTAAATTTCAGTTTATTCAATAAGAGAACATATTTTCTCATGAGACCAAATTCTTATACTGTGAGTTGCTAATATTTGGTATCAAAGCTAGAGCCAGGTTTTTAAAATGGCTTCTGACACCACTTATGTACAACCCGCTATTCCTCGTTTCGATGGTCACTATGATCATTGGAGTATGTTGATGGAGATTTTTCTTCGGTCCAAGGAGTATTGGACTGTTGTGGATACTGGTGTTGGTGAACCAACAAATGGAGAAGTGCTGATTGAAGCTCAGCAAAAACGCCTGGATGACATGCGGCTGAAGGATCTCAAAGCAAAAAACTACTTGTTTCAAGCCATTGACTGTGCCATTCTTGAAACAATTCTTGAGAAAGATACTTCTAAACAGATATGGGACTCCATAAAGAAAAAATATAAGGGCACTACAAGGATTAAACGCCAGCAGCTTCAAGCTCTTCGCAAAGAGTTTGAAACTTTACAGATGAAATCAGGAGAATCGGTTGATGGGTATTTTTCAAGAACTCTAGCCATAGTCAACAAAATGCGAATCCATGGTGATACCTTATCTGATGTTGCCGTGGTAGAGAAGATTCTTTGGTCAATGACACCAGAATTTGCCTACGTTGTCTGTTCTATTGAAGAATCGCAAGATATTGATATACTCTCCATCGATGAATTGCAAAGTAGTCTCCTGGTGCATGAACAACGTATGCAGATTCCTGTTCTAGACGAACAAGCTTTAAGGGTGACTTTTGGTGATTTATCAGGAAATCGAGGTCAGAGTCGTGGTGGCTTTCGAGGTCGCGGCAAAGGTGGTGGTAGGCGTAGCTTGGACAAATCCACCATTGAATGTTATAATTGTCATAGGCTTGGCCATTTTTAGTATGAATGTCCATTGAAGGTGACGACAACAAGAGCTAATTATGCGGAAGGTAATAAGGAGATGTTATTGATGGCATATGTGAAGGATCTGACAGCTTTGGAAGCCAATAAAGAGGAGGTTTGGTTTCTGGATTCAGGGTGCAGCAATCACATGTGTGGTAAGAAAGAGTTTTTTTCTTCTTTTGATGGTGATTTCAG
>JAOSBK010000007.1:7049729-7078379 GCA_027568895.1 Erythroxylum shatona | reverse complement strand
TAATAAAAATAAAAATAATTTATTTTTAAGTTTTATTTAATTTATAATTATTATTAGTAATAAAATATTTATTATTAATTTATTTTTAAGTTTTATTTAATTTATAATTATTATTAGCAATAAAATATTTATTATTATTTAAAAAACTTTGAAAAAAAGGGGAGAAGGAGTGGTAAGAGGGAGGGAGGAAAATTTTGAAAATTTTGCAAAAAGGTCTTCCAATTTTTTAAAATTTTCGGTACCGACCGATGTTTGATCGATATTTTGAATACTAACTGGTATTGGCTGATACAGTCGAAATGGGTCGGTACCAACCTGTATTTAAATCTGATATTAAAATTTAAAATCTAATACTAAATTTAGGCTAAAATAATATATACCACCGATACGGTACAAAATTCAATACCATACTTGATAGTAATAGGCGCGGTCAGTGCAATACGTAGTGCTCTCGTTACCAACTAAATCTCATATTTTTCATGCACTGATAATTCCAAAAAGCACAGCCAGTCCTTCTCGCACAAGTCCTGGGCCCGGTATCTCCAGTATCGTCAAAGAGAAGACAACTGGTCCAAGGAAAAAATATGTTTGGTGACAAAAATCGAAATGAAAATCGCCGTTTAGGTGCATGTATCTCCATTTTCAATGCAACTGTTGATCTGATGAGTTCTAATCCAAATTTAGGAGAAATTGTTGATTGTATAAGAAATCAAATCATGCATACGTGATAATCACTAATTTCTAGAGAAAAAGGAATCCTTACTCAAACTCCCATCCTCCGTGGCCATTTGTTACTATTGTTGAAATATAAATAAAAAACGAACAAAAGAACAAAAAGATGGAACGGGGAAGATAAAAAATATTATATAATTCGCTACTGAACTTTGAGAATTTTTATTTATGAATAAAGTCTTATTAAATTAGAAAGTAAGACATATGCAAATGCAAATGAAATTCAGGTGATGTGTACCGACCAAATATTTACTCAGATCACATCAAAAACTTATTATCAAAACAAGAATGATTGTAGTTCTATTAAACGATTTTCTCGTCAATTACTGTCAATCGTTGAAACATCTTGTTGTTTTTGTTTTTTATGCCCCTTTTCGATCTTTTCCCTTTTCCATCCTCTAATGTTATTTCTCCTTTTTTTTCATCTCTCGGTCACTCTCTTCTATTGAACTTAATATAAGATTGATGTACTTCTTAATTAGGAAGCCAGCATAAGATATCCTCTTTAAACCTCCTAGTCAAGAGACTCAAGTATCTATAATACTCCCTTACATCAAAATTTCAAGCACTGTTTTTAAACGATCTATATTGAATTCGAAAAGCTAGGACCATTGGCAATGATCCAACCCTAATTTAGGGATATTTGCTCTATTCACTACAATAAAGTTGACATTTGGCTACTTACTATAACAGGTTTGTTTTCTTTGCCTTCATGTCTTCTTCCCTTAATCTTATTAGAAGGCAAAGTCACCAGAGCAAAAATGAAATACCTCATAATCAAGGGTTAAAATCATTTATAGTTGTCGCAAATGAATATCTAAGATCTTTGTTTGCAACTTATAATTATATCAATAAACACTACATTATTTATTATGCGGTTGTATTTTCTTTCATAAAATAGAGTTAGAAGGAGCTACTTGGATACAAGAGTGATAGGATCATACTATACATAGTCATTCACTATAAGGAAGATAAAAGATGGATGTCAAAAGTGTTAGAGAAGTGTTCTAAAGGCAATCACCTTTGGCATTTATTGTATAAATCATTTTATGATTAATAAAGGCATTGTTCATTATTTCGATGTTCACACGTTTATGAATTTGATGTTGATCTTAAATTGATTTAATGAATTCCTTAATATAAAACATAACATGGAGGAAATCATGATGAAATTATGATAATGAGATTCTTATCATGTGTAATTATGTTAGTATCTAAAATTTCCTTAGTCATACGATTATTGAGATGGGATTTTATTAATCCGGATATATTAGCGTATGTTATACTCCTTGATTAGATCAAACAGTAGATTTCATAACCTGTAGACATGAGTTCCTTAGAGTTAACATGTGGATGCTTATTAAATGTAGTAAGTATATTGGATTGACCTACTATGAGACAATCATGTAGATATTCTATTTCAGTGTCAATAATAGTCTCATCATAGCAATGATGCAAGTATTCTTTGACTAAGCGCTCAAGGATATCTCAGATACTGATCCTGTGCTTTGACTTCATTCATCAATGCCTTTCAGGGTTACTCATAGGGTGGTAATTGGGTATAGCTTGAGGTATTTGGAGGTAATTGAGTAGCCAATAAAAGATTCACTACTCCTAATAGAGGGAGATGATACCCAGGCCTCTTGTTGGGGTCATTACTTAGGAGTCTCTAGTCAGAGCAGATATGTGTCATGAAGAGTCTTTAATGATACATAGAGTAATGAGATCCTCAGGACAAGATCTAATAACACTTGGACCAGATGTCAAGTAATCAATCTAGTGAGAGTTGACATTTTGACCATACTCTGAACCAAGTGGGGTATAGATGATAAAAGGACGAACTGCATGGCAAAATTGCGTATGGAAGGATTTGTAGTCAAACCACGGACTTTCTGATCAATTGGGAGTTATGACGTGTTATTAGATACCGCTCTTGACTTATTTGAATTAAGTGTTAATTCAAATAGTCAACATAACCGGGAACTAAATGGGTCACATGCATAGGAGATTTGAAGGATGAGTAAAATGGTCTCGAATGATAATTCAAGATATAAGAGAGTGTTTTGAGATTGTATCACGATGTGATCGTGATAGAAAATGTTGCATAGAATGGATTAGAAACAAGTGTTTTTAGCTTCCATTAATGCATGCTATTCATGGTCATTAATTTCCCATAACTTTCATTAATGCATACTGTTCATGGTCATTAACTTTTCATAACTTTTATTAATACATGTTATTCATGGTCGTTAACTTCCCATAACTTCTATTAATGTATGCTATTCAAACTTATCATAACTTTCTATTAGTGATGAGGGTTATAGAAGGCCAAATAGTGTAGAAAATTGAACTAATTTTAGTGCATCTTATGTAAGACACAAGAAAAGAAAAGGAAAGATTCTTTTTCTTACACACACTTTTTTTCTCTAACTCTCTTAACAGCTCTTGACTTTGCTAGTACAAAGAAAGAATTTTAGTCACCTTCTAGTGAGGTTTCATCTTTCTATGTGGATTACGACAACCCAACGCGGAGAAGATTAAAGAACGAAGGAGATCATCATAAAGGTATGTAAATATTTTATGTTTTATATTTCATGTTTTTGTTTTTTTATATTTATATGCATGAGTAGATCTAGTTTTGAGGTTCGTTTTATTTTCGCTGCGTATATTTGATATATATTATGTATAAGATGCATGATTGGAACCTAACAAGAAGAAGTAAAAAACAATTATATAAGTATAAAATTTTGTTTAATATTTTAGTTCATTTATAAATGTAGTAGTAAGTAATAATATTTGAATTAAATATTATTTTTTTTTATTTTAGAATAAGATATAAGAGTTGTTAGAGAAATCGTTGTCTGAGGAGAATGAGTTTATTGTAAAAGACATTTGCAACATCATACTTGGCACACATTCTGACTATATCAAAAGTATTGACTATGATCCTAAGCCAAATGTTTTAACCTAATCAAATAAAACAATCATTCAATAATTTCAAGAGGAAAGGAAGGCGCTTAAGGCTGTATTACAAGAAACTCGAGCAAAAATAGCAAAATATGATATGTTATTCAGAACATTACTTGATTCGAATTATTACAGAAATGAAGAGGAAGCAAAGGGTATTAATTATATTTCTTATACTTTTTTCTTTCAATTCCTATTTTTATTGTAATTTAAATTTAATACTTTTTCTCATATTATATAATTGATGAAGATGCAACTACTGAGTTACTATCTCCTGAATGATAAAGTTACGTGATGTTTGCTTTAATTAGAACATATTGTTTCAATACTCACAATTTTTTTAGAATATTTTATCTCAGGTTTTTCTTTATTATTACAAGTTCATCAACATGTACAATACTAGCTAGTCATGATGTTCCAATTTTTTTATAATATGAGCATTTATAATTTGTATACCGGTCTATTTATTTATTATTTTGTGTATTGTAATTAAAATCCTGTATATAAATAATATTATTTTTGTTAGTGTAATTTAATGATATTTTAATTTTTATATACTATGCTTAATATTTTAAATTAATAATATTTTTATACAATTTATTTATATAATAAAATATATCAATATATTATATACAATAATATGGAATAAAATGTAACAAATAATTTATTATAAAATTACATAACAATTGATTAAAACTAATGTTTTAAACATCTAACCAGTAAAAAAAAAGGGACATGTGGCTTTGTCTCAAAAACATGACTGTCATGCTCTTCAGAAAAGATCAAAGACTAACTCTAGAAAATTGGTCATGTCTCTTTAGGAAAGATCAAAGACTAACTCTAGAAAATTGGTCATGTCTATTCCAGAATAGGAGGTGTTTTGTCTTTTTATTTGAGGCTTTCAGTCTTGCAATTTGATAATTAATTTTGAGTGTTAAACTTTCTGCACATGGATGTCAAGGTGTCACGTCTGACAGAGGGACTCGATGGTAAAACATGCGAGTTAAATTATAGGTTGCGTTTTCTTCAAAGGAAAATAACACAAGAAAACTTTGGGTAATTGTCACTCCACTCCGTAAAGTAAAAGCATTTTCTAAGCAACTGACATGAGCCATTAAACTTGATTGATTGATTAAAATCGATTGTGGAAAATAAAATTAAGTTCTGAGGGGGGTTGGGGATGGTTAATTATTCAGTTTTAAGTATCGGTAAGCTGAAAACCATGATGCGCTTCGGTGTTCAACGAATTTATTAGGGATTGAACTGCTTCTTATTGACAGTGGTGGTCAGATGTAAACCATTGGTTATGTTGTTAAATAATTTTATACCTTCTTTATTTGCTCATTAATTGCTACTTCAGTTTATGCTTTTCCAGTTGATTGCAATTTTATGTATAATATTATTATTTTAATTAATAAAGATATTTTATCTTTATATTTTTTTATTAACTATATTTGATGTATTAATGCTAAAGATAAACTTGTTAAAATAATTAATGTGCAATTAAAATTACAATGAGATCTTAATTATAAGATTAGTTTTCATTTATGTATTATTAATAAATTATTCCTAGTTTATATAATTTATTTCATAAATAAAAAAGTGAAGATGTTTAAAAAAAATATGTGCATGCTTATTAGTGAATAGGTACACCAAACTAATCCGACAGTGAAGATCCCAAACAGAATATTACTTTTATATATGTGAATTTTCTTATTATAAAGGTTGCATAATTGATCCTTAGATTTGTGATTACTAAAATATCTCATATGAGAATTACTATGTTTTGGTGTTATTTATGATATATTCTAATTATAGTAACTCAATTGGTAGTACTTAAAAATAGTATGAATATACAAAGACAGTTAGTAAGTCAATAAAATGATTCATCACACTAAAGTAATTAGAAATAATGTTCTATTTTCTTAATTAATAATGATTTAAGAAATTCTCTAGTCAGAATAAATCGACATTTGAAAATGTATTTTCAAATATTAATTATAAATAAATTACCAATTAGTAAAAATAAATATTATTTTATTTAAAAAAGTAGACATTGTATCCATATTCTATGAGAAAATTAGATGACAAAAAATTAAAATATACATTATAATCATGCATTGATAGGTTGAGTTAAATTACTTTAACATTCATAATATTTAAGTGGTCATGACATGATACTCTCTATTCTGTATATATGGTTAGATCATAAATACTTGGACAGCTCGTGGTTGACTTCTTTAAAAGACTTTCGGTAGGAATTCGAATTAGGTACAAGTCAATTATTTTTATAATTCATATTTTTCAAGTTATTGTATTATTAAGATCCAATCAAGAAGGCATAAAATTTTAATTTTCTGCTATGCTCGTGATTTGATCATAACTAGTTTCTCAACAATGGTATCAAAATTTCCTTTAATTGTTTAACTTGATTATTATTGATTTGATAAAAATAAATCCTAAAACTATCAATTAGGGTTTGTTTTAATTTATTGAAAATTAAAACCAATTATCCATGTTTTCTGTTCTCTGGAAAACCATGCCTCCCATACGTGTCTGTTTAATTAGTGTTAAAACTAAATCGCATGCTCCCATTCTAGATTTGTGTTGTGTTAAACTAAATTGCATGCTCCCATTCTAGATTTGTTTTTGCTTGCTTGATTTGGTACTAGAAAACACAAAATCGCACGTCCCCCAGCTTAGTTTCGAGAACGCCAGAAGATACCTCCCACACTTTTTTTGTTTCTGGAAATTGTTACTTATATTTCATCGCCTGCCAATTTAGTTTATTGTGTTTTAGAAAACAATTATGCATGCCCCTGGTTTTTTGTTCTAATCAGATTTTGCATTTTGGTGTTCTGTGTATGTGATGGTTATGCAATGGGATTGGAATGAGTTTGTTGTTTTTGATTGGGACAAAGTTGGCGGCTCCTGCGCTGGATTTTCAATGAACTGATGATGACTATCGCCAGTACCGGTGAAGGGCAGCAACAACTGGAGGTGCAAAGTGGGGACGGGGAGCAGCAAACGCAAGTGGCACGAAGTAGTAGGAGGAGGTGGCGGTGAGGGAACGCGAGAAAAACTCAAAAAGTCCAAAATGATGGGGCGTGTGTCCATAGGGAATCAACATCTGTGGATGGACGCTATTGCTAAATGCCCCAGTCAATGCCAGAGTTGACTGAGGCGGAAAAGAGTACGCGTCGAACAATCCCTAATTTAATTTTTATGTTAATTTTATAGGTTTAAAGCCATCCTTTTTAATTAAATTGATTTAATTGAGATTAAATTAGTTTAAAGTCTTAATAAATTTAAAAGAGTTTTTTTCTAAATGTTTAAAAATTGTTTACAAAAGATTACTTTTATTTTTTTAAAAAAATTAGAATTTAATTTACTTTTTAAAAGAGTTGAATTATTAAATTAAATTAGTTATCAAATTAATAATTAAAATCAAGAAAGTATTTTAAATTATTTCTTTCATAATTTTGATGACGTTAGAAATTATCAATATAATGAAATTAAATTATTTTTATGAGACCTTAAATTTTGAAATTATAAATTCCTTAATTAAATAGTAATTACACATTAAGAACACGATACTTGTCTTTTATTATTTGAGAATAAAACTAGAATTCTACTTATTATAAGGCTTGTTGAGAAAATTTAAGATCACTTTAACCCAAATATATTTTATTTTAAATTAATGGGTTCTATTTAACTGCATTTGTATGATTTGGATAAGCAAACTTATAATCATATGAATTTAAAGGTAGGGTTAGGAATAAAATATATAGGATATAATTTAGCAAAGAGTTATCATCTAACGAATCTAAGAATCACATAAGATGTGATTGATAAAAATTGTTTTCTATCTAATTTAAATTTAGTTGGTTTGTTGAGCAAACTCAATGTTTACTAGGTTTGAATGGGATCCTATTCATTAGAAAATTATTTGATAATTTCTAGATTTAATATTAAGGGCTATCATTTTGAATAAAATAGTGAGAGTAACCAAATGTTTATTAAAGTCATTATTTTATTTGATTTTATGGCATAAATGAATACTTGTTCTTTTATATCTTTTGCTTGTCAAAATGAGATGAGTACTGATCTGTCCCTAGCAAGCATCTTGGATGCTAATAAGCTTGTTGGATTCATTTTTATGGATTGGTTTCGAAGCTTAAGAACTATTTTTAGGCCAAAAAGAAATTGTATATTTTTAACAAACACTTCACTTCCACTAGAGCCTAGTACAGATGCATCTAATGAAGTTTAAAAGCCATATCAACATCATATTGATGTTGAACAGGCTAAATATGTGAAATTAGCTAGCTTATCTCTTGAGCTTCATAAGCAACGTGAAAACATGGATGCTCCAACTATAATTATGCATCTTAAGGAGTTGTTTGTGCACAAAATAAGGTGGAAAATTGTAAGACTTCCAAAGCATTATATAAATGCAAGATGGCAAAATGACCTTTAATTGAGTTACATCTATTAAAGATGATTGGCTATATTGAAAAATAAAGCCAATTTGGTTACATCATAAACTATGGGTTAAGCATTTATTTGTTGCTTTAGCCTTTTACTTTGAGCTTTTCACAGTTCATTATGAACTTCTATGTGACTTAAAAGGATGTTTCATTGCATGAATTGTTGGATATGCTTATGAATGAAGAGGGATGCCTTAAGAAGGAATCAAATTCTATTATTTTTAAAGATTCTTCCAGAAGCAATGGAAAGAGCTTGAAAAAGAATAAGAATAATAAAAAAAGATGACTGATGCTAAAGTAGTAAAAGATGGGGTTAAGAAAAAGGACATTGATAAGGGAACATATTTACATTGTAGAGATAATAGACACTAGAAGAGAGACTTTATAAAGCATTTCTTGCTACCCTAAAAGATAAGAAGAGTAAGAAAGTTACTTCTTTAAGTAAATTTATGATTAAGATTAATCTTTCTATTTCTATTCCACATTCTTGGGTATTAGATACTAGATGTGGTTCTTATATTTCTAATAATATGCAAATATTAACAAGGAGTAGATCGTTGATAAAAAGCAAAGCGGACCTATAAGTTGACAATAGAGTAAGAGTTACTGCATTAGTCGTAAGAACTTGTATTATAACTTTACCTTCTAGCCTGGAACTAGAACTAGATAATTGTTGTTATGTTCCAATTATTACTAAAAACGTTTCCATTTCTTATTTAAATTTGAATGCATTTGTCTTTATTATTAAGAATAAGACTTTTTGATAAAGACATATTTATTATCAATATGCATTACCTAAAAATGGTTAGTATGAATTAGATCTTAAAAGGCCAATCATTAACATAAATAGCAAGAAAAGAAAATTAAGTGATCAAAATCTATTTTATTTATGACATCGTAGGTTATGTCATACAAAAAAAATCATAAAGTTACATAAGGAAGGATATTTGGATCCTTTTAATTATAAATCATATGAAACTTATGAATCTTGGTTTTGGGAAAAATGACCAAACTAACCTTTAGTGGAAAGGGAGAGCCTACTAGTGATTTACTGGATTTTATACATTCAAATGTTAATAGCCCTATGTCTACTCGCACTAGAGGTAGATACCCATATTTCATTATATTCATAGATGATTATTTTAGATATGGTTATATGTAATTAATGAATCAAAATTTTGAATCATTTGGAAAGTTCAAAAATTTTTTGCTTAAGGTTGAGAAATAAATTGGTAAGAGTATTAAGATACTTAGATCTAATCGAGGTGATGAATACTTGGACTATGAGTTTCTTTGGTTACTTAAAAGAGAATGAGATTCTCTCATAATGGACTCCTCCTAGAACTCCACAACATAATAGAGTGTCTAAGAGTAGAAATTGTACTTTATTAGATATGGTATATTCTATGATGAGTCATGCAATCTTTCCTATCTCCTTTTAGGGATATGCTCTTGAAACTGTTGCCTACCTTCTAAATAGAGTTCTATCTCAATTGATCGACAAGATATCATATGAGATATAAACTCATAATAGAAAAAAGTTATGATACCAAAAGATTTAAGAATGTGATGATTATATAAAGCGTGCAACATCTGATAAGCCCCAATCTAAATTAGATAAATACAAATTTGTGAGATGTTTTAAAGAGAATTTATATATCAATTTTCCATCATCTTAAACAAAAGGTGTTTATCTCAAAACAGGCTACATTATTAAAAAGATAATTTATTCTCAAGGAAAGTAGTGGGAGTGAGGAAAAACTTAAAGAAGTTCAAGAACTACAAATTTACATCCAGATGGAACAGGAACCTTAAATTGATACATATGATGTACAACTAAGGGTTCAAGTGACATGTAGCCCATGATGCCCTAGTAAGATACATTATCCCCTCACTAGATTATATTTATATATTGAAAAGGGGAAGGACAATGTATCGCTCATAAATGATGAGCTTACTACTTTTAAAGAAACAATGTTAGACATTAATTATTTAAAATGGCATGAAGCTATGAGATTTGAAATGAAATCCATAGACACTAACCAAGTATAGACTTGGTGGATCTTCCTAATGATATTATACCTATTAGATTAAGTATAAAAGAAAAACTAACATTGATGGTAATGTACATATGTAAAAAGCAGGCTAAAGGTTACAAACAAAAAAAAGGAGTTAATTTTAGTGAAACCTTTTAACTAGTAGATATGCTTAAATACGTAAGGATGTTATTGACTATAAATACTTACCCATGATCATTAAATATAGCAGATAGATGTAAAAACAACATTTCTCAATGAGAATTTACTTAAGGATATGTATATGACACAACCTAGAGGGTTTAAATCTAAGAGTTTTTCTAATCAAGTATGTAAGTTGCAAAAGTCTATTTATGAACTTAAAAAAGAGTTATAGAGTTGAAATATCCATTTTGATGACACAATAAAAATTGATTTTTATATAAAATAGGGAAGAATCATATGTTTATAAGAAGGTTAGTAGGAGTAGTCGTATTCCTAGTGCTATATGTGAATGATATATTGCTATTGTAATTGATATACTAATGCTCCAATCTGTAAAGATTTGGCTATCCAAGAACTTCTCCATAAAGGATATGGGAGAAGTAGCCTATATTATAGGAATAAAGATCTATAGAGATAGATCAAAGAAGTTGCTTGACTTATCCCAATCCATGTGCATAGACAAAGTGTTAAAAAAGTTTAGCGTAGAGAATTCTTAGAGGGGATTTTTCCCCATGTTGCATGAGATTTATCTCTTATAAAGTATGTGTCCTAAGACATAAAAAGAGAGATAAAAATAGATTTTGTTCCATATACTTCGACAATTGGATCAATCATGTATATGATGCTTTATACTAGACCATATGTTTCTTATACTTTGAGCATAATGAGTAAGTTTCAAGATAATCTTAGTGATGTTCATTGGATGACTGCGAAAAACATTTTATAATGCTCAAGAAGGACTAAACATGTTTTATTAGTTTATAGAGGAGTTGAATTGAGAATTCAGATGTATTCAAATGCTAGTTTCAGTTAGATCCTAATCATAGTAGATCATATTTAAGGTACATCTTCACTCTAAATGGTTATGCAGTAAGTTGGAAGAGTTCCAAATAACTGGCCATTATAGATTATATAAATGAGGCATAGTACAATTCAATGCTAGAGGTAGTAAAGGAAGCAATTTGCATCAAGAAGTTTGCCACTGAATTTAGAGTAGTTTTTAGCATTGTTGAGCCAATAGTATTATCATATGACAATAATGGCGCCATGGCATATGTAAAGAAAGCTAGGCCTCATCAACTATCTAACCATCTACTCAGGAAGTTTCACTTGATCAGGGAGATAGTAGAGTAGAAAGACATATCATTAGAGTGAGTTCTCATTAAAGAGAATCTTATAGATTCTCTTATTAAGCCATCATCTCAAAAGAGACGTGATCAACATATGAATGGATACGATATTAGATAATAAACGATTAGCTTTAGTACAAGATGAGATATTGATGAAATGGTAAAACTAGCACATATTATATTTCTTTCTTATAAAGAAAGTAATTTATCTTATAATTAAATTATAGAGATACTTAAGCAAATGTATGGGTGCTTGCCAAAGAATAAGTTCATTGAACTAACTTGATTATGAGGATCCCAAATGGAATATTTCTTATTATTCCTTATACTTATGATAACTGGAGTATCTCATATGGGAATTATTGTGTTTTGATGCTATTTATGACCTATTCTAATTAGGGTATCTCAATAGGTAGTACTTGAATAAAATATGACCTATATAATGATAGATCAGTAAGTTAATAAAGGATTTGTCACTCTAAAGTACTTAGAGTGAATGTTCCACTATTTTTGATTAGTAATGATTTAAGGAATTTTCTAGCCATAGTTAATTGACATTTGAAAATGTATTTTTAAATACCCATTATAAATCAATTACTAATTAGCAACAACAAACATGATTGGATTTAAAGCAGTAGACACTATAACCATACTCTATATGTAATTGGAATATTGGATGACAAAATTATTAAATTGTACATCATAACCATATATAGAAATATTAAGTCAAATCATTTTGACATTCTTAATATTTTAGTGGTCAAAACATGTTGCTAGACTTCAATCTTGATCTATGATTATAAATTATTCAATTGAAGAATTAAAAATAAATCAAAATTAAAGAATTAAAGATGAATTAAAATGAATTTTAATTTATCTAATTCTAATTATGACTTATAATTATAATTTATAATCATTGCCAACATATTATGAACCTAATAGATCACACATAAAAAGAATTTGAAAAGAGAAAAATCAACTTAAATTAAGTTGGACTTAATTGTGAAGTTTTAGAAACTTCAAGGATCAAATATAAGATATTTGATTTTATTAAAATTAAATATTCTAATTATGATTAATACTTTTCTATTTATAGGAAGTAAACGTAAGGGATTTAGCACTCATGCTTGTTTCTTCTAAAAAACATGAGCTTTTTCCCTCTACTTTGTGGATATTAATCGTGTCATTCGAGCTTTAAAATTTATAGGTCCTCAAATTCTATAAGCGCATGGGTTGCGATTATAGTATAAGAGGTGTCAATCTCACGAGGAGGGGGACTAAGCTAATTCTATGTTATCTAAGGCTAAGGAAATTGAAATAATGGAATTAAAGTTCACAAGAAAAGTAAATTTGAGAAATTGATTGGAAAGAGTTGTAATTCATAAAATAAAACAAAAGAAATGAAATTTTAGCAATGTAGAAACACAATGGAAATTAAACAAGAGAAATTAACCATGTTATAAAAAAAGAGATTTTACCTATCATTAATGCTAACCTAGTTAATTATATGTTAATGGGTGTCAGTTCTAGACGATCCTAGGGCTGATTACTCTCTCTCAAGTCATAACTATTAAACCATAATTTATAAACCCTAATTAGATTATGAAATTTGTAATCTCTCAATTAACAAAAGACTCACAATCCTAATTAGATCTAAAGCACTCTGATAAACTATCGAGTCTTACAATAGATCTCTCTCTGCACAATTACCGATTTAATTCATTACGGGTTCTATTGAATCACTTAACTCTCATTAATCCAATCCAATTATTTTTTATTCAGTTCAGCCTCTTAGTTTATTACCAAATTACGCAAGAAACGTCACAAATCACAATACCCAATTGAATAACACAAAATCAACATGAATAACACTAAATCAAAATAAAATCTCGAAGAAGAGTTTAGAATATCATCAATATTCTAAATCCTATCATCATACTTTCCATCTCAATTCTATACATAAATAAAACCGAAACGAAAAGGAAATATAACATGAAATAGAGGATGGAAGGCAGCGAT
The DNA here is from genome assembly GCA_027568895.1 of Erythroxylum shatona. NCBI lineage: Eukaryota > Viridiplantae > Streptophyta > Magnoliopsida > Malpighiales > Erythroxylaceae > Erythroxylum > Erythroxylum shatona. The sequence continues at coordinate 7,064,801 of JAOSBK010000007.1, read as the reverse complement.
GTCAGAAAACCTCCTGATTCGAGAAGCACATCGAGTCAACTTCATCTTCCTCTTCCTTCTTCTCCTTTCCCTCTCTCAGTATTCTCCTTTTTGGGTTTCAATGATGGCTACCTGAAAACTCCCCTTTTTCTCTGCCTCTTTATGTTCTTTTTATACTCTTTTGTGTTTAGGATAACCCTAGGGTTTTTCCAGTGTCTGAAAGGTCTAAAAATCCCTTAAAATATGAAATTCGTGAGCATCTACTCGTCTGCCCGAGTTAAGCTGCGATTGTGGCTCACATCTTAATCAAACCCTAATCCATACATTTATTCATATTCATCTTCATATTTAAAGAAATGAACAACAAGAAGAAAGAAATATAGAGCAGAATGGGGATTTAGATGCCTCAGGAGGGCAACAGCTGCGAAGACCCACTCCTTTCTCCTGTTTCTCTTATTCTCTGTCTTCTTTCTCTCTTTTTGAGGGTTTTCCAAAGGTGGCAAAAATGACACTCTCTTTAGGGTTACATCTCTTTCCTTTATATAATCCTTCCAATTAAGGTAACCTTAGGGTCTTTTCTAGGTTTGAAAGATCGAAAAAGTCCCTCTAAAACTTAAAGCTGGATGTATCCCCACATCTGTCCACGTGTAGGCCACGATTGTAGCCAAGATTTTGGCCTTCTGTCATGATCGTGGCACTTCCATCATCCTTTTATCACGATCGTGGCCTTAAGTTAGTTCGTCTTCTCCGAATCTTCTTCGTTTTCCATTCTTTACCTTAAAATATTAACAAACACATCAAGGCACCTCAAAAATATAAAATTGATGCTCAAAAGTATTCTCTAACCCATAAAGCACTTAAAACACAAATATCTACTAACTAATATAATTCTAAACTAAACACGCACTAAAAAAATCAAATTATTAACTAAATACAAACTAAGCTTCCCACAAAACATGATGCAATCTACAACTATCAGGGGATGATATACCTTGAGGAGAAGAAGAGAAGAGAGAGTGATGAAAAAAAAGGAGGGGAGGAAGAAGAAGACTAGATTCCTAACAATAAGTGATTGAGATTGAATCTATTCCTAAATCTCTCTTGAAAAAACTGTGATGACTTTAAAGAAAATTTTACTAGAAATACTAATCTTTCAATGCTTTCTATATGTGTTCTAATTGGTTGTAAAAGGGTTTAAGAAAATATGGTTTAGTTTGTGAAATAAATATTAATAATTATAGTTATTCTATTTTGGACATGAATGATTAAACCATTTTACTCTAATTATTTTGAGCTAAGAGTTACAAGAATAAAACATAAAATTTGTTGAAGTTTATTCCCATAAAAGGGAAAGTACCCAAATTTTAGAGGCTAAGAGATATGGTCGAATATTTGAAACTAGTAAATCTAGCAAGAATAAAATTGAGTCTAGGACTATACTTATGATTTAAGTTCCTAGAGAACTGATGTAAAAGTTGGTTAAAATATGAAAATTTTAGTTTTATATATTGAGTAATTTTTTATGATGTGATTTGGATAAATTCATAATAGTCTGGGACATATAGCTGATTTACCATAGGTTGTTTAGGTTATTAGGGCATCAACGTGTTCTATTGTTGAGAGCTAATTTTCGGGACTGTAAGAATTCAATTTGGGAAGATTTTCAACATAAAAATTGTATATGTGTGTGTAGGTGTGTGTGAGCAAGAGAGAGAGTAATAAGTGTGAAAAATTTTGCGATTTATATCTAAATGATTTTTAGGTTATGCTTGATGGGAATTTGTTACTCTATGAATAAATGTTGCGATTGTTGTGAGTCATTGTGAATGTCCCATGAAAAGTTTTTTTTTAATATCTTAAAATGGATGGTGAAATAAGTGAATGCTTATGAGAAATTTTTTAAGTTATCAATGTTGTTATGCAAGAATATAGACTTGATTATGAAACGCGGTGAAGTTCTACAACATATGCCTTGAACTTTTTCCTAGAATGAAAATTATGCAGTTTATTTGAAAAAGTGCAGTGAAGTGAAATGAAACGCGGTGAAGTTCTACAACATATGCCTTGAACTTTTTCCTAGAATGAAAATTATGCAGTTTGTTTGAAAAAGTGCAGTGAAGTGAAATGTCGTCCACGAAAAATTGATCATAAATGAATTGATTAAATAAAATGAATAAAATAACTAAGGAAAGTGACTTAAGCAAATTTTCTTAAGCAAAAATCTAAGGGAGGTGGTTTAGGCAAAAGACGAAAGTGAGGTGGCTTAGGCAAAATACCTAAGTGAGAAGACATAGGAAAAATTTCCTTAAACAAAGACTTAAGTGAGGCGTTTTAGGCAAGAGAACTAAGTGAGGAGAGTTAGGAAATGAAATAAGGGTCCCTAAGTTAATGAGTTAATGGAAATAAATAAAAACTTAATGAAGGGCATGTGTAATGAAATTGAGCTACTTGGATGCTTTATGCTTGATATAACATTGCTTGTTTAAAGAAACGATATATTGTTAGGTGCTTGATGATTGTGCTTTAATGAGCTTATGCTTTAATGACTATGATGATGCTTGATTCTAGAATGGATGTCTTACTTAAACCTTGATATGAAATGTGACAATTGACCTTATGTCTTGATGTAGGTGATGCTTATGTTGGAGTGTTATTAATACATTAGTAGGCATAATTGTGTTAGAACATAGGTAGTAAACCAACTACTTGTTTTTATAAAACAAAATAGTTTTCAAAGTAAAAATGAATTTTCTAATGCATGACTACTCACAAGTAAAAATATTTTTCCCTTATACAGTGTAATAATAAAGTTTTCATTAATTTTCCCCTCCCCTTCGAAAAAGGAAAAAATTATTAAGTCAACTAGCTAGCAACAACAACAATAAGCATAAGTAAGGTCTAGACAAGGTTGAACAACGTTATCTAATTGATCTCATTCTTCTTATGTATTTGGAACATTATATCTTTGAATGTCAATATTGAGCTTGGTTTCATTAGTTTTGTAGTGAACTTGTAAACTGGAATTATATGTGGTTACCAGGTAGGATTTGAACTTAAGTAGTGAATGATGATGGGATCTTAGACTATTATAATGAAAGAATGATAGGATGCCTATTTGTACTTAAAATATCTTGTTAATTGAATGGCGACTAGATGGATAGAATATATGAAAAGGCTAAGTCATGTGCACTTGTAGGGTTAACTTAGCACCCAAGTGTCGAGTTAATATTATGTGATCCACCCTGGACCTTGTTAAGGTGGGGGTGAGACATGGATGAACTAAGTACTGATATAACTTATATTGAAATGGAGTATTCTTTATACTCAGAGATGGTACTCCTATTATTTACTATACTTGTTACTTATTTTTAAAGTGTTATGACATCTTTTGTACATAGAGCTGGTATTACATGTATTGAGTCATAATGTAGTTTTTATTGAGGTATTATATTATTTTCATTGATTCATTTTATTATTGTTTAAATGTGAAGTTGTTACTTATCAGTAATAAATGATAGTATTTTTTGTAAATAGTTGTGATATTGGATAAATAGAGTACTAGTATAATTTTTTTGATCCAGGGTATTCTTTGTACTTATAGAGGATTTTCTTATTTTCACCAAAACTTTTACTCATTTATATATATAGCAATATTATTGAATATACTAAATTCTAGTATAGTTTTTATTTTTCACTCAGTCATTATATTCCCATTAAATGTATTGGTGTTACTTATCTATAATGAATGATGGTATCTCATGTATATGGGCATGATATTAGGTAAATAGACAGTTTGTATTGAGCCAAGATATTCTTTGCACTCATAGATGGTATTCCTTTTTTTTTACTAAAGTTGTTACTAATTTTTAGAGTTTCATGGTAGTTTTTTTACACAGTAATGGTATTGAATATTATAATTCATGGAATAGTTTGTATCGAGCCATGATATTCTTTCTACTTAGTCATTATACTCCCTTTCAAATATGTAGGTGTTAGTTATTTGTAACAAATGATAATATTTTTCTACATATGTTTGATACTGGATAAAAATAGTACAAATATAGTCTGTATTAAGCCAAAATATTCTTCGTACTTAGTATTAGTATTCCCATTTTAAATTGTACGTGGTATTTCTTTTTAATATCTAACAATATTTTGGTAGATGTAGTTGGTATTATATCTTGATATTGTTTCTATTGGGTCATGAAATTGTTTTTACTCAATTATGATATTCCTATATTAAATTAAAGTTATTTATTACTTAAAATGAACAATGTTACTTTTTGTACATATGTGTGGAATAATATATAATGAACCACGGTATTGCTTTTATGAATTTTTGGTGGGATATTCACATATTAAATTTTAAGTGTCACTAATAAGTAAGGAGTCAAGTCAAGGGATTAAAGTCTTCTATGTCGTCTTTGAACAAACTTTTTTTCGTGGGGGTGTAATATTTTATGAAGAAGCCTTATATTTTTTCAAATATAGAGACAAGATATTCCAACATTATTAAGGCCTTTTATTTGTTACTTACAATATTTTACCAAAAAAATCATATTAATAAGGATGGATAATAACATTATAGAATGTCCATAACTCATTTTTCTTGCCAACAAATGCTTCATTTTGGAAACTCAACATGTGAAAAAAAATAGAAAAACGTACTAGAAAATATCACAGCATAATCCTTACAATAATTGTTAAACAATAATCTACAACACAATCCTTACATTATACCATAAATACTACCATATTAATCAGTATGCATCACATAAACTATACTACTAGATAATATAATATATACCAACACATGTTAAAAATCATAAGAAGACATTTCAAAATAAATTATACACAATTTGATTGCCTATTTTTAATGAAGTAGAGCTTAAGTGGGCTAATTTGGTGAAGTTGCCTGGTTTTCTATGGTGTCAAAATGGTACTCACCTAAGATGGAATGATTAAGGTATCAAGATTGTCTATTATTGACAAAACAAAGTTTATCTTTGTCCATCATCAACTACTCAAAATCTCTTCTTTTTTTTATCATCATTATTGATTTGCTAGTGTCGTCATGTTTTATACCTTAGAGAGAGACAGAGACAAAGACAGAAACAGGAAGAGGAGATACCATATACTAATAAACATTAAAAAATAGGTTAGGAAATTTAATTAAATAGAGACGTAAGTTCTTTATTTTAAAATTCTATAAGAGAAATTAATACAGAGTTATTCATTTATATATTATATTATAAAATTACATAATTAATTTTATAACTATTACTTCTGTTGTTAGTAGGACATGGTTACTATGAGATTAGGTTATTCGGCCTTTTCAAAAATCTACTTTCAGTCATTATAAAATAGCAAGTGGAATGAGGTGACATTTTTTACGTGCGTGTCCGAGACAACTTGATGACAAGAAATGATTTGTAGTCATAGGATTTAGGTGAGCCGCCCCAACTTCGTGTCATTGATATATAAATTCATAGATCTTTGACATTTGCATGCTCTAGTTCAATGCCATACTCTTTCCCATGCGACCATCCAAGATGACAAGTAATTTATTAAGGATAACAATTTTCAATTTGGTTGACTACTAACCTTTTGAGTCTTTAGGTAGGGAATCTAACATTTGTACGCGTTTGACCATTTGGTACCAAACTTGACATCTTTTTCTTTTGGTACTATATGCTCTACTAACCATGGCAGACTTTTGACAACAACCTAGGTTGACAAGTCTACGACTCGTAATATTTTAAAGAGAAATAGATATAAGATGATTCCAATATTACATATGTATGACGTTTCGCTTTTTGTTAGGATGTCGAGAAGCCATGTGGCATGCTCTAGAGTTTATTTTAATATTAAAGGGTAGGTGGATTTTCCAAGTGCACGAGTACCTGCTTTGGACTTGTTCAGTTCTCTGATTGGGGGTTTTAGTTTGACAAGAAGGCTTTATATCCCGTGTGATATGATGATCACGTTGAAAATGTGTTCACATTAGAAGTAGTTCATGCTACAGTTACTTTTAGTCATCATGTTGTCATCAGTTCTCTAATTTTCTTGAAGATGAAGTATAAAATCATATTATATGAATAATATTTGGGTTTCTAATAATTATTTCATAATTATCTTTCTAACAATCAACAAGTAACAAGAGCTTTACTTAAAAATAAAAATTAGGATTAGTATTAATTAAATGCACCATGTAATTTAGTAAATTAAAATTATGATAACTTTTAGATCTAAACACCTTGGATTTTGATATAATAACCGAAAATATTTACATATTCATTTCCTTCATGGCAGTTCATAAACAGACATATGTGTAAAGATCATACTTTAATATTAGCTCGAATTGTAGGTTAATTAAACTAACTCATCCATCTTTAGATCTATTAATTAATTTGTAATTATCCTATTAAAGCACTTATCATATAAGATTGTTCGAAATAGTTGTTAATTTTATATTAAAATATTTGTTAAGGATTAGCAACTATCTTAATAAGATTGTTAACATTAGTATAAGTTGTATTATATCATATGATCTAATAAAAATGTTACTTAATTATTCTTCACTTTATTATCAATTAAAATAAAAATGATACCATAATATAAGGATAAAGTGCAGTGAATAAGATATGAATTTTAATAACTAATATAGATGTTGGACCAATGAGGTCATAACTAATTGTTTTAAATATTAGTATTAATGAATTTATTTTTAGTGAAATTAGCAGCTCTATTATAATTAATTAAACAATACGTAATAGATAAAATTTAGAAAAAGGAAAAAATTGAGCAAATGATCCAATTGAATAAATTGAATAATGAAAGGATAGAAAAACTGAGCAAAATGGAGTATATATTGGTTGACTAGTATATATATTGGTTGACTAGTATATATTGTTCATTTCAAGTTGTTTTTAAGCATAATCAATATACATTGGTTGACTAGTATGTCATATTAGTTGACTAGTATCCCAAAAAGAAAGAAAAATGATGTATTCAAAGTTTGCAACCATATTGGTCGCTAAAATGGTATGCTAGTATGACATATTGGTTGACTAGTGTAATAGTGTAATTGACCAATACTACTATTATTAGTTATCGTAATAGCTAATTTTATTTTTAATTTTAATTACTTTAGGATAAATTGAACTTAAGTCCATTGTTTAATATATATTGATTCTTTGTTCATTGGTGTGAGTAAGAAAGGGATGTTTTAAGTTTTTTAGTTGTGAAATTGATGCAATTAAGAAATGTTTTTGGATACATATTGTGATGGTTTCTCTTGACCTTAAAAATTTTTTGTAAAGGATTAGTTGTAATATCCCATCTCTTGAATTGTTGAGGGATTAAAGTGTTAGATTATTGAGTCTCATAAGTTGCATCATATAGAATGAATTTAGTACATTTACGACATGATTTTATGATTTCAGCCATATGCATGATAATAACATACATGCATGAATTGTGATTTAGAAAAAATACACTCAATTGACATATTTCGAGGTATGAAACTAAAATGAATGTGCATTTCCAATGTTTTGTACTTTGGTTTACTAATAACAAGAATTGATGGATTATAATAAGTAATTTGGAATTAATTGTTACAGTTGAGAGATTAGTGAGTTAATATGTATGTTTAGCTTAGGAAAAATGTCAAGTGGCAAGACAAGTTGACACATAAAAATTTAGGATGACTAGGCCTATGAATAATTGACACATGGTAGTAGAATTGAGTGACAAATGGTAGAACAGTTGAGTGACATTTGTCAGTGTATAAAGAGAATAGGTGGCTTGCATGCACATATGACAAGCATCATTATAGAATAATGATAGTTTGCATCTAATGAATTGAACTATTGTAGAAGATTGTTTCATCTCTGCATTTGTTGTCTTCTTTCTTCTTCTCCTCCCTCTCACCACCAAGAACTCCCTTCTTCCTTACAGCTTTCAACTTTTTCCTAAGTTCTTTCGATTATCACCTTGTGCTTGAGATGGTCTTGCATGCATGGAATGCCAGGTTAGCTTGATAATTGAGGAGGCAATTATGCTGATCAAGTAAGTAAAATACTGATCTTTTGTGATATATGTTAATAGAACTTAATGATGACTGAATTGGGAATGGATTGATTGTGATATTTGTGTTACATAAGTGCTAGAAAATTGATGCATGAATGGTAGTTTCTATTTTGTTTTTGATTCATGAAAATAGTAGGTTATAGGCTGTTATATGGATGAATTAGGTTGAGGTTTGAAGTATAAATGAAGCTAAATTCATGCTAAAGATAGGTGTTATTGAAGTGGACTTGAATTTGGAAAAGTTAGGACTATATGTATGATGTTCTCAAATAAATGGTGAAGAAACAAATAAGTAGAGTTTTGTGAGATTTATGTAACCAATATGGAAGCTATTTAAACCTAAATTGAAGTAGCTTTTGAGAGTATAAATTTTGGAAAATTTGAACTATTAATGATGATCCTAAGTAGATGAAATTCGTAAAGAACTGAGGGAAATTGGATAGTGCACATTGGGGCACTCATCCCACGATTATGGGAAGGTCCCCTACGATCGTGGTCAAGGCTTTGAAATGAAAATTTTTTGTTTTATGTAATTGTTGAACCACATGAGAATAAGTCACTTTACTTTGGTGCATTTGAATTTGATTGGGGCTTGAAATGAACTTAGATTTTTTCTTGATTAATTGGTTAAAAGCTTGATAAGTTTAGATTGTTAATTGATGTCATAACTTAAGGAATGGATTGTCTAGACATTATGAGTTGTCAAATGAATAAAGGTGTTCTTATAAATGCAAATATGATCTTAAGGACATGAGTAATATGTAATAGGCATGAATTAATAAGCATTGATGAACATAAGGAAAGTATCAATGAGAATTGAATAAATGTATGATTGACGAATTTTAGAGTAATCAAACTTACTCAAGGTATAAACCTGAATGCAAAGTGGTAATATACAAGCTATAATATTTGAATAGTCAAATTCTTCGTATATGAATACATACTCAGAAAGTCAATTGAACATGCATTGAAACATGACATAAATATTTATGAATGATTGAATAATCATATGATTAACCAAGTTAGTGATTTATGAACTATGTGTGTATGTATGATGATAAACATGCAAGGTGATTGCAAACATCTAGACATTGTCAGATCATCAAGGCAATAACTTATCTGAAGTGTGCTGTGAGTTAACCTAGATGTTTCTCACTATGATTGAATTGTTTTGGGTTAACTTTTAGTTATTGAATGGTTACTTATATGATTGCTAAGATTTCAGACATTGTTGGTCTGAGGAGTTTGATACTTAAGACTGTATATGGAAGTGTTTTCAAATTGTATGTGTACTCAAGTGAATGTTGACTGTCAGACTCAAGTATAAAGAATGTGATAAATGATATGAACATATTGAATGAAAAGTATTGATAGCATATTATGTGAATTGATGCATGACATTACATTGATATGCATGATCAAATAAAGGAGTTTTGATCGGAGTGGCCAACGTGAAAAAGAGCTTTAAGTTTAGAAATTGTGCACAAAGAGTCACAGGCTCAGTTAATAATTAGTTCGGTATCCACAACGAATACAGGACAGTAAATGAACTGAGCCCAGTATTCACAATAGATACAGGACAACAAATAGACGCTCAGTCACAACAAGGTAAAATGAAAATGGAGTCATGTGTGCTTTTGTATATAAAATTATACATGTATCATATGAATGATTGTGATGAATTATTGAATTGTTCTGAAATAGTTATATGCAATATTGGTATACATTACTTGTTGAAATACAACAAAATGAAAATGAAATGGAAACGATGTGTGCATTTGTATATACATCCCTATATGTATCAAATGATCAAATTGAAATGCCTTATTGAATTAAGATGAATTATTGAATTATCTGAAAATCCGCTGAATCAATGGTGAATATGATGTAAATACTGAATTACATATTAGAGTTGTTGAAGTGTGATACAATGTGATATAGTTTGTTTCTATGATTTGACTTGAGTGAGCACATCGATGATGGTTCACTCATCGAGTTTTACAAACTTATCAAAATTGTAACGTTATTCTTTAGGATTAGAAGAGATCTAGCTAGGCTAGTTGGAGTATAGCTACTACATTTGGACATGAGTTAATGGTCGGGATCAATTGTACCTGCAGATGTTTATAGTGATTATGCATCAAGAATAACATTTCTTAATTGTTGTAAAATGTGCGTGTGAATTTTGAAATGTAATAAGATTTATGACTGGATATGTTTGTAAATGAAATGGGCCAAATTGAATATTGGTTTTCTTATGATATGTGTGATGCCTTAAAATGTGTTAATGTGATTGTCCTAATGTGTCATTCCTATAGGGTATGGTCTCAAATATCCTCTGGTATGTCGGACATATGCTTTATGAGAGTGGTATGTTATATTAGTCTTTGCTCGTGGAAAAGCAAGATTACCATAAGGGCTCCTCTTTACCCATAACAAAGAAGATGTTGTATAGATGGTTGAAAGAAGAAGATAATAAATTTCTATGTAAAACTTAGCGAGTAAACGTAGGCTGAGGATTGTTTGATCAAACCATTATAAATTGATTTTCATTTCTTCTTACCTATTCTCTTTAATTATTATTATGATTGGTTTAAGATTATCGCACATGAATTTTTCATAATCGTTTATTAGAATAGATAATTCATTCATTAATTTTTAAATAAAACAAAAAATAAATACATATAATTCACCCTCTCTCTCATGTGTCATCTGAGGACTAACACCAAAAGCCACATTTTGGTAAGTCTTTAATGATAAAAAACAAGAATAAGTAAAAATTGAATTACATGTATTTACATTGAAAATGTTGATACCAAAAACTTATGAATCTAAAACGAATTGAATTTTTATTTTATTAACTAGAAAATTATGTTAAATTTATGGTTAAATAAATGATTTTAATCAAAATAAAGTTATTATACTAAAATGAGTTCATTTTAAAGATTACTATTATTTAGAAGTTAAACTTCAAAAGAAAACCTATACTCTTAATTATAAACATAATCCAAATCTATAACTAATATAATAAAAAGCAAAGTTGATAAATTAATATTATATATTTAAAATAAATTTAGGTAAAATTTAAATACACATAAGACATATAATACAAAAGATAGTTGGGTACTCTCTAATTAATATTAATCATAAAATTTATTAATTTTATATGTTAAGTGCATCGAAATTTATGTGGTTATGAAGTTAAAGAATTTATATATATTAATTTTTTTAAATTAATTTTAGGTTAGTTATAAAAACTAAAATTAATATTCTATACATGTATTTTTAGTAATTATCAACTATAATAATCCATGATAGTCACTATAAACAATATTTTTGAAAGAGACCCTACATTAATTTTTTTATATAATTTCATCATTAGTTTGCTATAAAGAAATCTTAAATATTTTAATAGGAAACGAGACTGATCCACTTCACACTAATACAGGACTAGATTGTTCATTTATACCATACAACTGGTTCGTTTTGGTTTTATGACATAATTATTAAAAGACTTTTTTTATCTTATGTATATTCGATTAATTAATTGATATATAATATAAAGTTTATTGGATAAATGTATATAGTAAATGAAATTGTGATGAGATTATAATTATGAGATTCATATTACATTTACGTATTTTCTATAAATTGTTCCTAGTCATTTTTCTACTAAAACTAGATATTAATAGATCAGAAAGTTTAGCACATATTTTTTTAACTTATGAAAAAAGTAGTCAATGTAATAGATTAAAGATATTTAAACAAACATATGTTTGCATATTAGAGAATAAGTTCATTGAACTTACTCATTATGAGAATTCTATTTGTTATATTATATATATAAATTCTTGTTGTGATAATTGTATAAGTGATCTTTTGAATTGAGATCTCCAAAGAGTCTTGTATAAGGATTGTTATATTTTGATACTAGTTATGACCTATCTTTGTCAATGATAGATCAATTGATAGTCATTGTCTATAGTATGAACTATATGAAGGTTATTGAGTGATCAATATAAAATTTATTACCTAAAGTGATTAGAAAGAATGTTTCATTATTATCAACAAATATAGCTTTAAAAAAACTTTGAAAATGGTGGAATGACACCTTAATGATAGTTTTTAAATGTGATTGATATAATCAATTACCAATAGTGGATAACTAATATTATTGGACTTAAGATAAAGTAGACAATAATATTATGTTTTACATCTAATCAAAACATTATATAATGAAATGATTTAATATTATGGAAAAATCATGCATAAAAGATCAGTTAAAACCACTTTGAAATTCTTAAAACGATATGTTGCTAGATGCTAATCTTGATTTATGGATATAAAATATTTAGTTAGAGAATAAAAGAAAAAATTACAAGGAATGTATTATCTAATCTTAAATATGTTAAGATTATGATTTATATAATAATAATATATTTAGGAATTTAATGGATCACACACAAAAAACAATTAATAAGATAACATGGTAACGTAATCAAATTATATTTGATTGTAAAGTTTAAAAAACTTGATGATCAAATATAAGATATTTTATATATAAGGACCAAATTATATATTAGATGTTATTTGTACATAATTAGTATTTAATAAGAATTAATTATAATTTAAATTAAAGTGTAATTAATGGTATTTAATAAGGATTAATTATAATTCAAATCAAATTGTAATTAATGGTATTTAATAAGAACTAATTTTAATTCAAATTAAAGTGTAATTAAAATTAAAATTATATTTTAACTAAATTATTAAAAAGTCAAATAGTCCTATTATAAATTGGAATAAGCTTTAAAGAGCCAGCAGTCCTTACTTGCCCCTCTTTATTCCAGTTATAAAGTTCTCTTAACGAATTTGCGTGAAAACTATTATAGGCCATAAATGTGTGTAGTTACGATAATCAATTTAAAAAACAATTCAAGGGAAACTCTAAGAAAAATGATTAAGGTATACAATAAAGTATGACTTATGTTTATATTTTATTGTGCTTAAGCATCAATAATGTGATATAATCTAAAGAGATCTTGACTATGAAGAAATTAATTAAAAAGTTTCGTACCTCTTTCATCAATTTTCTAATAATAGTATCAGAGACATCTCTTACGGTCTGTTTGGTTAGCGTCTTCAATATGTAGGGACGAGACATGACAGGACAGAACAGGACAGGACAGGACGGAAATGAGATGTTTGGTTGCGGTGGACAGAACAGAGAAAATTGTCCTGTCCTGAGGACAGAAATGTGTTTGGTTGCAGTGGACAGGACAAAAAACAGTGTTTAATGACAAAAATGCCCCTGCAGTATAATGTATTGGAAAGATGTAATTCATTGGTTATTTCATAATTGTGTCAATATTTATATGAAGTGTATTTGCAACTCTAATAACATTAATTATCTTATTAATTATAATTTTTGTTATAACAATTATTATTGATACAATTAATATTAATTTTTGTAATTGTTGTTATTATAATTCATTGGTTATTTTATAAGTGTATCAATATTTATTTGAAGTTTATTTGCAACTTTAATAATATTAATTATGTTATTATTATAATTTGTGTAATCACAATAATTAAAATTAATATGAATATGAATATTAAGTCAAATTATGTCATCATCATTATCATTGTTATCATAATAATTTTATGATTATTATTAGTATTATTATTATTAATTTATTGTTATTATTTTGATCAGTATTATTATTACAAGGTAACTGAAATAAAATTAATTATGTTATTATTATTATTATTATTAACATTATTTAGGGCAAAATAATTTAATAAAATCATTTCATTATAAGGTTGACAATTCCATCAAAAGGTAACGGTTCACTCCCTTCACAAGCAGTATTGAAAAACACAAAAGCAAATGAAAACTCAAGAGAAGCAAATAGATGATTGCCTTAGGAAAAGGAGGTACTCCCAAAGCCTGGATACTGTGATCGGAGTCACTTGAAGCTATCAACTCGTCCAGGCTAACCACAGTAGGGCTCTCCCAAACTAACAAATCCGGGTAACCATCAGCGTCGCAGAGCTGTGCCCGTGTATGCTTGGAGAAGAGCTGATTTGTTGAGTGAACTTCGCGATCGCAGGCAAGGCATAGCTTGGCAGAGTCAGCTCTGCAATAAAGAAGTGTTGTGGCTTCGTTACAGTAATCACAGAGCCGTCCTTTTTGCTGATCCTGTTTGGGTTTCATGGTCTACTCTTGATTTTTAGATGGTCTTCAGTGATCTGGCTGCCCAGACATCAACCAATGTCTTTCATGTCTTCGGTGTGAGTGTGACGAAACAGTTAGAAAATGTTAAGTAGTTGAACGAAGCGAGAGAGACGAAGCAGATGAACGAAGATGACGAAGAAGCAGAACGCGTGTAGGTTTCGGTCAGAACAGGGAGTCGCACGTCTTTTGCCATTCTTGTCCTACGGACAATATTTCTCTATACCTCACTTTGGGGTTGGACAGAAATTGTTGTCCTTACCTGCTGAAGACAGAACAGAAATTAACGAAGACAGCAACCAAACATTCTCAAGGACAGGACTTTTATGTCCTTATCCACTGTCCTCAGTCCCGAAGGACAGTAATTTTAACCAAACACAGCCTAAGAAAGATATCGCGCGTGGGATGATGACGATAATATCAACTGTATTTACAACTAAATAAATAATTATATTACTTGAAAATTTTCATCACGTCTTGTTGTTGTCATTAAGTATATATACTAAGAGCGAACGGGATGGACGACCACTGAATAGATCCCTATCGTCCATTTAATCCAGCGGCTTATATTATTCTTTCCTTCTTTCTGTTTATTGAATGTTGTGTCTTGTCTTCTCTTCCCGCGATATACAGGCAATCTTCTGACCCAATCTTATTCTTTCTGTTTATTGAATGTTGTGTCTTGTCTTCTCTTCCCGCGATATACACGCAATCTTCTGACCCAAATATTTTGTCAGGCGCGCAATGCATGGCCTTGTGACTGCTTA
>JAOSBK010000007.1:7023773-7041800 GCA_027568895.1 Erythroxylum shatona | reverse complement strand
TTGAATATATATTATAAATCATATCAGAGTAGATATGTAAAAAAAAATAAACATTATATTTATGAGTGTTGAGTGGAACAAAAAGTTGTTACACAATGGATGCAACAAAGGATAAATTTGATAAAGAGTTGATAATGAAGTGCTAACATTTCCATATATGAATAAATAAAGGAAAAAATGTAATAAGTATGCAATCGATAAATAAGGTAAACAATACATTTAAAAAAACATCTAAGAAACATGATAATCTAAGCATTTAAGAAATTAGGAAAAAAAATTTAAAGTTTAGAAAATAATATCGGTCGAATCTGCCGCAAGATAAATAAAGGATTAAAAGATATCAAAGAAAATTAATACATGATAATAGAATGCAACTAAGTATAAAAAATAAGGTAACATTGGACATGCAAGTCATGAAATACACAAATTTAAACAAGAAATTAATTATGATATAAAGGAAAAATAATACGTGATGAACAAGTATACCATAATATTATACAATATATTTATGTAACATAACTATACATACCGTAGTAGTGGAAGAATGGAGTAGCGAATAAGTAGAAAACCTAAAAAAAATGGAGTGTAGATGCAGTTAGAATAATAAGATAAGGAAAAAAAATTTAATCCGAAAAAGGAAATGATATTTACAAAAATAAAAACGAAGCAGATTATTTTATCAATGAAAAAAGTAATAATTGAATAATGTTTAAATTTGATAGTTTTTGGTTAGGGTTTTTACAACTGTATTTATTGCCTGTATTTATTGCTTCTGTAGTTCAGGTGAAATGCTGGAGAAAGGAAATTAGGTGATAGTAAATAAATTTGACAAAAATGTAATAAGCAGAAGATAAAGATACGGTTTTATTGAAATTATAAATAGGAAAAATAGGAAAAAAGTAATGGACAAAAGAATGGCTTACTAATATGAACGGTTGTTGTTTGTTTGGTAAAATAGATGACGCAACTTTTAGTGTTTTTTCTTTCTGCAATGGAGGATCTGATGCATTTAGGTTAAACAAGAAGAAAGTAAAAGAAGAGGGTAGTTCAGAGAAGTAAAGTTTGGAGGGAGAAATTGTTTGATTGGTTAAGCTAGATATGATTTGAGGGTTAAGTTAAAGGAGAAAAGTTTTAAAGTTAAAAGATAAAGGTGTTAATGGACCGTCTGTGAGGGCAAAAATTTCGATGTAACTCATTTCAATCACAAAGAAATGGCTCAGTTGTCTAATAAAACTATTACTTGAAGAGTTGTGCTGCATTAAATGACGGACAGTGCTCGAAGATGATAAAGTAAAACAAAAGTGTTTTTCCTAGAGATACGTTAAAAATAGCTAATGTGTGTAGAGAAGAGGAAGACACTTGAATATTGGGTTTTCAAGAGTAGATTGCGTTACATTAAATGAAGACACCTAAATATTGGGTTTTCAATAGTAGATTGCGTTGCATTAAATGATGACTGCCACATTAAATAGGGTAAAGAGAAGCGGATCTCCAAAGTAAAGATAGGGTGACTTTTCGCAAAATTAACTAATAAACTAAAAAAGAATTTAATCATTCATAATTTAAACAAGAACAAAATATAAACATATTATAAATATAAAATTAAATTAATAAGTTAAATATGATTGATATATTGATGAATTTAAATCTAAGTAAGTGATAAGTAAATTATTAAAAAATAAAATGTGATGATTAGATTAAGGTTGGAGTTAGAGAAATAAGATGATTTAATTTGAATTAATTTTAACATAATAAAGCATTGATGAGTGTAACAAATTTATTAAGTTATAAGTATTAGAAAAGGCTAAAAGAAAAACAATTATGTTAAGAAAATATTAGTATTAAAGTAAATCAATCAGTTAAAGATGATTGATATATAGATGAATTTAAAAGAGTTCATTTTAATATAATAAGGCATTTATGAATATAAAGAAAAATTAGGTAATTATTAATTAAAATTAATCAAAAATGGCAGAAAATATATGAGCAAATTATTAATAGTTAAATTAAAATTAGTTAATTAAT
Organism: Erythroxylum shatona; assembly: GCA_027568895.1. Classification (NCBI taxonomy): domain Eukaryota; kingdom Viridiplantae; phylum Streptophyta; class Magnoliopsida; order Malpighiales; family Erythroxylaceae; genus Erythroxylum; species Erythroxylum shatona. Next base: position 7,039,775 of record JAOSBK010000007.1, on the reverse strand, counting down.
TAATTAAATTTTAAAGAGCACAAATTTTTTTATTGGTGTTAAATATACTATCATTAATACTAATTAGTGATATTATATATATATATATATATATATATATATTTGTTATTATATAAATTATGATATTTTAAGGATGCACTAGATTTTGAGGATGCATTGGTACAAGTAAAGGTATCAAAAAAAAGGGTATGCATAATCAAGTTATCATTCGTCTTCCCATGTCCGGCATCACGCCGGCGCCTCCACCGGAAGGCGTGCGTTCTTTCGCACAGGCTCTCACGGGAGCAAAGCCATCCCCCCGAATAATGTTGCAGCCACAGCCATCTGAGATTAACTTTGTGTCTCGGCCAAAAATGTATAAGGGGGAACTGACTTTTTTCCTTACCAAGGAGGAAGAAGCACAACTTGCTGCACCTTTTAAATTGGCGTTGGTTGGAAAATTAACCAAAGGTAGGCCGAAGATGGAATTCCTAAGGGCATCGTTCGAAAAAATCAGCTTTAAGGGTAATTTTACCCTAGGCATGATCGACTACTGACATGTCTTAATTTGTTTTGATCTTGAGGAGGGTTACTAATGTTGTTGGTTGAGAGCCATTTGGACGTTTGACAGTCATATCATGAGAGTCTTTAAATGGTCGACGGATTTTCACCCGGATCATGAATCCTCTGTCGTTCCAATTTGGGTATCTTTTGAGGGTTTGTCAATTCATTGCTTTAATGAGAAATATCTTCATTGGATGGCAACAATGATAGGGGTTCCACTGAAAATTGATGTTCCAATGTTAAATCTTTCCAGGCCCTCGATTGCTAGAGTATGTATTGAAGTCGATCTGTTGAAGGATTTGCCGATTCGTTTGAGATTGGGTACGGAAGAGAACTCATATTTTCAATCGCTGCTGTATGAGAATATGCCTTCATACTGTCGTCACTGTCGGAAGGTAAGCCATAAGGTGGATGATTGCCGCCATAAGCAGCACAAGCCTTCTATTACTGATGCTGCTATGGATTCCGATATTGATTTAGCTTAAAAAAAAACTCTCGTTCAGGTTTGGAAGGCTAAAGACAGTGTTGTCCTTGTGCCATCTGCTTCTGGCCTGTCCGTGCAAGATAAGGATGCAACTCCTATCGATCTCTCTGCTCCTACAACTGTTTCTGAGTAGAACGCTGCTGTTGTTACCGACTTACCTTCTCCTTGCCTTCCATTGTCCTCTCGATTTGTGAAATTGTCTGAGCTTGATGAGGCCACTGGTCATTCTATTCAACCTGTACCATCTGTTCCCTGTTCCCAATCCCGTGATGAAGTTATTGAAATGGTTGATGACGAAGAGGTTGATGAAGCTATCAAATGCGAAAAGCTTTCTGATTTCCTAGCCTCTGAGGTTGTGTTATCTAAAACACGCCCTGCTGCTACAGTTGTGGTTATCGTTCAGGCTGATGTACCTTCTGATACAGATGTAGCTCCGGTTGCTATATATGGGGCTTCTACCGATGTGGCTTCAGTTGATAAGGTTTTAGTTGCACCAGTTTCGGCATCTTCTGCTGCTGTTGTGGTTCCTATGCATGAGTTGGGTGAACCATCGATGATGGTTTCTCATTGAGTTCGTAAACTCACCCAACATTGCAATTATTTTTTTCAGGAAGTGAAGAGTACCCCGTTAGACAAACGGGAGTATGATTATTGCAAGCCAGTCAGAGTTTGAGGTCGGGATCAGTTCACGTCTGCACTAGGGTCATTCTGATTTATATGTATATTTGTATTTTTGCAATTTCTGCAGAATAGTACTATTATTGTAGAGGGCCCAATTGATAAATGTTGTATTGTAATGTGATTACTGAAAATGTTCAGAAACGACATTGGGCCCAGTTGGGTCACGCATTTCTGTATATGATATGGTTGAGTGCTTTTGAGCGTCTTTTATGACTGAAATTGTGTTATGATTGAAAATGTTTTCGTATTAAATCGGACCCAAATTGTTTCCTGATTTCCGCGCATGTGATTGATTTTAAAAAGAAAAATGTCATACTCAGTATTTGAACTGTTTTGACTGCTCTAGCATACCACCCTCGTGAGGTACGGGCTCGGATGTCACCATTGATATCGGGTTCGGGTCTTGCAGGAGTGGGATGCTACAAGTTAAGGGTACGCTTAACCTTGGGGTGAGTATAAAACTTATTCCTCAATCTATTTATAAGAAATTGGATCTAGGATAGCTAACAAACATGTGTTTGCAATTAGCTGATAGGTCAATCCGTTATCTGAAAGGAATAATGGAGGATGTGTTAATAAACGTTAGAGGATTGATTGTTCCTATAGATTTTGTTATCCTAGACATGGGGGAGGTTAAAGAGCAAGGGAAGGAGCACACCATATTCCTAGGAAGGCCTTTTATGGCCACTACCAATACCTCGATTGATGTGAAAAATGGGAAATTAAGCATGACTATTTTGGGAGAAACAGTTGAATTTTCAATCTTTAATATTGAACCTATTCCTACTACTACTACTTCTAAAAACTATTCTTTCATTGATCAAATTAATACTGCATATTTGATTTTGCATTGCAGGAAGAAGAAGACAAGAAGACTTGGTGAAAGAATTTGATAATTGTTATCAATTGCTAAACGATGCAACTAAGGTAGAGGTGGGCAAATTCTTAGAGAAAAATCCCAATGAAGAGAAGAAAACAGTGGAGTCAGTCACCTTGGGCGATCCACCTTGAGCATGATGGTTGAGGTGTCCAGCTAAAAGACATTAAAGAAGCACTAAATGGGAGGCAACCTGTATAATTTATATTATGTTTTTTAATTATTTGTTTGTTATTCCTTTTTAGTGAAAATCGATGTAATCTGTTTGCTATGTATGCACAAGCCTACTTTTTAATCTCTTATATTTGTCTTCCTTGCAGTTGTTCTCCACTTCTTAATATAGGAAGCCATGCTTCACACTGCATCAACACAGCCCACCCTTTCGTATCGTATTTTTATCTTTGTTTTTTATTAGTTTTAATGCTTATCCTTGTTCGTGTTATTTTGTGTTGTATATCCCTTGTTTACCTTTTTGTATCACAATAGGAACAATATGATATTTAAGTCTAGGGGGAGTCTTAGTAAAAAAAAAAGAAATTTATTATTTTTTATGAATGTGTGTTTGTTTTGTCCCCTTTAATAGTTAGAGATGCATGGTTATTAAATAAACTCGATTTGGATTAGAAATGCATAATATGAGTGAATGAGTTTACTTGCATGCTTAGGCTGATTGACTTGGATTTTGATTAAAGGGACATTAGCTTGTTGTTATAGACGAATGAAACTTTTTCATTTGGTAAGAATTTGAGCCCTTTGGAAATATTTAACACTAAATTCAAATATTCTTTGCTGAGAGTATTCTTTCATGATTAAGGAACTCTCAAACTTACTTGCAAATATTAGTTAAGATCATATAATCTTATGCACACATTGAAATGATGAAGGCAACTAGGATTTACCCCTTTTGCTTAAAAAGTCACCATAATGTTGCCATTAGTGAACCGCCTTTGAGCTTAACATGAAATCTTTTCTTTCTTTAAACCCAAAATATGAGCCTTAACCTTAATTATTTATCCTCTTTGTTGTATTTACCATAAAGCAAGTTAAGCATTTGAATGTGTATGATTAGGTTTATGGAATAATTGTTTGAATAAATGTGGGGGGAGTCATAGGATATAGTTGGCTATTGCATTAGGAATGAGTATGGTTATAGTAATTATCTCTCCTCTATATTTTTCTTCTTTTGATTTCCTTATTTTAAAAAATAAAAAAAGATAAAATAAAAAAAGATAAAAAAAGAAGAAAAGAGAAAAGAAAAGAGAAAAAGAAAAAGAAAGAGAAAAGAAAAGGAAGGAAGAGAAGATAGCCAAAAAATGAAAAGGAAGAGGAGAGACATAAAAAAAAGGGAGTGCTAATTTTGTAGTTTTAAATGGTCAATTAATTTTGTAGTTTTAAACTATGATTTTTCCTTTTTTCCTACCCTCAGCCTGATCTCATTGCAACCAAAATAAAGACCTTCAGATTGATGTTTATGTTCGATATGAGTGGTGGAGATTAGATTAGTAAGTAAGCCTCTAGTAGATGCCTTACATGAAATGAATTATGAGTGAATGTATCTTACCTTTGAATGCTTGAGACATTAGAGAGTGGAGTGAGTGTGTAGCACACTTATTGACGGTTCTTTGAATTGAAGTACTTGTTGATTTTGGCTAAATATCTAAATATGCAAAGAATAGCTTATTCATGGAGTATTATGAGTCTCAAGTTCTTAGGTTGTGTTTCTTGACATGATCGTCGATATCTTTGAATATTATTTGGGAAAATTGTTGTTTTCATTATTTGTTCTTGTATAGTCTAGTGTTCTTTATTTTGCTTGACGAAAAGCATAGTTTAAGTGTGGGGGAATTATTGTGCCAAATTTCTTTTGACTTTGCTTGCTTTCATATCTTTATTTTGGTTATAAATTCTTATGTTTTGATCCAAATGAGAGATGAATTGAGTGAAAATTGTATAAATATTGCATGCATGTTAATTAGATTATTTTGTGAATTTTGCATGACAAATGAAAGTTCAAATAAATTTTTCATGAGCAGAAAAAAAAAGAAAGGTGGTGAGTAAACTTGTCACCACCGTAACAAGTTAGTAACGATGGTGACAAGCTTTGTTATAGTGATGATTACACTTGTCACCACCATACAAGTTAAGTCACGGTGGTGAATACACCACCATCCCTCACAAGGGTGACAAATATAGTCACCCCCATGAATACTCCTTAGCATTCACTTTAATTATGTTACATGGCAGCTACAAGGGTGAGGGCTCGAAACCCTAAACCTAGAGTCATACTACAAATAGAAAGAAGAGAAAAAGGTGGCGGCATATTCTAACATTCCTCGTTCTATCACTGGACACACATTCTTAACATAAACTCCTTCAGGGACAAAACAAATAGAGAGAAAGAGGGAATATAAGAGAAGTAGAGAAGAGCTTCAATCGAGAAGATAAAAGAGAGAAAAAGCAAAGAAAGGAACCATATGTCAAAGTAGCGTGAGTAGCCAATCATCTAGGTGAGAACGAAGGAGCAATAAAAGGTGATAGCCAATGTCGGAAGCTTAAGAGTGGCTGGAGATCACTGCAACTCCCTCATCCAAACACTCGTTTGCTCATTCTATTTATTATTTCTCTGTTGCTTTATTGAAGTTACTCCTTTGTTGGTTGATGGACTCATACTTTGTTGACTTTTGATAGTTTATTTCAATTATTCACTTGGATTATTACTTTACTACTTCTCTTATACTAATCAAGGTGGGATTGAAGTATTTGAATATGATGAATCTTGTTATTTCTATGATGGTTGATATCTTTCTTTAGGATTAATGTAACTATTTTAGTCAAATATGCATGATTGAGGGATTATGTTGTTTTCTTATGTTTTCTATAGTTTCTAAGCTAAATGGATGTAATAACATGACCAAACTTTGCATCATTTTAGTAATAAACGAAGGAACGAGATATGAAGTTTAATTATGGAATTAGAAGCTATAGACGCTTAAGTTATGAATTAGAAATATATTAACTTAAATGGGTAATTTTTAGTTGGCTTTAGTAATTAATTTGGATGATAAACTTGTAGATTAGTTTGTTATTTGAATCGATTTTAGAACCTAATTCGTAATTTTAAGAAGATAACTATCCAATCGTTTCCCCTTTGTCATGCATAGGAGATTAAATTAGTGAAATTAATTTTCAAGAGTTTCCCACTTCGTTTATCAATCCATTTGTTCTCCCAATTAATTTCATTTACTTTTCAATTTAATTTGGTGATTTTTAAAGCCTTCACTCAATAAATCGGGATAGAGTATTTAAGATTAAATTTGTTTTTGTTTTTATTCAAGGTTAATTTAAGTGAACTAATTTCACCTCCGTGGGAGACAACTCTGGGTAATCAAATACAACTACCTCATTTACATGTGAGTAAGTTAGCCTAGGTATTTTTAAAACTTATTTTGGGCACAACAATTCCTAAATGCTAACCCTTAAAACTCTAAAGATGTATAAACTAATAGCTTATTTCAACACCACATACTGAATGATCTCTAAAATCATTATGGATAGATTAAAATTGGTCTTGGCAGCTTATATTGATGTATCATTGGGAGCTATTATGGTGGACAAATAGGAGATAATATCTTAATTGTTTAGAATTATTAAAGAACTATAATAGGAAGAGCATAAGTATAAATTTTGTTCTTAAAATAAATTTTGATAAAGGTTTTCATTCTCATTATTGATCCTTAATTTTAAATACACTCAAACCTTATAGATTCTCACGTAGTTTTGTAACATGTATTGAATAATACATCACTATAGTTTCTTGTAATGTCCTAATTAATGGTGAGCTAACAAATATATTCAAAGGTGTTAGTGGCCTGAGGCAAGGAAACTCTGTATCTCATATATGTTTATCTTAACCTTAAAGGTCCTGGTCAAGCTCTCAAAGAGGATTATTTAGAAAAAGAAGTACTTTTAAGTATCACTCTAAGTGTAAGGAGGTGAAGATCACTAGCTTGACATTTATAGATGATTTAATTATATTTTCAGAAGCTAATACTAGTTCTTTAAGTTCCTTAATAAGGACCACTATCATCTTTAAAATCTTTCTATCTTGGCCATTAACAAGGAGAAAAGTACTATTTATCTTTCAATAAGTTCATTTCTTATTGCCTCTTGATTCTCTTCTATAATTGGTATAAGTACCCTTTGAAACTTCTCTTCCCTCTTACTTAAAAGATACATAATAGAATTTAGAAGTTATGTAATAGAAGTCTCACTTTAGCTAGAAGAGCTTAACTCATAAACTCTATTTTTAAATATCTTACTTATGTACTATGCTTCCCTATTAATATTCCCTCTAGCACTGCTAAAAAGGTTAAGGATTTTTTTTCATAAATAGATTTTTTTCAAGGATTCGATATAGAAAGTTAATTCTACTAAAATTTGTTTACTAAAAGATGAAGAAGGTTGGGAGTTTTGCTTTTAAAAACCATTGATAAAGTATTAACGAGAAAAAAAGAATTTGGAGATTATTCAAGGACAAGCAAGCTCTTTAGGTGAAACTAGTGCATGCATATTACTTGAAAGATGATAATTTTTTGATCATTTAGCCCAATTATAACTCTTCTTAAACCATCAAGCTAAGAGAAAGTGTTAGGTAGAAATACATGTATAGGATTGGTAACGAAACACTTTCTTCTTTTTGTTTTGATAATTGGAGCCTATATAGACCCATTGATGGAGTGTTAGAGCTTTCCTCATTGAAATCCTCAATTCTTCTCAATGCAGCAATAGGTGAGGTGATGGAAAATAGGTCTTTTAACTTTGAGCAGAGTCTAGGATCGCCTTTATTAAAGCTTATAGCAAGAATTAGGAGACAACTCTTTGCTCATTGGGTCAACCAAGGTTGCAGCCTCACTATCGGTAACAACTAGAAATTTCCCTCGATCACTTGACAACAGATAAGAAACAACTACTAAGGATAAACAAGAAAATTTGAAATGAATATGTTTTTCTTATTACTTTCATTAGCACCGCGACTCTTTTGCTTTTATGTAGCCTATAATTTTTTAATTTTTCAAAAAATAACCTTATAAAAATGATAAAATGAAATATCCTAGTTTTCTATCTTATTATATCATAAATTGAATAACCACTTAAACATAAATTATATTGATGTATATTTTATTAAATGTGGTCACGCTCTCTCTTTTTAAAAGAATAATATTGAATTCTTTTGATTTGTGAGACTATCATTCTATCCTAATAAATAACGAGAATTTAGCACAAGGAGAATAATAGCAATTGATTTAATTTATTCCTTTTAAATGGATAGATGATGAGTGTCATTAAGTGAAAAAGATAAAAGAGCCTTTTCATGGATTCTCACAAAAACAAAAAAGGAAGAAGTAATTTATGTTTCAGCAAAATCTTGGAAGGCCTTTTAGCTACTCCTTGTCTTATTAACCAACCAATAACACAAATTAACATTTGGTGGGGTTTCAATTAACTCATCTATACAAATCAACTGGTTAGCAAGTGTGGGAGTTCATCTAATATAGTGGCTCTTTGTGCGCATAAAAAAAAAACCGCTTTTCTGATAACCTAAGTAAGATTAAATTGTGATTTACCTCCTCACAACTTTATCGGGCCGGGATGTGGGACACCTAGAGTAACCGATTCCACCTTTTAATTGCAAGAAAAAGAAGGAGGAACTTAAAATTATCTTATCACCAAAAAATATGGATCGACTTGCATTCCAAAGCATTAAATGCTGCATTTACATGGTTGCCTCGCCTCTCTTTTTCTTAAAGGCCCCTTCCCATCTTGATCCATAGACCATAAATAAATACCTTTAACTAAACAATAAATGCGACGGAGAAACCAGAAAATACAAACCAAATTGAATACTTTTCTGTTCCGCTTACTTGCAATTAATAACAACCATTTCCAAATTTCCATTCCTTTATATGACTCAGCTTATTACTCATTCATACATACATACATATATATTTATTTATACATATGAAATTTTCTATTCCTCTCTCTCTGTCTCAGAGCCGAACTGAAGGAGAACTCTTTTTGCTCTCTCCCTAGCCAAGAACAAGAAAACGAATACCCAGAGAAGTAGAAGACGTTTTGCGTGACATGGCAGCTGATGTGAGTTCTCTTATGAGGATTTTGAGTGGATATATTGATGATCGGACGGTAGTTAATGAAAGCGCCGGTGGGAAAACAACGGCTTTGAACACTATGGATTTGCTTGGGAATAGTGGTGGTGATTCTGCAAACAACCAGTCCCAAGAGTTGGACCTTGATTTGCAGGTCCCTAGTGGATGGGAAAAGCGTTTGGATTTGAAGGTTATTCTTTTTTCCTCTTCTCTGGGTTTGTTTTGTTTTATTTCCTCGGAAAGTCTCCACAAAATTAAACATGAATAAATTAGTCATCTGAATTTGCATAAGATGCTTAAAGTTTCTTTCTTTGTTTTTGTTCTCACTTCTTGTTTGTTGTTTTGTTGGCCTTAGACTCGAATCTTCAACGCCCTTACTGTAAGTCTAATACATAACATGTAGAACATGTTCAGGTCATATCAAAATTGTTTCTGTAGTTTTAAAATAGTTTTAATGATTTATCTGTTTGTAGGGTTGTACGGATATCTTTTTGTTTTTTCATTTGGTTCCTGCGAAGGTTGAAGGCAGAGGAAGTCATAAGTGTAGATTTATTCTTGTACTTCTTTCAGAGATTTCTAACCCTCAGCTGGAACTGCGGGGACTTCCCTCGGTTTTGCTTCTCAATTTAATGGCTTTAAATTTCCAAGCTTCCAAAACAATGTTTTTATTTATTTTGTACGAGTACTGAGCAGCAAGTATTGAAAATTTTTATTTGATTCCTTGAAAAAGTTGTTTCGAGTTCATTGCATGTCACTTCTTTCCATGTCAGTAATTGAGGTCATAAGGATGAGTATTGTCTTGATATTTAATATCGTTCATTAATGCTCTGCAACTTCCAATCCTCCTTACATGTTGTTCACTTTCATTTATTATTACCCTCATGCTCTTCAGTGATTACGCCAAATAATCTGTCACTACTTGAATTTAGTCCATTCTATTCTCAAGATAAGTGTAGTTTATTTGATCTGCCCTTTCTCTTGCAGTCAGGTAAAGTGTACATACAGAGATGCAATTCCTCAAATTCAGCCCCATCGTTCGTAGGTCATAGGCACCAGACTAATGAAACAGTGCCCAAGCTTCAAGATTTAAACTTCCCACCATCACCGTCCAAGATCACACTAAATCTATTTGATGACAGCAACCTGGAGCTTAAGTTAGTATCACCTTCGTCGTCGTCTTCGTCGTCATCGGGCAATTACCAAAGTGTATGCACATTAGACCGAGTAAAATCTGCACTTGAAAGAGCAGAGAAAGAACCGATTAGGAAAAGATCATTGCTACGCAAATCTTCGTTCGTATTGCCTTCACACTGTCCATCCTCATCTTCAATCAAAGAAGAGGAAAATGAGGAAAATTTTTCGCGAGTTGCAGCAGGGTGCCCTGGTTGCCTATCATATGTGTTGATTATGAAACATAACCCAAAATGCCCCAGGTGCAATTCTGTTGTTCCTATGCCGATGGTGAAGAAGCCAAGAATTGATCTCAACATATCAATCTAAGATGGACGATTCTGCAATATGATATGCCTATGATTTTGTAAATGACAGGAGTTAAGTTAGGGGCTTACAAGTTAGAAATGATAGTTAAAAGTAGTTTACAAGTAAAATTCATAAGTTTAATGGTGGATTGATCAATAATGTAATTTTCCACAATTTTATTATCCAATCAAAGGGTTTTACTATCTATAAATTGCTACAAAACCCTCGAAATTCTCAAGCTTGTTTCATCCATAAGTTTCCCATAGCTTGACTTGAAAAAACACAACTTTCATATTACAAGGTTGATTAATCGAGAAGATATCCTTACCTTTAGTGTCACTTACAATGGTGGTCCAGGGTGACTGGGAAGGTCATCAAATTTGTGCATGTTTTACACGGGCAGTAAGACCTTATACTGTTACTCACTGCACTTCAACTTGCGTGGAAGCTATACGTAGAGGCAACATAATAGCATGCATTTAATGAAGGCTTTTACTATAACATAAAAGATGGGCTAGGAAGCACGCCAATTCAGGTAAAGAGTGTAAACAAGCCATAAGAACTTGGAAGTGACGACACCATCTGAAACTTACCAACTTCTTCTACTATAAAACCAACTAAATTCAGAAAGCTACAGATATACAGGTTTTCGCAAAGAATTGAACGCCATGAATGTAAACACATTAAATAAGAGAATGCGACTTGTATCCATGCAACTATCGAGTAGATTTAAACAATTTAGAACCATCTTAGGTGGGGTTTGGAGCAAGTACTACTAGTAGTTCTGTGCCATCTCTGCACTAACTCTGGCACAACACATCATTAAAAAGAGGGGGTAGCAATCTATCTATGCAAAATTAAAATTTGTGGTTGCGTCCTTAAATGTTTGATAAGTGCATTCAACTACACTTTTGTCAAATTATCAAACTTTATAGTTGCTGCACGAAGCTAATTATGGCCATTTACTAGACCAATTCATTAATTTACCTAACTCTCAATAAATGAGAATTTAATTTGATCAAGATCTTAAAGTTTCCCCAACTACTTATTTGTATATGTTTTCATGTCCTCCTTGTCAACCATTTAATTAGAATCCTTGCACTTTTTTTTAATCATATCTTATGTTCCTTTTTTTCTTTGAATCACACAATCACTTCCAGGCAGAAAAGGGGTGAGACTGTATAAGACGACTTTATCACTTTGTATACCTAAATGTGTATTTAGATAGTAATTTAAGATGTAAGATACAAAGAAATACGGAGGTACATTGAAAAGCAAAATTGAAATGAGTAATAAAGATTATTGTTTTAGATTGAAATTAGAGTTATAAGTTGGTTTTAAAGGTTGTAGAAGAAGAAATAAATTGTAGACAAAGGTGGGACCAAACGCCAACTTTAGTTGAATCCTTATTAAATGAGCAAAAGGAGCATTTACCTAAATTTTCTTAGGTGACACGTTCATTATCATTAGTTCCCGAAGCTATTAAGTGTAATTAAGTGCAATTCAATTTAGATACCTAACAAATATTAAATGCGTATTTAATGCAAACGTTGAACCTTATAAGCTTAACTTTTAAGAATCCAAAAAACGAACATGTTGTAAATACATCTTATATTTTGTTTTTCATTTTCAAAAAATTAAAGAAAACATTTGGAAGGAACTGACCTTATATCCATCTATAAATATTGCTTATTTTACATGAAAATGGGCAGTCTTTGGTGTAATCACATGCTTTCATACTACATGTAAAAATTATCTACCAAGCAAAAATAATTATAGGATCATTCAATAGAATCATATACATTTTAGTAATTGATATATTAATATTAAAACGATAAAAAGAATATTTGGGTTGGAAGATATGATCATTGTTCTTAAAATTGTATAATCCCCTTTTAGAATATCTGTAAAATAGGAATAACTTTGCTCTTACAAGTGGCTGATATATACACAATGACCTTATAAAACCCAATAAACCTGCTCAAAACATCAAGCCTATAAAAGGATTAAAACTATAACCAAAGATCTATAGGGATTGTTTGACTCAATTGCAAACGAAAAGACTAATTAATTATAACCAATCTAGAAAAATTCTAATATTATCCCACTTAGAAAAGAAAAATTGCTGGACCCCACTTCCGGAGCTCAACATTCGGAGGCATTTAACGGTCGAAACTCATTGCAAATTTTTTTTAATAAATAATTAACACATATTCGGAAAATCGATAATTAAATCGGCCCGATTTATTTAAAACAATTTTTGTCACAAAGATGCAAACATTATTGAACACATCAGAGTTTCAGTAATTACTTGGGCCCATCACAGAACATAAAGCTTGTTTTCAAAATATCTTTACATTTCGAAAACCACCCATTTGCCTTAATACAAATACAAAATACAAAATACAAAATACAAAATACACATGATACAGTTAAATGTTTATGCTTCAGATGGTTCTAAACTACAAAAGAAAATTCTAAACTAACTCAATTACAAAAGTCTCTAACTATCTTGGAGTTCCAATGCCTCGCAAGGATCGCTAATCTTCTCTTTCTGCACCTGAGAAGGGAAGCATGTGGTAAGCTACATAGCTCAGTGACTAATATATTTATAGCCATTGGCAATAGACCAAAGTCAAGCATATGTATGTATATATATATATATATATATATATATCTAACAATTTTAGCATTCATACTTTATTCAAGCAATTAACATTCATCAAATTTAGCTCAAAATATAACACACAGCGTAAACTTCAGCCATTAAACACAGTCACTTTATCATGCACCATACATGAACATCTAAGGATGCAATGCACATCAATTGGCTCGAGGGTTCTGTGAACAAAACAAAGAAACCGAAGTTTGCTTCATGAACAAAACGAGTTCTTTTTTTGGATCTCATGGGCCACAAGCGGGCAGTTAGGAGAAGGCTTTATGTTGACATGCACATGACTACGAAACGGCTTCTCTCTCACCCAAACAAAGCACATAATCAATGCTCAAAAATCATTTTATCAAAATGAAATACTTTCATGCTCTTTCTTCTTTCCATTCAAATCAAAATGCCATGATACAATTCAATGGCATAACATTGATCAAAATCATAATTTAATTATATCAACATATCACACTTCTTCCACAATATGACAAAATCAAAAATCATCATGTATTTTCTATAAGTCAATTCCAACAATTTAACAAATATCCACACATAGGCAAGAATTTGCCTAATCACACAATAACTATAAATACATTACCCACCTAGTTCACTTGCAAAAATCCAAGTCAAGGTTGTTTTTCTCCTTGCTTTTGGGTAGGATCCTCTTGGTTCCTTTGATTCTTCACCAATTGAAGAGATCTTTAGCTCAAAGGGAAGCTCTTCTCTTCCTCTTCCTTTTTCATTTCTTGAACAACTTCAAAATCTCTTTTGAAGACTAAGAAAAATTAAACTCTAGCTCAACTCTCTTCTTTTCTCTCAAACAATCAAACACTCTCTCTCTTTCTTTCTCATTTTGATATTCTCTTCTGTTTATCCTTCCATTCACATTTTCTTCTTCATTTATAAGCAAGACAACACTTCTTCTTCCAATTATGCCCCTAATGACTCTGAATTGTCCCATTTGCCATTCCACTTATGCCTTATGTCTTTTATACTTAAGTGCCTTGCCAAAAGCACCTTTGAATATTCTAACATAATTCTTCCTTCTAGAAAAGTGTTCTTCCTTGTCTTAAGTGTCCAATGACACCAAAATCATTCCATTTGGTTTAGTGATTCGAAAGATACACTTCAAACATTTTTGGACTGTTCTTGTCCAAATCAGTATGCACTATGCACAACTTCTATCTGAAATTTATATATCTTAGAAACTGAATTAGATTTCAACTTCTTCATATCATTTGTAGCTCCATGCCTCTAGTTTATCTTGAAATAAGAATTATCTTATTCGGAGCTCTACTGATCAAAAAATCATCAAAACACTGAAGCATGTTTAGTAAAATATTCAATTCCTACTCTTCCAATTGATACCCTTACTTTGGTTCAATCCATCCCTTTCAAATCAATACCAAAACTATGACCTTCAGTGGAGACGCAAAAAGAAAAGTGTTAGGAATCTAAGGGTTCAAGAATCATTTCATTTGGAGGTCGGATAGCAAAATTGGGGCCGAAAGAGTCAAGCAAGATTTGATCCTCAATCATATCAAACTTGTCTCGGGACAAATGGCGTAACGTTCACTAGAGATGTTGGATTAAAATTATTTTAAGACAATTTCAAAGAGAAATTTGAGATCTACAACTTTGAAGAAGACCTTGAGCACAAATTCTATCTTTTGAAAGGTCAAAAATGGAGCAGAAGATAGGATAGGCAAAAAGACAGAAGAAGCAAAAAGCAGTAGAAGCAAAACACAGAAGAAGACACATCAGCAAAACACAGAAGAAGACGCGTCAGTAAAATACAGAAGAAGCGAAAAGATAGAAGAAGAAAAAGACAGAAGGTACAAAACATAGAAGAAGCAAAAGACAAAAGATAGCAAAGCACAGAAGAAACGGAAGACAGAAGGAGCAAAAGGCAGAAGATAGCAAAACATAGAAGAAACAAAAGACAAAAGGAGCAAAAGGTAGAAGATAGTAAAACACAGAGGAAACGGAAGATAGAAGAAACAAAAGGCAGAAGATAGTAAAACACAAAAGAAACAGAAGACAAAAGAAGCAAAAGGCAGAAGATAGCAAAACACAGAAGAAATGGAAGACAGAAGAAGCAAAAGGCAGAAGATAGCAAAACACAGAAGAAACAAAAAGCAGAAGGAGCAAAACACAGAAGAAGACTCGTCAGCAAAACACAGAAGAAGACGTGTCAGTAAAACATAGAAGAAACAAAAGATAGAAGGAGCGAAAGACAGAAGAAGCAAAACACAGAAGAAGCAAAAGACAGAAGGAGCAAAAGATAGAAGAAGATGACGTCATTACAGAAAAAGCAAAAGGTAAAAGATACGACTCCTCTCTTGCACATCTTCCTTTATGAGGACCATAGCTTTCAGCTCGGATGTCCAAAATGTTCATACTATATATCATTGGAAAACTAAAAGAAAGGTTTACAACTTTCTAGAAGACACAGTTTCTTTAATCTAGCCTAGATCGATTCCGAATTGCCCCCAAATTCGAAACACAAATTTACATTCATCCAATTTACTACACCCAATTCTCAACTCCATTTCAAATCAATATCACCCAGAGAAAATATAGTCTATGAATAATCATAAACACCAATAGCAGAACATACATGTATGTACTTATTCTTCATCAATAACTTACTAGACAAATTCAACTTCATTTTTTGCTTTCATTATACTTCTAACTTTCACCTTAATTCTTTTCATTTCAAAATCTCTTATCTACCAAAAACACCAAAGCAGAACATGGACATATCTACATTTCTCATTTATTAGTTCTAGTTTTCTAAAAAAAGTTTGAGGTCCAACAATTCTCCCCCCTTAAAGAATTTCGTCCTTGAAATTCTTACTTGAATGATCAACCAAATGGAGGTAACATTGTCTTATATTTTCGTTAGTCTCCCTAGTAACTTCTTAACTTGAATAATTTCCTTTAAATGATCATAGTCAAAAGACTCATTCTGTCTTTCAATCTGTTGGACCCCGATCCTTGAGTGAAAATTTAAATTATGAAAATGAAAATTAAGGAGTGTTTTGTGTATGTATTGTGTAATAGATGACTATACTTAAAGGAAATCGATAAGAAAAGAATGATTTTG
>JAOSBK010000007.1:7003501-7023673 GCA_027568895.1 Erythroxylum shatona | reverse complement strand
ACATCAATACCAAAATCTATAACCTTTCATGGAGATGTAAAAAGAAAAGTGTTAGGAATCTAAGGGTTTAAGAATCATTTCATTTAGAGGTCGGATAGCAAAATTATGGCCGAAAGAATCAAACAAGATTTGTTCCTCAATAATGTTGAACCTAACTAGGGACGGATGGAATAAATCTCTCCACCAGAAACAATAAAGTAGAGCATGGACATATCCACATTTCTCATTTATTAGTTCTAATCTTCTAAGAAAAATTCAGGGTCCAACAAAAATATATCAAAATTTAATTCTTGAAAAATGTCTTGGTTGATGATTGACCTAAACTTAGTCAATTATGAAGTAAGCATAAGTGCATAATAACTGTAGCTGGTACTGGCAATTATGGGTTGATCTCACGAAAACATTAGTTATTAATAATACCTTTCTCCTATTATTTAGCCTACAAATTAGATTTTGATTTTTAATTAAGAAAATAAAACTTAACAATTAAAATAAAATATGCAACAATAGTGAACACAAAAATGAAATAAATCACTTAAAAAACAACCAATATCAGTAATTAGTGTTTACGGAATGAATCCTGCTAAAACCATTAAATAATTAACCTTTTATTATACAATTGTTTTATTGACTATTGGACCATGAAAATTCCTACCATATGCTAATATCTCTCTCGAGTCTACAAACAACTAATCTTATGTTTATCAACTGAATTAGTTAGGTTAAAGTTTATAGATTGCTTTACCTATTTGTGAATTATGCTATTATGCTTGATCCTAATCTAGAGGATTTATGTCAACCTATCTTTAGGTTACCAATCAACTCCTTTCAATTATGCTAGATCTATTCATACCCAGGACTTCTCAATCTCTATGCTATGAAAAAAGATTATGAACTAATATTACAGATCTATTAGAACATATATTAAACACATAATAAATCAATCAGAACCATTGCATTAAATGAAAGAATCAATGCACATTATAGCACAAACATAGGGTTCATCTTACCTAAATACTAATGATGTTTAGTTATACATGATAAACAACAAAATAAAAATAAACAAAAAGAAAAACGAGTAGAAAATAAAGAGTTCATAATTCTAAATCTCCCTTTATCTCCTATCAAATGTTCTTGCAAAATAAAGGTTTGATCATGTATTATATTGGATTTTGATGATTTCTTCATGTTTCCCACTTCTTTGGATCAATATTATCCCTTCTGGATGTTCTCTGTGTCAATAATCATCTCCAAACATGTCTTTTTATAGTAATTTTTAGGAGTTTTGGAGATACACGGTCTGATACCCGTGGCTTAAGGAACTTACACTGTAAGGTACACAGTTGTGTATTTCTTCCTTGCTTCAAATATTTGTTTCATGCCAAGTTTTTATCCGAATTCTTCTCCTTTGGTCCATAAAGGCAATTACAACCTATAAATGCACTTAGAGCTAGTTAAATACACTTGATCTGCCCATTTATACAATAAATCATCATATCCTATTAAATCAAATTAACATATAATTAGAGTCAAGTTATCCTAAAATTAACTTCCAAAGAAATATTAATAGTAATCACATCAATAACCACATTGAAATCAAAAGCATTAATAACAGGCGCATCGTAATACTAGTCAAAATAAAATAACTAGACTACTACTATAGTAGTGGTAAGTCTAGGTCGATGCTATAGGGAGTGGTCGATTAGCTTATCAAATGAAATTGATTGATGTTTAGGTAATGGGGGGTTTTGGATTTAGTAAGAAAATAAAATAAAATAAACCTAGTGAAAATAAATTAAAGGAAATATGCAAAAAAGATAAAATTGGGGAATTCGGCAGAGATCTGATTCTTTGGTTCAATTTTGGCCTGCTCTGTAATTAAGCATAATTCATTGATTTGTTTTATTTTATCTCTTTTAGCAATTATAAGTCAAAGATTAAAAATAAGCTCTGTTAATCCTGATTTTTCCTTAGGTCCTAGCTAATTACGAAGCATTCGTTAATTAATCGTAGCTATCAAGAAACATATAATAAGCTCTATAAATTTATCTGGACAATCGCCTTATGAATCAGAAAAATAGACCAATCTAGGTAATAATCACAGTAACTCGGATTATTTAACCTAGGTTATGTTATCTCGAATGATTCAGAACCATTAGTTGCTACACATGAATCAGGAATACAATGATTACATATTGTATTCGATTCTAGCAATGGGTTTTCATTAAAAATGATTCAATGGAGTATTAAAATCATCATCATTCAAATACCCAATCAATCCATACAAGATAACATAATCAACTTCTAATGAGAGAAAGAAACATCAAAACAAAAAAAATGCTTAGTTTGGGTCGTCGGCATCGATGCGCCTGTAAACTACCATCAGAAACTTAGCCTTCCATGGGTCTCCTAAGAAAAAGCTTCAACCCCTTCAAAATTTTCCCCAGCCGAAGATCACCTATGTTATTTCTTCATTGCACCTCCAAGCTATTCTTTGTTGCAAGCTCTCTTTTGTTCTCTTCTTACGCTACTGTTCATGTGATGTGACGATTTAATATGTTTGGCCCTAGCTATAGTACACATCTCTCTTAACCCTCGTTGATGTCTTTTGTGCATTTTAAGAAAAACGCACCCAACATCTGCATAACGTCTGCGTTTCACATGCATTGTCTGTATGAAATGTCTACGTAAAATGCATACTGTGTTTTTCTCTAACCTCTAGTTGCTGCGCTGCACTTCATCTCCTACCTTTTCCTCCTACATTGCACATTTTGCTTTACCTCTAGTTGTTGTGCTGCGTTTCATCTCCTGCCTTGACTTCCTGCACTGCGCTTTCTTCATCTTATACTACCTTTTTTGTCTCTTTCCAGCAGTCTATCTTCATTCACTATTCTTTGCATCTTTTCTTCTTTTAATTTTCTACTTGTCTTTTAATTTTCTTCTTCTTACTCCCTAAAGACAAGTAAAAATTAATCTTTGAAAATGGCCATAATATAGAGCTTCGACTCACTTTAACTTCTTTGCTTCTAAATTGTACCTAAAATCACATATGAGTCAAATTGAGTATCTTAAGCAATTTCATGTCAATAATCACTAAGCATTATGGAAAAATTTCATAATCAATTAAGATCCTATCAATTTTCCCTACAATTAGCTTTTGGTCATCCTCAAGCAAAACATTAAAATTAAGCTCAGAGACCCAAAAACATTGACTCATTTCCCATATGTTCCAAGAATATTTAATCATAAACAATGATGAATGGCTTTAAAAAATCATAGAAAGATGTCAGCATTCTAAGCTTTTACTCATGATCAATCAATATTCATCATCTTCAAAAATTGAGCAACCTAATGATAGACTTGAAAAATGTGTTTAAATAAATATATCCATAGATATACTCAACACCATTCATAATCAAGTTATTCCACAACTTTGCATATTATTTTATTTCTCCACTACTAATGTTCACATGCAAAATCCTGAATCAAAGGACTTTTCAAGGTTATAATGTGGGCAAAAGAAAGGTGAGACAGATTTGGGTCAAATAGCATGAATGCCATTAAATTAGTGAAACAAAGCTACAATCATCAAAAATTGGGTACCATTAACTATGACAAATGCAACATTTATATCTCACAACCCCATTCATCTCCTACAAACAAATCATATGAAGCATATACCAATTTGAAGGAATCACTCACACAATTTATGCCAACAATACATTGAAACCATAAGAGTGAACCTTCCAAGTCAACATCTACCTCATATTGAACATGCTCAAATAACACATTCATTACAACTTTAAGAAGATGCATTAATCATGAATAACTTTGCAATGTCATGTGTAGTTCCTCCTTGACAAATTTGTTTAAACAAAAAATTTTCATTCTTTTTCTTTTTCATTCTTTATTTCTTTTTTCATTTTCTTTTCTCTTCTTTTCTTGTTCTTTTCTCTTTTCTCTTTCCTTTCATTCTTTTACTTTCCTTTTTTTTAACATTATAAGAAACTACATTAACATGTGAATTTCAATTACAAACATCCCAATATCATAACAAACTCACGCATATGGACACCCCCATACTTAGAATCTTCTACATCCACAAACTCAACAATCATAAATGCTCCACTAGCTTATGGCTTAAGTAAGACATTTGGGTAAGTACAAAGCATGTAATGTGGTTAGTACACAAAGAAAAGGTATAAAGCTCAAAGGGGTTTATCAATGGAAAAATCATGTTAATAGGATAGGTTATTTGGCTAATGTAGTTTATGAAAAACAAAGAATGCTTAATCGTATCCATGTTAATGTATATGATAAAAATGTAGTCTCGAATAGAAATTCAACACAAAATTGGGATGTACATGTCATAAAGGTCACACATTATCAAAAGACAATGAGACCGATATGGATGTTTCAGTTTAATAAGGCTCAAAATCTCACCGGCTTTGTCTACCACTATTTATTACTCTTCTAAAGATAATGCACATCAACCAATCAAAAAAGTAAAAGTACTTGTTAAAGTTGCCATGAAATTCTCTAGTCAATTCATTCTCTATTCATCATTAAATAGTCCTAGAAGCAATAGAAAACGAGAAAATTTTTCTTTGTTTGTTTTATTCTTTTTCTCATTTTGATTGAAAACTTAAAAACAAGCAAGAAAACCAACAAAGAAACACATAAGCATAAAAAAGAAATGCAAAAATTTAAAAGCAAAGAAATTTACTTCTCTTGGGCTGCCTCCCAAGAAGTGCCTTTGTTTAGGATCACTGGTTTAAGTCCTTCTTCTCCTCCTCATATGATAAAATTATGATCTTCTGATGGAACATTATGGTTCTTCAAAGTGAGGTTCTTTAGGAAAGAGTATTGGTTGATAATCGTTCCCATTTAGCTCCTTCCTTATCCTTAAACTTTCAATCTCAACTGAGTCCATGCACTCGGAAAATATGTCGAATATCTCTCCATCTTTTTCTTCGACATCTTGTACCTTCAATTTTCCATGTAAAGGTAAAGAGTTAGTTTCAAAAATAATCATAGACCCAGTACTTACATCCGAGCTAAATGATATGTCCTTTTTGGTTTCAAGCTCCTTCTTAACTTTGTCTTCTTCACAAGCAATTCCTTGAGTACTATACTCAAGATGCTCAAGCTCTTTTTCAGTCTGTAAGGTTTTTACACTAATATCCATTGGGTACTCCTCAAGTTGATATGGTTGATTCCCTTTGCTTTGTGATGTTAAGTGATTGATAGCTTCCATCATTTGATCTGGCTGGCCTGTTAAGTTTTGGATTCTAAAACTTGTTTCTTGCTAGAATTGCAAAGTGTTAGCAACATACACATTAACTAATTCTTCTAAAGATGTACCTGAGTCTTGATAGGAAGCTTCTGGTCTGTACGGGAATTGTTGTGCTTCTTGCAAACTACCATAGAAGTAATTCGATTGATTATCCCATCCATAACAAAACTTAGGTTAATCAGTCCAAACATTGTGATAGGATTGATAATATGAATTAAAGAGAAAATTACTCCCATCCATTTCAAATTAATTTTTAAATATTTTTCATAAAAATGAAACAAAAAATGGAAAGATTACGAAATAGCTGAAAAGAAACCAATTACAAACAAATATAAACAAAACACCAATTAAAATCAATAACAAAAACTAAACATCGTACTCCCTAGCAACGACGCCAAAATTGATGAGTGCATTGTAATGCTAGTCAAAATAAAATAACGACTACTACTGTAGTAGTGGTGAGTCTAGGTCAATCCCATAGAGAGTGTTCGGTTAGCTTATGAAATGAAGTTAATTGATATTTAGGTAATAGGGGTTTTGGATTTAATAAGAAAATAAAATAAAATAAACTTAATGAAAACAAATTAAAGAACACATGAAAAAATGATAAAATTGGGGATTCAGTAGGGATCCTATTCTTTAGTTCAATCTTGGCCTACAACCTAATTATGCATAATTCATTGACATTTTTCCATCACACTTTAGACACCATTTACTCAATTAATCCAACATTATATCATTCCATAATCTATTACCCATCAAAACATCAAAGTAAGACATGAATCTACCCACATTTCTCATTCACATATTAGCATGTACCCATCCTCATTTTATAAACATTTAACCTCTAACTATCATCAAAACATGTTTCATTCATCAAAGACATGAAGATTAATAGGTTACTTACTTGATTAACCCAAAGCTTCTTGATTCACCATGAAACCCTAGCTCCTCCAACATATACAATCATCACTCTTTTAAGGTGGAATAGGTTAGGTCTTTTAATCATAAGATGGAGAAGACAATAAATCTTGAAGAAGCAAAGTGAAAAAGTTAGACAAACATGATGAGGATGAGAGTGAGGTGTCGTGAGTGAAGAAGAGAGAACATAAAGAAGATGAAGAAAAGGAAGAAGATGGAGAAATGAAGCATGTCTCGTAAAAGACAAGTTAAAAACCATAATGTGGGTTTTTTAATTAATGAATTTTGTAATTTAAAATGTCACTTTCTCAAGGTCTCTTCTGTCTTTTATTAACTAGTCCATTTATCTCTAATTTTCAACCCAATTTTCAATGCAACTTGTTATTAAATCCTAATATCATTTATAAAAATTTTCACTACCATTTGACTCTTATTTCTGCTACTATTCATTAATTATTCTGCCACTTGACATTTTTCCTAGTCCTTTTCTAGAAAATTCTCATATTTTCACCAAAAATTTTGATTCAGTACATATACTCTTCAAATCAATTTTTAACACATAGAATTCACAATTTCAAATATAATCACATTTATATATCAATTATACCCAGAAAATGTTAATGAATGTATGTACAATCATTTTAATGTGTGCAATAATCAAATTCACATATGTGTATGCTAACATTATGCATGAGAATGAATTGCATTTTTCTAATCTCTCATTGTTATTTCTCAATTATTGAAATCTAGGGTTCTAACCCTTAGTATGGAAACAGGATGTTATAAATCCATCCCCCCTCCCCCCTAAAATAAATTTCGTCCTCAAAATTCTTATCTAATTGATAAAAAAGAAAGGGGTATTGTTTCCTCGTATGCTCCTTTGTTTCCTATTTAACTGTCATCACTTGAATAATTTCTTCCACTTGACTATGGTTAATGGAATCACTCGATTTTCTATTTACCTATTCAGATATCACACTATCTTAACTATTTTCTCAATCTATTTTAGATTACTCTCAATTTCACGTCTGGTATCAATAACTCATATATCGGATCATAACGATATTTCTTAAACATATCCATATAACATTGTGTGAATCTGAAACATCTTTTAATGATAACACTAACTCATAAGTCAATGGTCCTAATCTCACAATAATTTCATATGGATCAATTTATGTTAGGCTTAGCTTCCTTTTTCCTAACCTGAGTACACCTTGCCATAGCAATACTTTCAGAATTATTTCACCTTTCCCTTGATAATTCACATCTCCTTAGTGTTAATACACTTAACTCTTATGTCCATTTCACTATATTCCATACCTTCTGTGTTGATCCACCAAACTCGTTTGTCTTTCTTGAATTAGATAATTTCTATTTCAGATTTATTTCTCTTATCAACAGTATCTTGAATCAACTATGGCCTTCAAACATTTTTAAGCCTTATTCATCCAAATATATAGGCAGATGACTCTCTGTCGTATAACGCCGCATATGATATTCTAATGATATCACTGTGATAATGATTGTTATGCTTAAAGTCAGTTAGAACTATACCTTAACCTCATGTTCCTATGAACTCCAAAATATAAGCTTTGAGCATATCTCCACCAGTTAAGACTGCTAGTAACTCATACATATAGTCACTTGTTTCCACATTCTTAGTCGTTAAATGCTATTTTGGCATATTTCTACTAGGATATATAACATATGTTGTTATTTATGCTTTCTCTAGTAATCTCTTTGCTCAATCATCTTTATTGGGTACACATACTTCTTATTTCAATCTCAAGATATCATTTTTTCAATTCAAATTCAAAATCCAGATTCATTTTCAATTTCTCAGCAAGATTCACAAATTTTGAATCCTCAATTTGTGCTTTGCTAATCTTTTCATGTGAAACTGATCTTAAATTCAATAGCTAATATTACTTTGATTTGCCTAAAATTCAACTCAACATTTTATGCTTTTCATTGCACTTGATTTGGTAACCTCAATATCTAAATTTGTGATGCACTGCTATTGAATTTTCTGTTCAATGCATCATATTATAACACTAGCTTTATTGGGAAATACTCATTTGTACATCAAAATCTTCAAGTAACTCTATCCACTGTCTCAATCTCATATTCAATTCTTTCAAAGTCAATAATTACCTCAAACTTTAATGATCTGTATATTTATATATAGATAAGAAATGTTTCACTTTACATATAATGTCTCCAAGCTCTTAAAATGATTACTATTATTGCAAGTTCTAAGTCATGTTCTGAATAATTCAACTCATGAGACTTTAACTGTCTCCATATATATGAAATCACTTTATTATGGTGCAACACATTGCATCTTAATCTCTGGTACAAAACATTAATTTATATTACAAAATCTCCAAATCTAAATGATATAATTAACATTAGTTTTATAATTCCTCAAAATTCTTTTTACACACATCATTCCATAACATTTATACGTTTTCCTCAAAAAATTTTGTCAAAAGGCTAAGATCAGAAAAAAAAAACCCCTTAGCAACTTCTAGTAGTGTCCAATTTCTAGCTAAATCTAGAAAACTCTGGATCTCTTATAAATTCCTTGGAGTTTCTCTCTTTTTCATTACCTCTATTTTCTCTTTGGGTCTCTCAATATGCCATGTTCAAATACTATACGACCCATCATTTTATTTAATCAAGCTAAGATTAACTCTTGTTAAACATGGCATATAATTGTTTCTACCTTCATAATATGTAAGATTTACCTCAAGTGTTCAAAAATATTCTCCCCAACTTTCAAATACATTTAATATATCATCTATGATCATAGTCACTAATTGATCCAAGCAAAATTGGGACACTTTATTCTTCAATACCATGATATTGTCGAGGGCATTGTTAACTCAAACAGATATTGTCAAAACTTAATGTGCCCATGATTAGTTCTCGTAATGCCTTAAGGAACTAATTCCTCAATGAGGTAATACTATCTCATATTATATTTTTGGTTTCCCAACTAACTTCTTTTCTTGAATGATTTTCTCCTTTCATTCGATTTCCTCTAATATCATATTAACTTATTCTAATGTCTGCTCATTCATACTAGTTTGGTCCATATAATTCAATTTATTTGTAATCAGAACTCCTTGTTTTGGTAACACATTCATCAAATCTATTTTGTATGTCCTGAACATATTTACATAGAATATAGTGTACACTTAAGTTCTCCTCACGTTAGCAATAGTGTAATTCTTTTGGTTGGGAGGTTGTGCCAAAAGCTAGCCTACCTATGTATCTATACTAACATCAATTTGTACCAGGAGTGTATCCTTTGGAAGATAATTATATAAAATAGGTAGATCCTTGTATAATTCCTTGAGTTTACGTATCGCTGCTGAGTCGTCTGTGGTCTAACTCCATTGTGATTTAGTGCTGCATTTTAATTGTAATTGTTTTCATTCCTGTGCTAAATTCTTAAAGAATCCTTGGTCAGAAATATAGTTGAGTATTCTGAGAAATTGTTGCACATGAGTTCGATTATTCAAGACATAAGGGAATTGTTGTATTTTTTGAAGAATATTTGCTTGTAATTTTAAAAATCCATTACTTTGCTACCCAAAACTAGAGTTGGAGGTAGGGCGGAATCAAATTACTTAAGTCCACCGTGCATCCGCTTGGTTGCGCAACATTCATAGAACCATTGAGCACTCCTGTGGTAAAACAATATCATTTATTGTTCACAGAACATTACCGCACCCATCTAGAATTAGGATCTGAAATTTAAATCATTGCACTTGTACTCCTTTAATAATAAACTACTGATGAGTTTAATCTTTCTTCTATTCATTTTATTTATCATTCTACATTTGTATTTATTAGTTATAAATTATTTATGCTTTCCTATTATGCTTTTCTTAGCTGCTAGCTGTATTTTTATTAAGCCTTCCCATCAATTAGATAATTTTTTACATAATTGTTTGATCTATAAATTTCCTAGACTTTTATTCCAAAATCTGTTAGATCTCATAGAAAATCCAAACGTTTCATATGATAATTTAGAACAGGAACCATATTAATGAAAAGGAACTATATCAATGAACGATAACACTTGCACTATTTGTAAACAACTAGAAAATTATTCATCTATTTTGGAAAAATTGTTCATGAAACACCTATTAGAATCGATCAGTGTAATGAACATATTCGAATCAATTTAATTGATCAAGAACAAATCTCTAGACAACTACAAAAAATACCTAAGGATAAAAGACATAAAATAGGGTATATTCATTTTTCTACAATACAAATTTTGTTAAAATCAACCTTTCAAGAAGGAATCGATTCACCAATAAGAATGGCAATAGTTGACGAAAGAATGACCAATCTAAATGACCAAATATTTTATCTGAGTTTCTTACCGATTTTGGTTGAGGCAATCAAAAACTATCATGACAGATTTGCAAAGGAACGTGAAACATTTATCAAAGTATTCAGCAGCTATCCTATTTTCAAGGAAACAGAAACTATCAAGGAGAAATCAAAGTATCCAGAATTGCCTTTCACCAGATTGGAATAAGCAATGGGATATACCCTCCCATTGATGAACCACCTAGAAATCCTTTTCAATGGGAATTAATCAACTAGTTCAATTTAAATTGCCTAGAAGGAGTATATCAACAGTGTTTAAGGATTAATGCCAACTCATTAATCAAGGTTAACTATAAAGGACAAAATCTCCTCATGATCTCAGCCTATAAAGCATCAATAGCGGCAGAAGTTCTTCAGCTTATTAAACAATTTGAATAACCCTTTTCCACCATACAAGGAATTTTTCAAGAATTATCATACCAATGGAAATAGGCCATTTGTCAGCAACTTAACAACCATCCTCTGCATAAATGCAATTATTATCATTCCTCATCAACTCCTTACAAGGATGATAATGGCTCCATTGATGTCATAATAGAGGAATAATAGAAGCAACCAAACAAAAGTGGGCAAAAAGAAAAAGGATGTAGGGCTAGTCGGCCTAAATTATTAGCCTTTGAAAGCCATTAGTATGTATGTTACTTGCCTTTTATTTTTACTTTATTAGATTCCTCTATTTTACTTTTAGTTTATCGGCCACCTATTTTGGCCTTTTTCCTTTTCATTCTCTATATAATGTAAGGCTTCGTACCTCAGTGATCATGAAATAAAAGCTCTTTAAAATCCTACCTTTTGCTCTCTCCTTGCTTAAAGCCTACAGTTTGGCGCTCAAATGGAACATAGCAAAGCAAGTATGTTTTCATTCATGTTTTTATTTCATCATCAATAAGTAATTAGTTTACCTATAATTTCACTTATATTCTTAATTCATCAGCTAGTATACATGATCATCTATCTAATATTCATCTTTTTGTTTCATACTCAAAATATTTATGATCTATGTTGCTTTGTTTCATTAATACTCATTTATCTTTCTTTTTTTATCTACCTTTATAAAGCTTTAGTTATTTGGACAGCTTAAGCAACATGCCATCATTTCCTTGTAACCGGTGTCAAACTATCTAGAATTATATTGAGATAACCACCCAGAAAGTCAATTTGAGCAAGCAACGTAAAATATTGATTTTCTCTTTATATTTATTTTGATTTTTCTTTGGACAATTATTAGCATAATGTCCTTCTTCTTGACATAACCAACATTTACAGGTCTTTTTCCCTTGAGGACAATATTTTTGTTTAGGTTTATATTGCTTATAATTTTTGAAGGACAATATTTTTGTTTAGTTTTATATTGCTCATAATTTTTGTGTCTAAATTTTTTTTGATAATGTATAGGTTTTCGATATTGTTTATAATATTTGGGATATCTTTTCTATCGATATCTTCGATGTCTAAACTGTGGATGTTTTCATCTAGGGTGTTTATAAGTGATAAAATCACAACTATATTGCTATGGTACTTCTGCATATTTAGAACAACACAGTTGCCTTTCTTCGTGTTTCAATTTTTTATGTAATCTAGCTTCTAAACATTTTTGTGCTAAAACTTCTTTAGTGAGGAGAATAGCTCCTCCTAGGTTATAAGCCACTGCATTTTTTCTATTTCGATCTTGAAATCTTTCCTCAACAGATTGATTTAAAGGATAAGGTAATTTTTGAACAAATATTTGGACATACATTTCTTATTCTAGTCTTGTTAGTTTATAATAATATTTTTTAAATTCACAAATATATTCTTCTAAATAACAAATATGACAAATTCGTATATTAGGGTTCAGCGAAGCATGGCGGGTGTAAAAGATTTGATAACACCCTACCTTCAACTCAAGTTTTGGGTAGCAAAGTGGTATCACAGCTTCCAGATATGGGCCTAGGTAGCCCCACTTCTCATGTTCGAGTGGTAGCACAACCACTGCTTCTGAACGGGGCAAAAGGGTTCAGCGAAGCGTGGTGGGTGTAAAAGATTTGATAACACCCTACCTTCAACTCGAGTTTTGGGTAGCAAAGCATTTTAAACGAGTGTTAAATTTTATTTTACCATACCATAAGCTAAATTTCCATTCATGATTCCTATGATTTGGTCATTTATATGTCATTCTTTCATTAACTATTGCCATTCTTATTGGTGAATCGATTCCTTTTTGAAAGGTTTATTTTAACAAAATTTGTATTGTAGTTAAATGAATATACCCTATTTTATGTCTTTTATCCTCAGGTATTTTTTGTAGTTGTTTAGAGATTTGTTCGTGATCAATTAAATTGATTCCAATATGTCCATGAGTCCACTTTGGCAAAATAGATAAGTGGTTAGAGAGTCTGCTTCGGGGAAGATGATTGCTTTAGGTCCATATCTACCTCTTTTTGTGGATAATATTGAAAAATCTCATGTTCTTCTTTCCACTCGTTAAGTTCTTGGAAACATTCGCATAACATTTCTAAAGTAATCTTCCTCATTTCTTCTTTAAATTCAGATAAAGCTTTTTATGCTTCTTGTCTATTTGGAAAACTTTTATGTAAAACAGATGACTTTCCTGCGATGTGTACTACTGCTTTATGCCATTCATCGTAAATACCTACCCTAGGTCTATTAAAGATGACATAAACCTTTTCTTCCTTAAAATCTTCTTTGAGTTGAGAGGTGGTAGCTGGTGAAGATAAAGAAAGGTGGGTAATTTGTTGTGGAGTGATGGGTTGAAGGGTAAGTGGAGTGGTGGTTATATTAGTAGATGATTGATTAGGAGAGAGTTAATTTTCGAGGAGGGTGATGGTTGATCTGAGTTGGTTAATTTCCTTGGTTACCAGACCTACTTGTTGTTGGAGATATACTAATTCTGCCTCCTTCTTTTTTAATGATTCTTTGAGGCTGATTATTGCAGCTTCAATATAATCTTTCTGAGGTAATTTATAAGCATCACCTATAGTTGCTTCGTTTAATTTTTTATAGTTAATTACCATTCATCGTTTACAACATTTTTGTTCAGAATGATTATTAACATAAAAGGCAGGGGCTGAGTGTTTGCTAGTGCTTGGAGAGATTAATTGTTTCTCTAATAAATCAGTACATTTTGATATAAATTCTTGAACATCTTGTTCGGTATATCGAATGTTATTTTGAATGTTTATTTCTTGTGTTGGATCTTTTAATTTAATTTCAATAAATAGTTTATTATTATTTTTGATGGGGCTAAGGGATTTTCATTACAAACCTGTTCTAATAATGTTTCAATCTCGCTTTGAAGAGACATATTGTTGAGAAGATAGAATTGTAAAAAATCTAATTTTTTAGTTAAAAGTTTTATTTTTTGATAATAAGTAGTATGATATATCAAAATTTTAAAGATAATTGTTTTTGGATTTAAGGATTTTATTATGGGTGCTTTTAAAATTATATAGTGTAAATATTGACAAAAAAGATTGTATAATTTTAGAAAATTATTACCTAATATTAAGGGTAACCCTGATTCTTGCTGGTAGATAGATGGGACTACGAATGTATATTTTTTTATTAAGATATTATTATAATAACTTACATACCACATTGATTTTATACTTCCATCTGCTATTAGTATTTTAAGTGGTTTATTAAATTTTTTTCCATGTAGTTAGCAATTGTTTAGAAGCTATATAGATTAGCTCCTATGTCTATATATGCATTTATTTTCTTATTCTGAATAATAAATTGAATAAATGTTGTGTTCAGATTTAGTTGATGATTTTTATTTTTGGGATTCATAAAGATAAAGAGAAGAAATGGTAGAATTTGTTTCATAATAAGATTCAACTGGTTCTAAGTCTTTTTGAAAAGTTGAATGTAAAATATTGATTTTTTCTTTATATGAAACAAAAAGATGAGTATTAGATAGATGATCATGTATACTGACTAATGAATTAAGAACATAAGTGAAATCATAGGTAAACTGATTACTTATTGATGATGAAACAAAAACATGAAAGAAAACATACCTGTTTTGCTATGTTTCGTTTGAACGCCAAATTGTAGGCTTTAAGTAAGGAGAGAGCAAAAGGTAGGATTTCAAAGAGCTTTTATTTCATGGTCACTGAGGTACAAAGCCTTACATTATATAGAGAATGAAAAGAAAAAAGGCCAAAATAGGTGGCCAACAAACTAAAAATAAAATAGAGGAATCTAATAAAGTAAAAGTAAAAGGCGAGTACTGTACATGTTAATGGCTTTCAAAGCCTAATAATTTAGGCCGACTGGCCCTATGGCTCCCACTATTTTCAAGAATTCATAACACTCAATATAAATTCGAGAGGACTAGTAGAGAAATTCTCCTAGTGGTTCAATATCCAATATCCCTAAGAATGACCTTGGGTTTGCCCAATAAGCCACCTTAGTTCAACCGGTAGCTATCGATCATACCAATTTCATCTCCAATGCAACTATCGAATCTAGTGCTATCAACTGTTGATGAGTGCATACTCATTGGGTTGTCAAATCGCCTCTGTCCATGTTGATCTTGGGTTTGCTTAACAAACCAATGCTTTTAGTTAAAACCGACCCATTGACCTGAAAATTCTATTTCTATGGTTTGAACATATCCGCGTAAAGCAGGCTTGAGTTTGCCCGACAACCCTAACTTTAAAAGGACTATCGTTCTTGCCATATTAAAGAAAGGCATTAACTTTAATATTCTAAGCGAGGGGTTTGACTAAGGTATCATCTAACTTAGATGGCCTTATATATATATATATATATATATATATATATACACATATATATATGTGTATATACACATATATATATGTGTATATACACATATATATATGTGTGTGTATATATATACACATATACACATATATATGTGTGTGTGTATATATACACATATATATATATATAGTTACTATAACTAGATAGCTTGATATGGACTACTCAATCAAATTAGGCCTAAGCCTATAACCATCCACCATGCAAGCCCACACATTCTCCTAACCATACATTTTCTAATGCATATATATAAACACATCATTTTGTTTACGACTTCTTATGGATCCTAACATGAAAGCCTAATCAAACACTTGGATCTGAGCCCAATCCAACACTTGGATTTACTATCTTTCTTTTACTAACTTGGCTAAAATTACTATTGTATGCTATTTCATTTGGAATTAATATTAATCTAATTAACATGAATTCCTAATTTTAGAAATTAATTTATAATTAATTTACCTTAAAATAATTATTTGATGTCTAAAATTAAACAACTTCAATTTTGTCACGTATGCCAATTTTTCTAGTCTTACTAGAAAATCTATTATTCTAATAAAATTAATTCAAAATTAATTTCTATAATTTTCCAAAATTTCCAGAACATAAAATCATCATTCCAAGAATCTCTAGTTCATTTCATGATGATCAAAATATGACTTCTAAAATTTTTCTGAAAATTAAAATTTGAGAAAAAAAAACATTTAGGCATGCATCAAACATCAAATTAACACATTTTTCATATAAAATCATTTTTAAGGTTCTGTAACCAAAATATAAACATACAAAAATACCAAATAAAACAAGTCCTACAATTTCAGAAAACTATCCAGATCTAGAAAATTGTTTGATAAAATTATTAAAACATTTTTAATAATTATAAAAAAATTACAGACGAATAAATCCATCCTTAATAGTTTCACATAATTTTTCTAGAATCAAATTCCATGAAAATCTTGTGTAACCTCATCAGTTTAGCCAATAGACATAACAAGCCCAGTAGAAAGACATATTTCATGCATGTTCTTATAAATCATAAATTCAATATTTTATTCTGATTAAAAAAACGTTAAATCAAACTGAATCATTCACTTATAGCTTATGAATAGATTGGTGAAAGAAAATCATTTTTTTAGAATTAATTTCAAATAAAACATTACAGGACCGTAAGTTGTCACAACATTGAAAACAGTTTTCACATATTATGTATTCTACATCTAACAGGGCATAAGATGGCTCTGATACCACTGTAAGGTTCTGATCATGCATCTCATACATAGTATATATCAAATGTATGCAGTAGAAAATAAAATGAAACCTCATTAGGAGATGGCTAGATTTCTTTCTTTGTGCTAGCAAAGATAAGAATTCTTGTCCGAGTCAAAGAGAAATTGAGTGTGTGTGTTAGAAAGAACCTTTCTTTCACTTGTATCTTACACAAGAAGCTTGAAAATCATTTATATTTTCTACACCATTTAGCCTTCCATAACCTCCATCACTAATGAAGAGTTATAGGAAGTTAGTGGTCATGAATAACATGCATTAATGGAAGTTATGGGAAGTTAATGAACATAAATATCATGCATTAATGGAAGTTATGGGATGTTAATGGCCATGAATAACATGCATTAATGGAAGTTATGGGATGTTAATGGCCATGAATAACATGCATTAATGGAAGTTTTGGGAAGCTAGTGACCAAATTGGTAGCTAATAACACTTGTTTCTAATCCATTCCATGCAACATTTTCTACCATGATCACGTCGCGATACAATTCCAAAAAACTCTCTCATATCTTAAATCACCATTGAAGACCATTTTACTCATCCTTCAAATCTCCTATGTGTGTGACTCGTTAGGTTCCTGGTTATGTTGGCCACTTGAATTAACATTTAATTCAATTAAGTCAAGAGCAGTATCTGGCTGTCATGAGCCCCAATTGACAGGAAAGTCAATAGTTTAACTACAAACCCTTCCATACGTAATGTTGTCATTCAATTCGTCCTCTCATCATCTATACCCCACTTGGTTTAGAGTATGGTCAAAGCGTCAACTCCTATTAGATTGACATATAGTCCAAGTGTTATTAGATCTTGTCCTAAGGATCTCATTACTCTATGTATTATTGAAGACTCTCTTCATGACACATATTTTCTTTAACTGGAGACTCCTGAGTAATGACCCTAACAAGAGGCCATGGGTATCATCTCCTTCTATCAGAAGTAGTGAATCCTTTATTGACTACTTAATTACCTCTGAATATCTCAAGCTGTACCCAATCACCACTTGATTAGTAACCCCTGAAAGGCACCTATGAATGGAATTAAAACACAGGATCAGTGTTTAAAATATCCTTGAGCCCCTCAAGATAAAAGATATTTGCACCATTTCTATGATAAGGGTATCATTGACATTGGAATAGAATATTCATATGATTGTCTCATAGTAGGTCAATCTGATGTACTTACTACCCTTAATAAGCATCCACATGTTAACTCTAAACAACTCATGTCTACAGCTTATGAGATCTACTGCTTGATCTAATCAAAAAGTATAACATGTGTTAATCTATCCGAATTAATGATATACCATTTCATTAATCCTATGACTGGAGAAAGTTTAGATACTAATATAATTACACATGATAGGAATCTCAATATCATGATCTCATCATGATTTCCTCTATGCTATTTTTAGATCAAGGACATCATTAAATCAATTTAAGATCAATATCAAATCCATAAATGTATGAACATCGAAATAATGAAAATTTTCTTTATTAATCATAAAATGATTTGTCAATAAGTGTTAAAGGTGATTGCCTTTAGAGCACTTCTCTAACAAATTATGGCTTTATGACATTGAAAATTGAGATAAAAAATGGAGACCTGAAGCTATCCCTATTTTGGAGTAGCTTGTGATGTTTGGTCTATATCTCATGATTTAGAAGTCCAAATGGCTTTATTTTTAGTTTTTTGGAAAGTAAAGACATAGAAAAACAAATGAAAACATAATTTGAACATTTTCTATATAGCATCCCATTACCTGCGGATAGGCTAAAATAGTAGATATGAGAGATTATTGAGAGATTAGAAAGGCATTCATGTTCATGCATTATATGATATGCACATACTCGTAAATATTGAACTGTTGCATATGAAAATAATTGTACATGCATTCATGGATAATTTCGGGTATAATTGAATTGTGATGTGATGTTATAAGAATTGTGAATCTGTTGTATTAAAAATTTAATTGGTGAGTGTATGTGTTAATTTTGAATTTTGGTGAACTATAGGAATAATTTCCGAATTTGTTGATTGTTATTAGACAAGAAAAGATGCCAATTGGCAAGTAAATTGATGTATGGAAAATAGAAATAGGTATAAAATGATATTGAAGAATTGTTTAAAATGACTTTAAAATTTTTGGAGATGACTTTAGAATTTGTAAGAAGATGATATTGAAAATTTTGGAGATAATTGTAATGAAAGAATGATAGTTATGGCAACTAGTTCAAAAAGAACTTAGTTAGAGCCTTTGATGTTAGATAAGTGACAAGTGTCACTTGTCTAGTTCAAGTTTTACTATACAATTTCTTTTGAAAGACCAAGTGTTGTATTCTTGTTTTCATCTTCCTCGTAGCCTATTTCTCAATTTTTTCTTCAACACAGAGTTTTTCATCAAAACTTCATCCCAATTAAACCTTGTTTTCACCTATCTCCTTGCTACTCCTAACTTCAATTTCCTTCTCTTTTCCTTAAGAAAAACTGAAGCTTGACAACCCCTACAATGGTGTACCTGAGTTGTATGAAAATTAGGGATTGTTGATACTTGAATATTTTGGAGTTTTAACAACTATCATGTTAATATTTATGAGAAGTATGAATATGAGATAAATTTGATGATTTATTTGACATTGCATAATCATGAAAATCGTGGGCATTTTCATGAATACTGTGTAAATAAGATGAAAATCTGGATATATTGTCATTTCTTATTTAATGATTATTTTGTTATAAGATAGTGTAAAAATGATTTTTGGAGTTGAAAGAGCAATGAAAATGTCTATATTTATAAAATATGATATTCAGATATGCTTTGTTTCTCTTCACTGTGAATGTATGCATATAAGTGAATATGTGAGTGTTTTTAGAGATGACCAAAAGAATGAATTTAAGGTTGAAGAATAGTTGTAAGATGATGGTCTAAGATGAGAAAGATTATTTAAATGATAGTTGGAGGAAAAGAATTAAGAGAATGCAGAAAATGAAAATATAGGAAAATGATAGTGAAGAAAGTGCAGAGAATGGTGAAATGTGTGAATGACGTTTCTTCTATTCTTGATGATTCTATTTAAGCATGGATTTTGGATTTTTGCTTGTGAATGATTTTACTTGTATGGGAATTGAAAATGTAGTTAAGATTAATTGAATGGAAATGGAGTAGAAAGAGTAGAAATGAATTTGAAGTGTTGGATTTAGTGAAAGAAGATAAGTTGGAGAAGTTAGTTTAGAATAAAAGAAAGAAAAGAGAAAAAGGGGTAAAAATGTGGTCTGAAACTTCCATGATTAAACTATATTGATCTAGGTTGCATTATACAAAGTTGTCTTCTTGGAAGTTGTAGTTCATCTTTCTAGATTTCCAATTGTTGGACCCCGAAATTTTCTTGGAAAATAGAAATTATTAAATGAATGACATAGGTGATTTTGAGTATGTATGTGTTGTGGGTGTTTTAGAGTTAAATGAA
>JAOSBK010000007.1:6975426-6993507 GCA_027568895.1 Erythroxylum shatona | reverse complement strand
CCCCCCAATCAACATCAATGATTGAGCGAGCAGTGGCTAGGAATGGTCTTCCAAGGACCATAGGGGTTTATACATCTTATCTAATATCCAATATATAAAATTCTACGGGAAAAGTGAAATTATCAACTTGTACTTGCACATCCTTAATAATCCCTTTAGGTTGACGGATTGTTCTATCGGCTATCTTTACTAACATCTTTATGGGTACTAACTCTCGTAACCCCAACTTTGATTAAAGGTGTAGGGCATCATATCAATACTTGCTCTTCAATCTGCGAATGCCCTGTCTATATTGACTCCATTTATACTACAAGGAATGTAAAAATCCCTTGGATCCTCTTTCTTTTGTACTATGTTGGGGTTTTCTTCTACTTCATGCTCCTTATTCTTCTTCTTCACTAATTCCATTAATATGAGCCTCATTTGTAGGTGTTTCGTTATGTTCTCAACCTTGCTTAAGTCATCCTCCTTAGAATTCCTCACTACCCTACTTGACAATGAATTTCGTTGTGCTAGAATAAGGTATTGGGTCAAGATTCCTTGATTGGCTCAATTCTAAGATCACTTGGAAGGAGTTCCACAATTACTTGTCCTTTTCCTTTATCTCCATTCTCCTTTGTATGATCAAGTTCCTTTTCCTAGGTTTGAGTGATTGCTATGATCCTTTCCCTTGGGTTAGACTCAATATTGCTTAGTAGGGTTCCTACATTCCAAGTAGATATTGCTTTAGCTAGTTGACCTACTTGGACGTCCAGATTATATATTAAAGAGGCATGGTTCTCGGTAACTTGTTCGAATTTGCTCTCAAGCCTCCTATATGCAACCTCCATGTCTCCAATCTTATCTAAAATCTTATCCAACTTAGATTCCATTGAGCTTGGTTTATCTCATTGGAAGCTCGATTGTTCTTGAGGTCTAAACTATCCTCCCATATTGTTCATCCAAGAGAAGTTAGGGTGAATCTTCCACCCAGGGTTGTAAGTGTTGGAGTAGGGGTTATTTCCCCCTCCTCGTCCATTATGGGCTTCCATGTAATTCACTTGCTCTGGATCACCTTCCTTCATTAAGAAAAAATCCATTTTGTCATGGTCTAATTGTTCATAAAGTTCACACTTAAATTGTACGACCTTCACTGGAGTTGAGGACAAAGCCTTAATTTTGTTGAGTTGTTGAGTCAAGTTATCAATCCTCGCTTGCATTTCCTTCATTTGATCAATAGCCACAATTCATTTTTGCTCACAGAATGTAGTAGTTTGTCTACTATGCTCATTCGTCTATAAGCAGATGTTACTTGCCCTCTCCTCTATTAATTCTTCCTCTTCATCAACTGTCTTCCTTAGTAATGATCCTCTTAAAGTTGCATCAATCGTGCCTCTCGTATGTGGGGTAACTCCATTATAGAACATTTGCAACAAAAATTCTTTTGGTAAGTTGTGTTGTGGGCATTTCCATTGCAAATCCTTATACCATACTTCGTAGATCAATTTCCCATCACCTTGTTAGAAGTTGGTGATTTCCTTGATG
Organism: Erythroxylum shatona; assembly: GCA_027568895.1. Classification (NCBI taxonomy): domain Eukaryota; kingdom Viridiplantae; phylum Streptophyta; class Magnoliopsida; order Malpighiales; family Erythroxylaceae; genus Erythroxylum; species Erythroxylum shatona. The sequence goes on along the minus strand of JAOSBK010000007.1, from coordinate 6,991,983 downwards.
ATCTTAGTGATCTTAGTCAGGGGTAAATATTTATCTAAAAAAACATGAACTAACTGATCCCAAGTGGTAACATTGGCTGGGTTAAAGGAGTGATACCAAATATTTGCTGTATCTCTAAAGGTAAAGGGAAACAGCCTAATTCTAACTATATCTTTTGACATCTGATGGTACCTAAAGATATCATAGATTTCTAATAAGTTCACTATGTGTACGTTGGGGTCTTCATTTGCTAGTTCATAAAATTGCATGTTCTATTGAAGCATGTTCAAGAGAGCTAGTCTAATTTGAAATGATACGGCTTGTACTGGTGGTTTAGCTACTCCTTGATTAGCCACATTGAACCCTCATCTCATAAAGTCCATAAGGGTCCTCTATTGTCGTCCTTGGTTCACTCCGTGGTCTACATCTTGTTGAAATTCCTCAGCTATTATTGTATTTGCAATTTCTTCTTCTTCATTACACTGAGCTTTCCTAATGGTTCATTATAGTCGAGTGACGTCTAAATCTAATTTTTTAGTTGTGCGACTTAAACTTTTCGTGACTTTTGTGTTCATGCAAGTGCACGATTTCAGAAATAGAAAAGAAAGAACAAAACTAAAAACTAAATTAAACGTCTTAAACTATAGAACTAAACTAATCGCCTTCCCAGAAATGATGCCAAAAACTTGATCGCAGTTTTTCGATATACGTTGTATTAATATTTTAACCTCGATATTCCATAAGCTTACGGATCATTCGTGTAGTATCTAAAGTGTAGATCCTACAAGGAGAATTAATCTAATCCTAACCTCTAAGGTCAAAACAAATTGCAAAAATTCAACTGTAATTAAGCTAAAACAATAACACAATTCAATTAATCAATTTAACTCAATAATTAGTCACAAAATATTAACAAATCAGAAAATTTCAATGCACACACCAAGAATCAACCTAAGGAACTACCAATTGAGAGAAAGAGGAAATTTTTACTCATCTTTAACACTAACCTAATTAATTATAAATGTCAGATTATTGGTCCTGGACTATCCTAGGATTGATTACTCTCTCTTAAGTTATAACCAAAAGCTCTAAATTATATACCCTAATCATATTATGGAAAATTGCAATTTCTCAATTCACAATGAAGTTTGTCACTAGACTACTGAAACCTATGTGAGATCTCTCATAACACAATTACCGATTTGATTGATTTCTCATTCTTATTAAATTAACTCTTGTTAGCCCCATTTAATTATTTTTCATTGGTTCACCCTTTTAGTCTATTACCAATTTATGAAAATGTAGAAATCAATCACGATGAATCCAATTCACATAAACAATCAGATTTTTATTGAATCAAAGGTAAAAATAACCCAAAGGTGAGTTTAGACAATCCTCAACATTCATAAATCCTATCTCAACAACTATTCCAATTCTATATATAGATAAAAATGGAAATACATTGGAAAATAGATCCGAATGGATGATGGAGGCAACAATAATGGGAAACCTCCTGTTTCAGGAAGTACTTCATATAGACTTCTTCTCGACGTCTCTTTCCATTTGTCTCTTTCTTAATCTCTTGATGAACTCTTTCTAGGGTTTCGTGATGGTGGCTAATGCCAGAAGCTCCTTTTCTCTTTTGTCTCATTTTGTATATACTTAATTTGTTATGGGTAACTGGGGTCAAAAGGCCCCAAAAATCCCTCAAAACTCGACTTTTTTGTGTGTCTAAGCATTTTCCTGACGGAGGCTATGATCATGGGTCATTTGTATGCTTTGTGTCACGATTGTGGGTCGTTGTTTTGGTCTAAGTCTCTTTGAAACTTCTCCACTCTTCGTTGTTGACCCTAAAACACTAATAAACACATCAAGGTATCTCAAAAACATAATAATTAAGCTCAAATGCTTGTACTAACCTGTAAAACACTTAAACACAAATAATTCACAAAATAACACAATTCTAACGAAAACGCATACTAAAGAATCGAATAAACAGATAAACACATATCAGACTATACCTTAAAACACGATATATTTCACGCTTATCAAGATTGTATCCTAGGTTATTCAATAGTTAGGATTAATTAACTATCATATCTTGATTAAAGACTATCTAAGGGAAAACTCGGGTTTTTAACCCATGATTAATAGTTTCTAGGAGGGATTTAAGAACATCAAATCAAGGAAATATGTTTAATTAGGGTGTAGGATGAAATTAAACCAAAGAACTAGGTCCTTACCGAATTCCCCACTTTTATCATTTTTCTCATGTTTTCTTTAATTTGTTTTTATTAGTTAGTTTCATTTTAATTTCTTCTTTCTAAAACCAAAACCCTTTTTTTCCTAAACATCGATTAATTTCATTTCAACGACTTTACACACACTCTCTGTAGGATCGACCTAGACTCACCAATGCTATAGTGGTAATGTAGTTATTTTATTTTGACTAATGTTACAGCGCGTTGTCAATTAGTTGACCAATGTGCCATATTAGTTAACTAATATACTTAATGGTCGATGAATGTCTTAATGACTAGTGAATCTGTTCATTCGATGCATACTAGTTGACTCATAGAATTTGGTATACTCTAAAAGTTACACATGAGGGAACAAATCAATTAAAGGAAAGAACAGTTGGCCTGCTAACATACTAAATGAATTGTTCCAAATGAAGCATGTTGAAAACAGATTTAGTATGTTTAATAGATTAATTGATATAGTAAGCAAACCTCATACTTTCATGTATGGCTCACAATCTAGCCCTAGAACTTAATATTCTCAAGGAAAGAATAGGCATAGTTTCTATGTAAAACATATAACATCATGCCATCTCGCTAATACTCCATTAGGACCTCACAAGCTTCAATACAATGAAAGAAACATGCCTCATAGGTATAACTATATTAACTCTCTTCAATACCTGCAAAGAACATTCAATTTATTTATTTAATGGAGAAATTCTTACAACTCCTATATATATAGAAAAACAAGGAATGCATTCATACACCAAAATCGTAAGGTTTATCTTCAGATCCTGATTCAAATTACACATATAATATATTATGTTACTTTTATGGTAAATATGGGCATATTGACAAATTTTATTTCACAAAACAAAATTTAATAAGTATACCCTTATAGATGTGGATTAAAATGAAAAAAGAGACTACCAATCAAGGGACCAAGCTCATTTAGGTACCTAAAACACATTAAGTGAGTTGTTTTATAAATCTCTATAAAACAAGGAACATATGGTATATAGATAGTGGATGCTCAATCTATATGACTAGTTGTATCCTAATTTTCAACTCTTAGAGGCAAAAATAGAGAATTTGTCACATTTAAAGACAATTTCAAGTGTAAAACAATTGGCATTAGTAAAGTTGGTAAAGAAGGTCCTTAAGTTTATGGATTAGGCATAAATTATTAAGTGTAAGCCAACCATATGATAAAGGATACAAAATACATTTTGAGGGGAGATCATGTATTGATCTATAATAATATATACAATTGATTTTGATGGTTTATCTAACCATAATATAAACGTCTAATAAATAATAATTAGTCTGAATGGATTTAGTATAAAAGACTTAGACATCTAATTATGTACCTCATCTCCAACCTTAACACCAAGTGAATTGCTAATGGACTTACAAAGGTCAAACTTGAGAAAGACAAGATTTGTAGAGCTTGACAATAGGAAGAAAAACCAAGAGTTTATTTAAGAGAAAAAAATTTAGTAACTTCCATGGAACTTTTTTAATACTTTATATAGATTTATTTAAACTAACTATAAGTTTTAGTCTAAATGTTAATTTTATTCTTTTTTATAGTTTGTCAAATTTTTTAAGATGAAAAGGATCTTATTATATCTAGTAGGAGCGGCCATTGTAGGGAGTTTGAGAATGAAAGGTTTGAAATCTTCTGTGAAGATGATGATATTTATCACAACTTTTCTACTCCAAGGACCTCTCAACAAAATGGAGTTGTTGAGGTAAAAAATAAAATATTGGAAGAAATGGCTAGGACTATAATAAATGAATATGATCTCTCTAAGTAATTTTTAGCAGAGGTTGAGGCTACTATGTGGCACACTTTAAACAACGATTACATAAGATCAACTTTAGATAAAGATCATTATGAGTTAGTATGGGAAGAACCTAAAATTTAGTTACTTTAAATTTTTTAGTAGTAATGCTACATTTTGAATACTAAAGATGACTTAGGGAAATTTAATTCTAAAGCAGATGAAGAAATTTTTCTTGGCTATTCCTTAACTAACAAAGGATATAAGGTGTTAAATAGGAAAAGTTATTATTAAAGAGCCTTTGTATGTTATCTTTGATGAATCCAACCATATTTTATCTAAGAGAGATTTTGAAGATGATGATGGAGTTATGTAAATATAATGCCCTAGAAAGCAAGTGTAATTACTTATAACTTAGTTTTTTTCCAGTTACTTTTGTAATGAAAATATTTATTATTAATAAAACAAAAGAGTTTGGTTTTTATGATCATTATATATTTAGTCATAAGGTACTGAGTACATAGAGATGCATGGGAAACATGTATATTATAAGAATCTAAAACAATGGATTCACAGTTGAATAATCAAGTTGACCCCTTGATTATGGGTTATAATGTAGTGTTGCGATTTCTCTTCGTGCAAGTAAAAGAGTTTACTTCAATGGAATGATGAGTTTTATATCATGATAGTAGTTGACTATCAATAATGGAACTATTAAATGAATTTAGAATCAAGTATATTTTAAAGAATAAAGTGGGTCATTACTTTAATCTTAAAACATATAACCTAAGCATCTGTTTATTATGGACCACAATCCTGATGAGTGGTAAACTCATATATGTTTTATTATAATTTTTTATATGATCAAAATAGATTTTTACAAAGCATCAATCCAGGGTTTGCATGTTGGAATTATTAATTGAAACATCTATAAAGGAACATTCCCCCAAATAAAGAGTTTAGAGTGATATCATCACTTCTAGATGTTTTACAGAGATTGGTGATTAAACTAGCACCAGTAGTTTGATGGACTAGCTACCCATCAAGTCTTATCACCAAGATGAGATCTTGTGTGTCAATCACCATATAAAGTAAAATGGGAGATCTAGATTGAAAAACCAACATAAGGGCAAAACGGTAATTTTATCCTTTATTGTGTGGATGGCTATAATATGGTTCATATTAGAGTTTGCAATTGGACGTCATATTTGAAACATGTGTTCTCATAATATTTAGTAATTCAAGAGATTAACTAATTGTCTTTAATGGAATGACATTTAGTTAATAAGTTGGAATTAATTCTAATGAAATTAAATTAATTCTGGGCTTATTGGACCTTGAATTATATAAGTCCAATTAGATTCCCCATTTGACTTTTAGGAAGGTTATCAAGTAAAGTACAAAATGTAAATAGAGGTTTTTAAGCCTATGATTGAATGTTGGGCTTAGACTAATTAATTGTTAATTACAAGCCCAAATGAACATTTAGAAATGGGTTAGACTTTGGTTGAATTTGATTAATTAGATTAATTACATTAAAAGAAAGTTATTAAAGATAAATGGAGGAGGAATTTTGGTTTTATTGGGCTAAATGTGCAGATGTACATTTAGCATTGATTTGCTATATTAAAGATGATTTTAACATGCTTTATCATCATTAAATGGAGTAATGATGTTATTATTAAATGGTTTAATGGTTGTCTTTTAATGATATTATGTAACCTTTTAACATTCATTGGATTAAAGAAGAAAAGGGAACATTTGATTGGCCATCTTCCTTCTTTCATCACAAAATCAAAAATGATATGTCTTATTTAGATTAATAGTATTTTTATATAGCCATCTTAAAGACAAATGAGAAGAGTCTCATTTATTGGCTACATTATGATTAATTAAAGAATGAAGTGATGCATTTGATGAAAATCTCTTCTTTCTTTTGATGTTAACCGAAATTGAAAAGAAGTGGGAAGGTGTGCTTGCATTTTTTGACTTTCTCTCTCCTATCTGGCATGGTAAGCCGAAAATTGCATAAGAGGTGTCTCATCTTTGGCTTCTTTCTTCGAAGGCAAAACCTCTTTAAGTTTTCTTATCCTTTCCTACCAAAGGATCTTGTTAAACAAGTTGTCCAAGAAGAACAAGTGGTAAATCAAATTGGTCGACAATACATTAACAAGAATAGGATACATCACCTAGGAGAGGATACATTGCCGAGGATAGGATAGCACAGCAAGGAATTAAAGTTATAGCGAAGGAGTCAGTATATTTCTACCATCTTGTTCTTATGTTAAATATTATCCTTATACCCTATCATGTATGGATTGCCATATTAATTTGGTTATATTGTTTTCGCTGCAATTTTGATTTCTAAAAAGTTTTGAAATCTACAGTTTTATCCAAATATTATATGCTTATTTTTTCAATCCAACATATGATAATATAGTTATATCCAAAGAATTAAAGAAATTAGCCTTCGAAGAAATCAAAAATGATCACTAATATACCTTATATGATCATATTGTTGAACTAAGAGAGGGAGACAAGAAGGATAAGGAGCTCCCAAAATATTGGAAATTTAAGAAGAATCGCCCTTTATATCTAATTATTGGTGATATTCAATAAGTGATAATCACTAGATCATGTCGTGGAGACTTATCTCATCTTGCTTTCATTTCTCAAATTAAACATAAGGATATAAAAAAAGCTCTTAATAATGAAGTTAGGTTCTTGCTATGAATGAGGAGTTAAACTAATTTAAGAGTTGTAAGGTTTGGACTTTATTATTTAGACCAAGAAATCACCAAATCATAGTTACCAAGGGAGTTCTAAAAAAAAGTAAAATGAATCAAGTACCATTATGAGGAATAAAGCTAGATTGATAGAAGAATGGTATAAGGAAGAGGAATGTAGCACCCTACTCTTATAGTGCATATCCTCGAACATACCAACGGTATTCAAGGACATACTCAACGAGGGTGGCATGCTAGAACAATCAACATTTGAACTCATTACAAAAAAAAAATTCAAACATCACACGCATATATGGAAAATCAAAAATCAATTTCAACTCGTTTTATTCATAAACATTTTCAATCACAAGAGTTACAATCTTTAGACAACTCATCAGAATTTCACTAGTCACTTGGGCCCATTTTAGATACTTGGGCCCATTTTAGATACAAAACATTGTAGTCATAATGACATTATATTACAAAATCATTTACATACACATTGTATATTATTTTTTAATACACATTTTGATATAAAATAATGAAATACATATGCAAGCATAAACTAATCCTGACCTCTATCTCTTACTTGAATGCAGTGGCAAGATTCCAATTTATCTAACTGGAGATCTTCTCTAAGCTTGAAAAAATATTGCAATTTTGGGTTGAGTTTTGTGAACTCAATGGGTGGACCATCCTCGATGGCTCACTCAATCACATAACACCTCAACTCATATAATCACATAATTCACATCACTTTATTAATTCATCATGTTGAGTCACATACATTTCATATTCATTTAAAACATACATCACATTTAGAAATCAGTCAAACTATTTAAATCATACACATCATATGCATATGCAATTCTCATAAGACTTACTTTCAATTATTATTGTTATGATTGAGTGCCTATAACTATCCTGTATCCATTGTGGATATTAGGCTCATTGATAACTGTCCCGTATTTGTTGGGGATACTGGGCTCATTATTTATAGTGAGCCTTTGGCTCTTAATCACATTCAGAGCTTTTAGTAGCTCTTTCTCACTTTCTAAGCTTTAAGCTCTTTTTCGCGGCTACTCCAGTCACAATAGCCTTTATGTTATCATGCATTTGTGTAATGAAATCCATCAATCACATATGATCATTGAGCTACTTTATTTCACTTTACACATGTCATCGAACCTTGGTTAGACATTCAACATTTAATTTGAGAATTACTTATTTCATTCATATGCACATTCACATTTTTCTTTATAACTTGCTTCGACATTTAACAATCAAGTTGAGTATCAATTATTTCGTCAAATTCGCATACAATGAGCACTTCTAATATGATATTTAGGCATCAAACACCTCGGACATTTAATGTCCAGAATCAGTATAATCACATTCATATAGTTCATTCAATGTAGAATTTAAATAGAGCAATCATTTAAAGTAAGATCATCTAGGTCAACTCATGATATGCTCCAGATTAGTATTAGCTTCCATGATTCAAAACGTCTGGATGCAGATGTTCTATCATGTATCATCATTATGCAAAACACATATTGCACACACATTATTAATTGCATAATCTTATGAACACTCAATCACATACATATGTATATGTATTATGTATAATGCATGCTCAATGACAATCCTGAGTATATTATCTAAATTCAAATTCACTTATTGCATATTACTCTACTCCTTTGAATCATAACTACAATCATATGAACATCTTCATTCACATTATATTCAAGTCTTTGGCACTTTGATAACATGAATTCATTCACCATGTTATAACCTCCATTATCAATTTAAACATATCACAAATTAGTCACTTAATCAAATCATCATTCTAGGTTTAATTCAAGCCTCATTTAAGCCTTAATTAAGAACAAATGGCCAGTGAATGTTCGTTAGGTGGACATCCATGTCCACTGAGCAGACCTTCATGGGTTAGTTACAGAAATTTGACAATTCGACCATCTAGACATCAAAATCTCTTCTTGTGATCTTCATAGAATTGTATATCTCAAAGTCCTCTTTCTAAGCATACTTAAATGACTTCAATCTGAGTTCTACAAAAAATGTTATGCCTCTTGCGCCAAAGTATATCTAATTGCATGTATATTTTCCAGATTTCTAACTCATTACTAACTACATTCAACACCTTATGCGTGATCTATCATTTCTAGTTCAATTACTCATCATTTCTCCATTATTCTAACTCCATTTCAACTCAATATCATCCATAAACAAATTATAGTCCATGATTGATCATGAACACTAAAAACAAAACACATACATATATACATTTATCATCAACCTTCTACATATATTCAACTTCATTTCCATTTTCAATTCACTTCTAACTATCACCTTAATTCATCTGATTTTCACGAACATAACTCAACATCTTAGTTAACATAACCTTTACTTTTATTATACCTTTAATTCTGAACTCATAACATCTACATAACAACTCATCATGGTTTTCTTACTCTCAAAATAGAACACAAACGCATGTATTCATTCATCAATTTCTACACCCAGTACTCAACTTCAAGTCAAAATTCGAAATTCTTAAAGACAGAATTTGAATTTCATATCTTCATAAAAAATGTATCAATATGTCTCTAATTTAATCCAAATCAAAAATCATCTCATTTGGATATCTACAAAAAAAGTTATAGCTAAATCACAATGTATAATTAGCGGAAAAATGTTACAGCTAACTTTTTTCCAACACCCTTTAAACATCATTTACTCAATTAATCCAACATTATATCATTCATAATCTATTACACATCAAAACACCAAAGCAACACAAGAATCTACCCACATTTCTCATTGACGTTGTTGTATGAACTTGTCCTCATTTTATGGTCATTTAACTCTTAACTATCATCAAAACATGTTTCATTCATCAAATCAAAAAGAGTGATGCTTATACTTACTTGTTTATCCATTGATTCTTTAAGAGTCTCTAAGAACCCTAGCCTCCAAGCATCATACTATTACCAACTTTTAGGGTGAAATGGGTTAGGTCTTTTAGCAACAAGAAGAAAATAGCAAGATAGTTAAGTGACTAGTGATGGAAGAAGGCAAGGTTCAACTTTGAGGCTTGGAGAAGAGAGTGTCGTTATTAAGGAGAAGAAGATGAAGAAAATGAAGAAGATGGAGAAATGAAGCTAAGAAAATTAGCAAGTGAAAGACCATACTTTGGTCTTTCACTCAATCAATTTCATGATTTAAAACAACTAGTATGGCAAGTGACACTTGTCATTTGCCACATGTCACTTTCTGAAGGTCTCTTTTTGGTCTTTTAATCTACTAGTCCATTTGTCTCTAGTTTTTAACCCAATTTTCTCCTAATTTTTAATGACACTTGTCATTAAATCTTAATGTCACATGTTAAAATTTCTACTGTCATTTGACATTTATTTATACTACTATTCATCAATTGTTCTACCACTTGGCATTTTTCCTAGTCCAAAAATACCCCAAATTTGCATAAAATTCCCGTATTTCTCCAAAAATTCTAATTCAATACTTAGACACTCCAACTCAATTTTTAAGACACATAATTCATAATTCACATTATAATCACATTAAAACAATCATTTATGAAAATATCAAATGAGTGTATGAACAATTCATTTTAATGTGTGTACTAATCAAATTCACGTGTGTATATGCTAACATTATGCATAAGTATGAAATGCATTTTTCTAATCTCTCATTGTTATTCCTCAATTATAGAAATCTAGGGTTCTAACCTTTAGTATGAAAATGAGATGTTACAATTCTCCCCCTTTAATAAATTTTGTCCTCGAAATTCTTATCTGATTGATTAAAAAAGGCAGGGTATTTTTTCCTTGTATGCTCCTCCATTTCCCATTTAAACTTCATCACTCGAAAAATTTCTTCCACTTAACTATGGTCAATGTAATCACTCGATCCTTCAATTACTCATTCAGCTACCACAATATCTTAACTATTTCCTCAATATATCTCAAATTACTCATAATTTCACTTCTGGTTGCAACAATGCATACATCGGATTATAATGATACTTTTTAAACATATCTATGTAACAATGGGTGAATATGAAAGATCTTTTATTGGTAATACTATCTCATGAGCCAATGGTCATATTCTCACAATAATTTCATATAGACCAATTTATGTTGGGCTTAGCTCCCTTTTTTCCTAACTTGAGCACACCTTGCCAAGGTGATACTTTTAGAAATAATTCATCTTTCACTTGATATTTCACATCTCTTTAGTGTTTACACACTTAACTCTTATATTTATCTCAATATATTCCATATCTTCAGTGTTGATCCACCTAACTTGTTTATCTTCCTTGAATCACTTACTTTCTAACACAGATCAATTTCACTTATCAACAGTATCTTGAATAAATTATCTCCTTCAACCCTTTTTTTAGCCCTTATTCATCCAAATGTAAAGACAGAGGACTCTTTCTGTCGTATAACGCCTCATATGGTATTCTAATGATATCATTGTGATAATGATTATTATGCTTAAAGTCAATCAAAACTATACATTGACCTCATGTTCCTACGAATACCAAAATATAAGCTTTAAGCTTATCTCCAATAGTTAAGACTGTTGGCAACTCATATATGCAATCACTTGGTTCTATATCCTTAGCCATTAAACGCTATTCTGGTGTATTCCTACTAGAGTGTATAGCATATGTTGTTATTTTTGCTTTCTCTATTAATCTCTTTACTCAATAATCTTTATCAAGTACACATACTTCTTATTTCAATGACAAAGTATCATTTTCCAATTCAAACTCAAAATTCAGATTTATTTTCAATTTCTCAGTAAGGTTCATGAATTCTAAATCCTTAATTTTGGCTTTGTTGATTCTTTTATGTGAAACTTATCTTAAATTCAATAGCTAATAGTACTTTGATTTACCCAAAATTCAACTTGACATTCTATTCTCTTTATTGTACTAGATTTGGTAATCTTAATATCTAAATTTATGTTACACTGCTATTGGATTTGATGTTCAATGCATTATATTACAACACTAGTTTTACTGGGAAATACTCATTTATACATTATAATCTCCAAGCAACTCTATCCATTGTCTCGGTCTCGTATTCAATTCTTTTAAACTCAATAAATACCTTAAAATTTAATGATCTATATATTTATATATAGATCCAAAATGTTTCACTATATATATAATGTCTCAAAGCTTTCAAAGCAGTTACTATTGCAACAAGATCTAAATCATGTATCAATAATCAAGTCATGAGACTTTAATTGTCTTTATACATACAAAATCACTTTGTTATGCTGCATTAGATATTGTCCTAATCTTTGGTGCGAAACTTCATTATATACTACACAATCTCCAATCCCAAATGATATAATTAACATCAGTGTTATAATTCCTCATAATTCTTTTTACATTCATCAGTCATACGATTTACACATTTTTCCTCAGAAATTTTTGTCAAAGAAGCTAAGATCAGTAAAAACCCTTTAACAACTTCTAGTAGTGTCCAATCTATAGCTAGTTTTAGAAAACTCCTGATCTCTCATAAATTCCTTGGAGTTTCTCACTTTATCATTACCTCTACTTTCATTGGGTCTCCCAATATGCCATGTTCAGATACTATACAACCCAACATTTTATGTGATCAAGCTAAGATTTACTCTTATTAAACTTGGCATATAATTGTTTCTACCTTCATGATATGTAAGATTTACTTAAGTATTCAAAATATTCTTATCAACCTTTTGAATACATTCAATATATCATCTATGATCATAGTCACTAATTGATCCAATTTTGCTTAGATCATTTTAATCTTCAATATCATAATATTGTCGAGGGCATTTGTTAACTCAAACAGATATTGCCAAAACTCAATATGCCCATAATTAGTTCTCGTAATTCCTTATGTAACTAATTCCTCAATGAGGTAATATTATCTCAAGTTGTTTTTGGTATCCTAATTGACTTCTTTTCTCGAATGATTTTCTCCTTTCATTTGATTTCCTCTGATTTCACATTGACTTATTTTAATGTCTATTCATTCATACTAGTTTCTCCACACTTGTCATAGTGATCGCATTATCAGATATGTACTCACAAAAATTATCAACTTAACCTTGACAATTTTTACATGTATCGCTATCATTATCTCACCTTCCAATTACCATTATATCATCATACATATGTATGTTCACAATCAATTCAAAATTATAGATATAAAATCATCCTAAAATTTCAATCTCGAATCCACTAACATATTCTTATGGTGGATCATAACTCTTGTCAAAATAATCAACATCCATTTCAGTTCTAAGTTCATCTTCTTAAGGTCATAATAAATTTTTTGTTTTCATTCCATTCTGCTTGTATACTTTAATCTCATCATTTCTACTTATATATCTATTTTCCTCAAGCAATCCATGACAATACATTCATATCTATATCACATTCGGGGATATATCATCACAGTACAATATTGAAGTCATATTCAATAATACATCCACCAACACAATTGCATTGAATCTTTATCTATCATATCTAACCATATACTATTTCTCATTTTTAGATATCCACAAAATTTCATTTTCTCACATTCTGATAGATCATCATTCTTCTCACTATTTGTATCAGGTCAAACTCTTAACAAATGCTCATGCGTGTGACTCATATAAATGTGACTCAGACTAGGGATTAGTTGCCGCTATATGTTAAAACATGTCTAAAATTCATGTAACTTGGCACATATTTCAGAAAACGCCCTTGTAGGATACTAAATCTGGGCTCTGATACCAAATTGTAGCACCCTAATCTTATAGTGCATATCTCCAAACATACCAACTGTATTTAAGAACATACTCGATAAGGATGGCATGCTAGAACAATCAACAATCGAACTCATTATAAAAAAAAATTTCAAACATCACATGCATATGTGAAAAACCAATCATCAATTTTGCCCCGTTTTATTTATAAACATTTTCAATCACAAGAGTTGCAATCATTATATAACTCATCAGAATTTCACCAGTCACTTGGTCCCATTTCAGATACAAAATATTTTAGTCATAATGTCATTATATTACAAAATCATTCATATACACATTGTACAGTATTTGCAAATACACATTTTGATATAAAGTAATGAAATACATGTGCAGGCGCAAACTAATCCCAACCTCTATCTCTTACTCGAATGCAGTGGCAAGATTCTAATTTGTCTAACTGGAGATCTTCTCTAAGCCTGAAAAAATATTGCAATTTTAGGTTGAGTTTTGTGAACTCAGTGAGTGGACCATCCTCGATGACTCACTCAATCACATAACACCTTAACTCATATAATCACATAATTCATATCACTTCATTAATTCATCATATTGAGTCACATACATTTCATATTCACTTAAAAAATATCACTTTTAGAAATCAGTCAAATTATTTAAATCATACACATCATATGCATATGCAGTCATGAGACTCACTTTCAATAGTTATTATTGTGACCGAGTGCCTATAATTATCTTGTATCCATTGTGATACCAGGCTCATTGATACCTGTCCCGTATCTATTGGGGCTACCGGGCTTATTATACATAGTGAGCCTTTGGCTTTTAATCACATTATGAGCTTTTAGCTCTTTTTCACTTTCTAAGCTTTAAGGTCTTTTTTGGTGGCTAATCCAGCCACAATAGCCTTTATATTATCATGCATTCATGTAATGAAATGCTTCAATAACACATGACCTTGGTCTGGCATTCAACATTTAAGTTGAAAATCACTTATTTCATTCACATGCACAATCACATTTTTCCTCAAAACTTGGTCCGGTGTTCAACAATCAACTTGAGTATCACTTATTTCGTCAAATTCACATATAATGAGCACTTCCAATATGATATTAATGCATCAAATGCCTTAGACATTCAATGTCTATAATCAATACAATCACATTTATATAATTCATTCAATGCAGAATTTAAACAGAACAATCATTTAAAGTAAGAACATCTAGGTTGACTCACAGTACGCTCCAGATTAGCATTAGCTTCCATGATCTAGAAACGTCTGCATGCAAACATTCTATCATGTATCATCATTATGCAAAGCATATATTGCACACACTATTAATTACACGACCTTATAAACACTCAATCACATACATATGTATATGTGTTGTGTATAATGAATGCTCAATGACAATCTTGGGTATATTATCTAAATTCACATTCACTTAATACATATTATTCTACTCCTTTGAATCATAACTACAATCATATGAACATCTTCATTCACATTATACTCATGCCATTGGTACTTTGATAACATCAATTCATTCACTATGTTATAACCTCCATTATCACTTCAAACATATCACACATTACTCACTTAATCAAAGCATCATTCTAGGTTCAACTCAAGCCTCATTTAAGCCTTAATTAAGAACAAATAGCTAGTGAATGTCCGTTAGGTGGACATCCATGTCTGCTGAGTGGACCTTCACGAATCAGTTATAGAAATTTGAAAATTTGACCCTCTAGATATCCAAATATATTCTCGGGATCTTAATAAAAGTCGTAAATCTCAAAGTCTTCTTTCTAAACATACTTAAATCACCTCAATTCAAATTCTAAAAAAAAAGTTATGCCTCTTAAACCAAAGTCTATCTAATTGCTTCCATATTTTCCAAGTTTCTAACTCTTTACTAACTCATTCAACACCTTATGCTTGATCTATCATTTCTAGTTCAATTACTCATCATTTCTCCATTATTATAACTCCATTTAAACTCAATATAATCCATAAGCAAATTATAGTCCATGATTGATCATGAACACTAAAAGCAAAACTTATACATATATACATTTATCATCAACTTTCTGCACATATTCAACTTTATTTCCACTTTCATTTTACTTCTAACTATCACCTTAATTCATCTCATTTTCAAGAGCATAACTCAACATCTTTGTTAACATAACCTTCACTGTCATTATACCTTTAATTCCCAACTCATAACATCTACATAACAAACCATCACTCATAGTTTTCATGCTCTCAAAATAGAACACAAACACACATATTCATTCATCAATTTTCTGCACCGAGTATTGTATCCATATGTATCTAATTTAATCCAAATCAAAAATCATCTCATTTAAGTATCTATAGAACAAGTTATAGCTAGATCACATATGCATAATTAGTGGGAAAAATGTTACAACTAACATTTTTCCAGCACCCTTTAACACCATTTACTCAATTAATCCAACATTATATCATTCCATAATCTATTACCCATCAAAACACCAAAGCAAGACATGAATCTACCTACATTTCTCATTCATGTTTTTGCATGAACCCATCCTCATTTTATGATCATTTAACTCTTAACTATCATCAAAATATGTTTCATCCATCAAATCAAGAAGAGTGATGCTTATACTTATTTGTTTATGCATGGATTCTTCAAGAGTCTCCAAGAACCCTAGCCTCCAAGCATCATACGATTACCAACTTTTAGGGTGAAATGGGTTGGGTCTTTTCGCAATAAGAAGAAGATAGCAAAATAGTTAAGTGACTAGTTATGGAAGAAGGCAAGGTTCAACTTTAAGTCTTGGAAAAGAGAGTGTCATTATTAAGGAGAGGAAGATGAAGAAAATGAAGAAGATGGAGAAATGAAGATAACAAAATTAGCAAGTGAAAATCTGTAACATCCCGTTACCTTTGATGAGACTTGAATTGTGTATTATGAGAAATTATTGAGAAATTAGAAAGTACAATTC
>JAOSBK010000007.1:6953407-6966312 GCA_027568895.1 Erythroxylum shatona | reverse complement strand
CGTTGCAAATTTTGCCGGGACAAATTCCCTCCAAATTTAGCGACGAATATTAGTACCGTCGCTAAATCACTCAATTTAGCGACAGAAAGCATATTTCCGTCGCTAATTGCCAATGGAAATGTTTCCGTTGCTAAATTTTCGTTGTTAATTTACATTTTTCTTGTAGTGAAATGACAATGCCTTGCATGTAACAGTTACTTTGTCACTGTGAGGGGGAGTACACTTGTTGGCTTATGTTTAATCAACTCCCCGAACTTGTAAAGCTTAGAATTCCTTGATTTCCAAAGGCACGACAGGGACGCAATGTATGTGGCTTGTTCTTTGATTTTCATCAATTTAATTATTTACATTCTCAAAAGCACAGAAGAAAGAGGGAGTATTTTTTGAGTTCGAATCTTGAAGCGATAAAGTTATTAGTGAGGACTCTTTTACCTTAGAATAACCGTATATGCTCCACGTGAGAGTTACAGTTAGGAGATCAAACCAATGACTCGAAACGACAAAAATTGTAAAACTTGTGTGATCTCGTAGTGTGTGAGGAAAAGGACCATACATATTCACAAGGGATAAGGCTGCAGTCTACAGTTTCCGTAAGTATCAGCTCAGGATAATATGCGTTTTTACATGCAATTATGGGATTTGTTGAAACAACGTAGTTTGCTAAAGGTTCCTCAGAAAAGAAAGAAAAAAATGATTATATCATTGCATGTTCCTTTTAGATATTGTGGAACTAATATTAATATTTCCTTTTATTTAAAATAAATATTATTTTAGGAAAATTTTAATTATTTAAAATAAGTATCGCTCACGATTTTTCATATATGTCTATAATTTTATTTTTAAAATTATCTTTTAATTTTTCTCATATCCTAATTATACAAATTATATTTTCAAGGCAATTCAACATACAATTAATAAAGGTATATCAAATATTTCACTAACTTTCTTAATAAGTGTGCATTTCTCTAAAACGACATTTATTTTAAATAAGAGTAAGTAAATTTTTCCTTACGTTAACTTCTTTGTCTTATTGCAAATAAAATCTGAATGACTTGTGACTACGTGGCAATCTAAGGGACTCAGGTGCTATTAGTTTATTCTTTTCCATGTAAAGTATTCACCTTGGAATTATTAAAGGACCCTTATCAGTGCCTCAGCACACCAAGGCCTTATCTGCTTGGTGTAGAGAGCTAACAAGCCGTTGAGCAACAAAAATGGCGGAGGAGGTGACACTGTTGGACTTCTGGTGCAGCCCTTATGGGTCGAGGGTGAGAATAGCACTCGCGGAGAAGGGAGTGAAGTATGAGTACAGGGAAGAGGATCTTGACGACAAAAGCTCACTTTTACTTGAAATGAACCCTGTTTACAAGATGATTCCTGTTCTTATCCACAATGGAAAACCTGTGTGCGAGTCTCTAATTGCTGTCGAGTACATAGATGATGTGTGGCGAGGCCAATTTCCCTTACTGCCCTCAGATCCTTATGAGAGAGCCAAAGCCAAGTTCTGGGGTGATTTCATCGAGAAAAGGGTATCTTTATTTCCACGAATTAGAATGTTTCTGAATGCATTTGGTCTTTCACAGCGTCCACACTCCACAGTATGGAAGATAGTGGCTCTTTGTGGGCTTAGTTAGCAGAACTTTACCCTCTCTGCCCACACAGACTACCTAGTGTTTTCTGGGGTTGTTTCTCTTTCGTAAATTTTGTTTATAAAAAAGTTAGATTTGAGTTCTGCCTGGGCCTACAACAATATAAGCATATACCAGATTTACTCCTCTGCATGTCGATTGCTTAAAGTACACGATTTATGAGACATATGAAATGATCAGGTGCATGAGCCAGGGAAGAAGACATGGAAAAAGAAAGGAGCAGAGCAGGAGGAAGCAAAGAAGGAATTCATTGAGAGCCTGAAGTTGTTGGAAGGGGAGCTTGGAGACAAGCCTTTTTTTGGTGGCGACACACTTGGTTTTGTGGACATAGCACTCATACCGTTCTACACATGGTTCTATTCCTACGAGATTTGCGGTCATTTTAGCATAGAGGCGGAGTGCCCGAAATTTGCCGCTTGGGCCAAGAGGTGTATGCAAAAAGAGTCTGTTTCCAAGTCTCTTCCTGATCGCCAAAAGGTTTATGGCTATGTCCTGGAGCTCAAAAAGGTACTCGGAATCGAGTAGTAGATACTCGTTAATGTATTCAAGAATGTGTTAACGTAGTCGGCAAGAATTTCCTCTTTGGAAGGTGTACGATTTCCGTTTAAATAATGGCTACCAGAATGTTTCTCCCTTAGTTTTTTTGCCTACCCATGTTGGATGATTCTAGCGCAGCATGGCTACTGTTTTGCAAAACAAAAAACAGAACAGAAGAAAAAAGGAATGAAAGATGAGAGAGGAACTCGATTGTTAAAATTGTAGAAAAGTATCTACCTTTATTAATGACGACAAGTGTTTAAATAGAAAACAAAAACATAATAATTCTACTTGAATTCTAATTCTAATCAAAAGATAAAGCTAGTCGCAACAACAGATAAGAACAGTTGCAAATAATCTGCTAAAAAACAGGAATTAAAGTCCTATACTGAAACTGAATAAAAATCCTACTAAAATTGAAACTCTCGCCTACTGGAAACTGAATGTCAATGCTCAACACTCCTCCTTGGCATTCTGGTGACAAACTCTTCAAAGCTTCCAAAAAGTTTCTCCTCCTGTGTGTAAACTTCATCTGCAATCTGTGCTTGTTGAGAGTGACAATCGTTGTTTTTGAATTTGGAAACCTTAGTAACATGCCCAAGTTGTTTGCATATACCAAACATTGCATCAGGCCTCTACCAACAATATTTTTCAAGATGAGTAGTCTTACTGCAGTGTGCACAAGGTGGGAATTCGTAGTTGTTGCTCTTGTTCTTGTTGTTGAAATTCTTCTTTCCTGTTCCAGCTTGTTGACTTTGCATATAAAATGCACCTTCGGTAATCTTATTTTGCCTAAAAGTTCTTCTTTGCTCTTATGCTTGAAGAGCATTCATTAGCTCAGCTAATGATATCTCGCTGAGATCTTTGGACTCTTCAAGAGAGGATATTTTGGATTCAAATCTCTCCGGAAGAGTTACAAGAACTTTTTCTACAATCCTCCTGTCAGGAAAATCTTCTCCAAGCAATCTGATGTTGTTAACAATTAAAGAAATACGATCAGAATACCTGGTTATTGTTTCATCCTCTTTCATGTTTAGAGACTCAAAATCCCTCTTCAAATTCAGCACTTGCATTTGCCGGGTTCTGTTACTTCCTTAATATTCTTCTTTCAATCTATCCCAAGCTTCCTTTGCTGTCTTGCAAGCCATGATCCTGTAGAAAACAGAGTGTCCTACAGAATTTTGAATGAGTGTCTTGGCTTTGGATTTTTTCGCTTTTTCTTCACTGTTGAACTTGATTTGAGCCATGGTGGGATCTTTGGGTAGAGGAGGCACTGGCCTATCTTCTGTTACAACTTCCCAAAGATCAAAGGCCTCCAAATAAGACTGCATTTTTACTGACCATATTTGATAGTTTTCACCATTAAAGACTTCTGGAGGATTTAAAGCAATGCTACTAGAGGACATTTTGATTATGATTTAAAAGAAAGGTTTAAAAATAGATGTCGATATGTTGCTGCAAAGTGTTTAAAACAAGTTTGAAAGAGATTTTAAAAATTGTTCAAAAGACAGCAACAAACAAGTTGAAAATATGGGAAAGTTGCTACTGAAGCTAGATCAAAATAGTTGCAGTAGTTTAAAATTTTGAACGTTGGTTTTGTGATTAAAAAAAAACTAGATCAGAAAAATATTTTTTTCAGGTCCTATACGACCAACTAAAGCTCTGATACCACTGTTGGATAATTGTAGCGCGACATGGCTACTGTTTTGTAAAACAAAAAACAGAATAGAAGAAAGAATGAATGAAAGATAAGAGAAGAAACTCGATTGCTGAAATTGTAAAAAAGGAGCAGCCTTTATTAATGACGGCAAGTGATTAAATAGAAAACAAAAACATAATAATTCTGCTTGAATTCTAATTCTAATCGAAAGATAAAGCTATCTGCAACATCAGATAAGAACAGTTGCAAATAATCTGCTAAAAAATAGGAATTAAAGTCCTATCCTGAAACTGAATAAAAATCCTACTAAAACTGAAACTCTAGCCTACTAGAAACTGAATGCCAAAGCTCAACAGAAAACACCATATATCACTTACTAGTTGTTCCATTATAAGTCATAATAACATTTTTTAAAGACTAAGCAGGCTATCGTCAACTTTAACAATAGACGATTGTGGTTGTTGGATATACAAAGCCAAAGGAAGATTAGTTAGCCGATTGATTTTTTAAAGACTAAGCAGGCTGTTGTCAACTTTAACAATAAAGGATTGTGGATCGGCTAACTAATCTTCTGTTGGCTTTGTATATCCGAGAAAAGATAAACATGTCAAATCAAACAACATGACACGGTTTTATATAAGTACGTTCAGGCAGCATGTTATATCCACAAACAAGTACCTGTTTCTAGTAATCCCAAGTATTGCAAAGTTAGGAGGAGCAGCAATCAGAATCTAGCTATCATGGAAGGGTAATCTCTCTTTTTCTCCTTATTCCTTACACACATTAAGCCATCATATGCTGGTAAAATTAATTAAAACATGATAGATTGTAATTTGATTTTTGGACAACAAAAACTATCTCCCTGTTGTTATTTAATTTCTTCAGGAAACCAGCAAGAGACCAGTACGTAATCAAAGAATTACCGATGCCAGAGAATCAAGGTCTACTGCTGGACAAACTTGACAAACTAATAGCAGTTGTCTCAAAAGATGAATTTAATGCAAACGAAGTTCATAACAAAGCTCTGAACAACCTTGTTAATGTAAACTCACTCTTCACAATCGCCGTGTTTTTGGGCCTGTCTGTTGCTTCTCGCAATCAACAACCTCTTGAAGGCCGCAGTGAATGTGCCGCGGACCCATCGGTGGCAAAAAGGCTCGTTGTCTACGAAGTAGTCTCCTTCGGATGTTTTCTGTTATCAAGCCTTGCAGCCAAATCGATAAAAGCCTATCTTTACGTCTTCTCCAATGATGATTTCAAGAAAGGATCCGTATGGACGTATTTGAGATCCCAGATGTTCATGGTAGCAGTACTAGCATCGATCACAGGCGTCATGTTTCTTACCCTTTCAATGGTTCACGTCGTCCAGATAAAGATTGGCAAGCTGTCTTGTGGGAGTTCTCATGCTCTAGCGGCAGTTGTTTCACTTTGTGTTCTTGTCGTCACAGGTTTGCTAATTTACCTACCATCAATGGTGTTTGTTATGGTTTACTGCATTCGCAAAACGGGCAAACGTTGATGCTTATCTGTGTACAAGGAGACACCATAAATACAGGTGAAGCTCCAAAGTCATAAGGGCCTCTGGCAACATTTTCATCTGTAGCAACTGTTATGTATGTCATGTAATATTTAGGAGCTCCGTCGGTGCTTACTTATATTTCTTCAGCTCTTCCAAGATCTTAAATTTGTCATATTCGTTAAAACTCCTTTAGCTAGTTAAATTACCAAAGATTTTGGGAGTATTATTAAAAGTCGAATCGAAACGATTTTATTGTAAAAAGCTTCTGACATAACATCGACCAAGTAATTAATAAAATCGTCAGGACGGCTAATTTGGACCCATTCACTTCACTTCTTTCTCTTGGCTAATTCCTTTTCTTTTTTTGATCACCATGTCTCCATCTTCGCCTCGATTTTGATCACTCATTTCCTTTAAAAATTCAGTATACTAATTGTTTCTGCAATCAAAAGAATAACATTAAGAATAAGGTAAAGATGTATGAATTTAGAGAGTTTTAAGACAACACAAGTGAAAAACCAAGAACAATATTGAATCACTATAAACTCCTTATAACTTTTATTGTGGCCACGTAACATTGATAATCATTACATATTGTGTGCTTAAATTACAAATCTTTCATACTTAAGAAATTGTTTTAACTCCTCTTTATCTCAAACTACTTTTGGGAAAAAAAATTGAATTGTTTTGATTAAAGTTTTTTTAAAAAGGATTTGAGATTTTGATTTTTGAAATAATATAAAAGATTGAAAACGAAGTTCTAACTACTTAGGATATTGTTTTTTAATAATTTTTTAGGGACAAAGGTTAACTGAAAGATTTATATTGATTAATTACATAAGGTCTTTTAATGTATTTGACATTAAAATTGTATATATTTATGGTTTCTTAAATTGAATTGTTCAAATATTTTGTAATACCGTGGTTATATCCTTAAATGACTCATTCAATTATTTTAAATAGGCTAAAATTAGACACGAATCCAAGAAATATAATCATGCTCTAATCACAAATGCAATGAATATAGAAATAAGCAAGGTCAAATCCACAATGACTAGTAAAGCTCATTTCTTTTAGCAAGTTAACAAAACAAAAAAAAGGAAGGGGAGATTTTATATTAGAAATTAAAATAAATTAAAAGCAAAGAGAAAAAACTAATCGATAATGCATTTAAATTGATCATTGAAGCAAAGATAAACCTTTTATTCCTTAATAAGCTGGTTATGGTTGTAAATAAGATCTAGCTAATGATCTTTCCTTACTTTCTTATTAACCAAAAGGAGCTCTTTGATTAATTGTCTTATCAACAAACAACCCTAAACAACATCTTAAGATTTCATCTATGAAAAACTACCAATTCGAGTCAATAAATATATAAGCTTGTTTTATTTAGACTGTATTATATATCCATATGACATAAGTAGAATTTCCTATATTGAATCATGTTATTTTACCACTAAGCATTATAACTATCAAATAATTCTGAATTTAATCATTCCAATTGACAATAATTATTTTGATAATTAGACAATAGGCTTTTTTGTATCCATCAAACAAAATGATATTTTTAATGTTATCTTATAGTAGTACGACCTAGCCAATTACCAAGCCTATCTAACATAGACACCAAAGTAAGCTAACTGACCAGTTAAAATTTCTATAGGCAATATGGCCTGGACCACAATTGTGGTCTAAATTGTGACCAGTTAAAAATCTAATTTTAAGTTTAGTATTTAAATAATATTTCTTTTTAGTTTGATATAATTTGAGATATTTGCGAAAACAGTCACTCTATCAGTTAGAAGTAAGACTATGCACTTTTGGACTTCTCCTAATCTCATGTATCAGTGGGACTTCTACTAGAATGTCGTTGTATACTTTGAGATATTTGTTGAGCAAAAGTATATTTTTGACCCTAAGGATTTCATTAAAATACAAGTTAGAACCTAACTTTTTGGGGTGTTCAAAATAAACCCTAGTATTTACAAAATATTCCAATTAAATCTTAAACGGATGAAATTTTTGATGGAGTTAAGCTTTTCAATTATGCTCTATATCATTGCTAATGTGGCGTGAGTTTATTATTTTTATTAATAATATGGGTCCTATAATGCTACATATATATATATATATATATAGGACACTGTCATCAACAACTAAGACTCCTAGTTCTGCTCTTCTCCATCATTCAGTCTCTACTCCTACTTTGAGCAAGAAGACCTCATCGAAGGTTGCAGCATCTTTGTGATAATCAAGACTTCTCCACCTCTTATTTTCTAATAAATAGAAACTAAGTATACGCCTTTCATTTTATGGGGAAGGTTGTAACATGGGATAAAGTTTTCTCTTTGTCTATCTCGCAATTAAACGTGGTCAAGTTTTATACATATAATTAGATCGAAAGACTTATGCATGAGCAACAAGAAAAATTGTTTAGTGAATGATCATAACTACGATTATATAATGTAATAAATATAAAATGTAGAATTAATTTGAACAATAATGAATCGATTGAGACCAAAGCTATAACTATAGTAACAATAATAGAAAGATAGGGGACAAATTAACAACCATCACAATTATAATAGTTAAGAAATAAAGGTATAAGAAAAAAAGTTATTCTTTAACGACAATCTTCTCTAGGACTAAATGATCAAAATAGAAATAAAGAAACTAGTAGCCACTATTTTAGAAACAATTACTCTACCTAAAATGACCTTATTTCCAATAGGTTTATGAGTAGAGATATTAAAGGAAATCGAAGATGGAGAAGTCTTGTTTGAAGAAGAAGCCATAGATTATGCCAATATTAATGTAAAAACCTAATAAAGAAGTCGCATGAGGGTGATTTTAGATGGGCATGGGTTTTATTTAATGAATTTGATACTAGGGTTACTGAATTTAGAATGGAAATATGAGAATTAAGGTTTTTAATTAAATTTAATTTATTTATAATTAAGAATATTTAAATTAATTTAAATATCTTAATTTAAATTATGTTTTAATAAATATAATTAGAAAATAAATTTTATTTAAAAATTGGTTTCCACTTTCTTACATGTTATAAATGTAGATATTACTAATAGAAACTAATAAACTATTACCAGTACCCGTCAAAAAAAAAAAACTATTACCAGTAAATACTAGTGGCATGTAATGGATGGAAAATTAATTCTTTCCTAATTTTATTCCATTCAGGGTTTAATTTAAATTTTTATAAATGTTAGGGTTCATTTTGAATTATTTGAAATGTTAACCCTAGCTTATATTTTGATAAAAATCGTAGGGTCAAAAATGTACCTTTTTCTATTGTTGTTATTGGGAGCCATTAGAGCTTCTATTTCTTTTGTTCTTCATTAAACTTTAAACTTATCAAAAAAATATTTCCTTTTAGCATTCAAATACTTTAAAAAATTTATTCCTTGATTCTTCAAAATCAATGAGTCAATTCTTTTATACATTTGTTTTTGTTTTCATAATTTGATTCAAACTTATTCATAGGCTCTCTAAAATATATTATTAAGCGGGATAACATTAGTAGGGATTTGACTTGAATTTTTAGAAATATTTTAATCCATACTAGAGGCCATATAAAGTGTAATATTAGTGATAACCCATTAAAAATGATTGATAGAGGAACTAATATTGGTATATTCAAATAATTTGGGCACCTATATCTAATGATATTTTAAGTTTGTACATTATAGCTAACAATGGGATAAAATTTAAAACTATTATCTCTTAATAATAAGATGATGGCCAAGCAATCAACAAAATGAATTTGCATTATGATACTCTTATTTCTTTTTTATATTTAAAGTAATAATATAAGAGTTCCTAGGTAAGATTTGCAATCTATGGGGTATCACTCTCTTTATGTTTCATGTAACATGATGTTTTATGCAATAAATAAAAAATAAAACTTGAAAAAAAAGGCTGAATCAACATAATTAGTAATTAGCCAACTAGTCAATTTTATTTATCTATCAAAACTTCTTTGTCTTTAAATTGCCCAACTAAATTAGACTTGAGTGGTTTTATAAAGCATATCAACTTATTTATTTTAACATGCATTTTCCTTTAAAAACTCTACCTCCTTC
The DNA here is from genome assembly GCA_027568895.1 of Erythroxylum shatona. Taxonomy (NCBI): domain Eukaryota; kingdom Viridiplantae; phylum Streptophyta; class Magnoliopsida; order Malpighiales; family Erythroxylaceae; genus Erythroxylum; species Erythroxylum shatona. The sequence goes on along the minus strand of JAOSBK010000007.1, from coordinate 6,956,847 downwards.
ATTATAACATAACATACTATTAGCAACTTTTTTTATGACAATATGAAAATCGTCACTAAATGTCCACTTTTGGCGATGATTTCCTAATTCATCGCCAAAAGTCATGGTTATAGTGACGTTATAATGTATCGTCGCCAAAGCAATATCTTTAGCAACGATTTTCTAAAGTTGTGGCAAAAATCCCCTATTTTTGTGACGATTTTAGTATTTCTTTGCCAAAGGCTGAGCATTTGGCGACAATAGTTTCAAAAATTGCAAAAAAACGTAGCTTTTTGTGACAAAATTGATAATTTGTCTCCAAATGTGGACTTTTTATGACGAAACCTTAAAATCATTGCAAAAAGTCAATATTAAAGAATTTGTAATTAATAATATTAAATTGATAATTTTTAATGCTAAATGTGCTTAATAATCTTAAGGTTAATTATAATTGTCATTTATATATGATTTTTTATTTTTCCCTTATTTATAAATTTGTTTAAATATATAGTTAATGCATTAAAATTCTATAAATTATCTTTTGGATATAAAAAGATAAACATACCTAAAATTTTAATACTAATAAGATAAAAATTTAATAAATTTAAGTTGACTATTATTCTTAATCATTAATATTTATGAACAATAAAATAATAATACATATAAATGTTGGAATATGGTAAGCAATATAACATAATGATAGATGGTAAGTATTACAAGATATTAATTAGAAGTTTAACAATTCTTATAGACAAAAAAATAAATAAAGTTTCAAGCCTAATATTCCATTGAAAAAGAAAAGAAATAATTATTTTTTAGATTCCAAGTGACATTAGAGTTAGTAGAAAAGGTAAAGGAGTATCTAATGTCTGGATTCCTAAGAAGCCTCCATGCACATTTCAAGCCATCAATTGAAACAATTAAAGATCGTCCCTCAGGATCTTGTGAATTGACACCCTCTTCAACCAACTTCTTTGCTTTAACTAAATAAGGAGAAGATATAGTGAACAATTTCCCAAATGCAATATGCATGATGGTATTAGATGAACTTCACGTTCTAAGCATTTCAACTAATGAGGAAACAAAATAGAACAATCACAGCTAAATCAAACAGTATTAGTAATTTAAATTCGAACACATGCATACCCAACTAATAATGTCTTTTTTGTTGGTTTGCTAAGGCCCTAATTACTATGGGAGAGTGTTCAGATATGTTTGGATTTTGAATCACTCCATAGGATCTAGGAAAGCAAGAACTCCAAGCCGAATTGGTAAGAACTCTATCTAACTTTCTAACTATAAAGAGCTCAACTGATTGTTTATTTGACCAAGTAAAACTAGGTCTACCAGAGTTCAAGTCATACGAAACACAATCCTCAACACACTTTGTAAAGTCCTCATACTAGTGAGAGCTGAAATACTAAAAGGTTCAGCCCCATGGGAAAAACAAAATGGCATTAATATCTCCAGCAACAACCCATGGGAGACTACCAACACTAAGTTTGATATTAGAAAGAGAAGACTAGAGAGACTTTTTGTGATTATAGTTATTGGAACCATACACACAAGTCATAAAAAAACTGAATCACTGTGAAGAGGAGTTATCTCCATATGATTCAGTTGTAACAATGGGAGAACACATGTAATAGTCCAGATTCCAGGCTAACACTAGCCTTGCATTTGAAGCCTGATCTAAATTATTATAACTATGCCATCTAAGAAATAAGGAAGAGCACACATTGTTCAAAAGGGAAGGAGACTTTATCCTAGATTCAATCAAGCAGACAATAGATCTTGACAACAACTTAATAAAGGAATTCACAGTTAACTGTTTCCTTGGATTATTGAGATCCCTAATATTCCAAAAAACTAAAGCCATAAAGAAAACAAGAACTTAAGACTTACAATTTTTAATTTCTCCTAGATTTCATACTCTTCTTAATAGTAAAAACCCCCTCTGCATCATCAATAAGACTCGAACTTAGAGCTTGAATAGAACTATTAGGAACCAAATCAGATTTAGCAGAAGCAAGGGGATTACTTGATTTGCTTACAGCAGGAGGGAAAGGGGGTGGTCAACATCTGGAAGGCATCCTTCTAGATCATCTTAACACTTATAAAATTCTTTGTCATTTCTTTGATCAGTTAAAGCATCTGAGGGTTTGTTATCATTTGGATTGAGTTATGTTTCCTCATGGACATGCTCCTGTCCAAGCTCCATTCCATTTCTTTCTTCTGAAACCTTTTCCACATCCAACTCCTTTTGGAACCCAGTTTCAAAAAGTCGAACTATAGGCTTCCATTCCTTCTTTTGTGTGTAATGTTCAGGTCTCCACTCATACTCTATCTAAACTTCCTTAAAAGTAATTTTCCATCTTCATTATAAGCTGCCAACTGAAAACCCATCGGCCAATTACTCTGTAGATCTATTTCCACACACATTATGACATACAAAACCTTAGACATCTTAGCTGTTTGAGTATCCATTAGAAGCGATTTCCCTAATGCACTAGTTATTCTGCCCAATCCCTCATAATTCCAATATTCATATAGAAGGTTATGGAACCTAGTCCATACTAGAGCATACCTAATCTAAGCCAAGGACCTTTCTCTAATACCGAGTTCATTCCTTCTTTCGAATTAAACTTAAATAGGAATTTGTTCAATCTTGTAATCAATGTATTAGTTAAACCAAAAGTTAGTCATGTTTTTGATAGAGTTCTCTGAACTACTGGGTATGTAGGACGCTTACCTATAAGGAAACCATTCAATGCATTTCAGAACTGGGCTACACCTTTCTTGCTAGCTCCGGTGGAGGGATGACAAATATCCGGTCATCCTTTATCTCTAGAGGATAGTAGGCCAATGCCTTAACATCTATGGACTTCTTTACTAATTCGAAGACCAGTGATTTCCATGTTTTGGATGGAAGAGCTTTCTCTGATGTTTTTAAACATTTGAGCTCTTGAGGAATTAAGGAAGGCTCTGTTGCTTAGATAGCCATAGTGGTTGTCAAAAAGGGTAGTGGAGACTACATTTGGGATCCAGTCGCGGCTATTGAAATCTTTGAAGAGGGGAAAGGGTTTTGAAGGTTTGGGGTTCGCATTTTGGGTGATGTTAGGGTTAACGGATTGGAGCAAATGGGAAGGTCCAGGGTGCTAGGGGGTGATGGGGGCTAGAGGCACCTAAGAAGGAGAAGAAGAAGAAGAGGCCATAGGAAAAAGAAGGGAGCAAAGCTACCGGTGGTCGAAGCAAGTTATGGAATCTGAGCACTTCTCTCACTTATACCAGTAAAATTTATGTAATATAAACACAAAATTTAAAAGACTCATGAAATAAAAAAAATCCACAAATTTGAAAAAGTACAAATAACAGAAGGAAGGAGAAGGGAAGAGAAACAAGAGAAGAGAAAGAAAATGTTACTAACAACAAAAATAAAGAAGGGATTTGAGATAATCAAA
>JAOSBK010000007.1:6919585-6933153 GCA_027568895.1 Erythroxylum shatona | reverse complement strand
TAAATGTTGATTATCAACTTTCAATTTTAAGTTTTAACAATCAATTAATCAACATCAACAATTTAACTTTAACACTAAGTTCCTCACCCTCACCTCACGGCCATAACCAAATTATCATTAAATAAAATACATGTACAATTAAACTCAACATCTCAAATTCTCAACTCAAGCTCAAGTGCTTAACTTAATCTCATTCATTTATAATTCAATATCACCGTAAATCACAAGCCAAACAATTTATACATTCCACTTCCAAAATCCAAATCCAATTTCAGTTCAACAATTCACAAAACCCATTCACGATTTTTTAACTTCAATATCCATTCCCAAAATCCAACATCCATGTAAAATTTCTTACCCAAATCTATGATCCGATCCAACACCAAACATATACAAACACAATGCAAAACTTTTTACCCATAATCCACCATCCAAACCGAACATACACAACATAAATCCATCATCCAACGGACCAACACAATCAAAGATTCAAAATGCAATGAAAAATGAAAAAAATCAAAAAAATACACACCCAAACAATAGGGTCTTTAGGTTGACGTTGGGTCGGTGAGGGGTTGGTGTCTTGGTGGTGCGTCTGAGGTGCGACGGACAGTGCGGGTGCGGTGTGGCTGCGACAAGCGACAACGACGTGCTGCAGTGTGGAGGAAGACGAAGACATGGTCTCTTCAACTTCAAGACTTCAACCGACTTCACGCCAAGGCTCCAGCCTAGGTCAAATAAAGGAGAGATGGCTAAGGAGGAGACGACGAGATGGCTAAGGAGGAGACGAAGGGAGGGAGAATCGCGAGGGAGAGAGAGAGATCGCGATAGCAGAGGGCTAGAGGAAGATAGAAGAATCAGGTCGAGGGTGTAATTTTGGGGTTAAGTTTCAAAAATTGCAATTTAGTCCTTGCAATTTTTGAAACTTACAATACCGACCGGTATCAACTGGTAAATGCTGGTATCAATCGGTACCAATGTTTATTGATTTTGTACCGTTTTTTAGCCAGTACCAACCGGAACGGTACGAAATCCATAACACTATGTACAAATCCTTTATAAAAGTTCATTTCCTCTTTCTGTTGTTGTAAACAACATTTCTCACTTGGGGTAAGGTATCCCAAGGCAAATTATTGCAGGTACCCACATTTGTGTTGAAGATCCATAATTGGTTTGGATAAAAGGAATTTTACTTAACATTAAAGGGAATAGAAGCTGATATTCAAACTAGTAAAGAGAAGGTTGGAACTCGTAAAGTATTTATATTTGTGTGTCAAGTTCAATGTTTTTTTGTTTGTTGGAATCCTTTTTTTCTGGTCCAATTTTTTTTTATCAATCCTATGATTGCAGGTTGTTGCTAGTTATCACATATTTATCCTAGAGATGCTGAAGCCCAATTAGTGGGGTTAATGACATGACTAGGTTGCATTACTTGTATGAGCCTTCAGTTCTGCAAAACATGTTCATCAGATATGTTAGAACTCTAGCTTTATAAACTAGTGATAGTGTATATTATTGAATATATGAACTCTAGCTTTATAAACTAGAGACAGTATATATTATTGAATATATGAAAAGCACTTTACTACTATTATAAGGATGATTTCGCTGAACACTCCTCCCAGAGTTGAACTGCTTCTCAAAAAGAAGGAAATTTTTTTTATTTGCAATGTCTCTCTTCTTCCTCCTTTCTTCCTCTCTCCTCTCCCCCTTTTACCTCAAAACTACCTATTGAGGCCATTATGTTATACCCCAGCCCTTGTGCCAACTCAACCTTTAACTAACTAACTCACTCCCCTTTCTTTCTCCTCGAGTATACTCCCCATATCCTTGGCTTATTTATGTTTCTATTATTTTCTCCCTTCCTAAACTACCCTCGACATTGGTCCTATCATTGCTCCCCTCTAGAAGAGCAACCTTGTCCTCAAGGCTGCATTGCGGAAATTGACTGTGAAGAACAAATTCATCCTCCCATGTAGCATTCTCCATCGGTTTGCCCTTCCATTTAACTAATCATTGGCATATAGAGTCTCCCTCCTTAGTAATTACTTGGCTAGCTAGGACCCTTTCATGTTCGACGGCCTCATCCAACTCTACCTCCATTCCCTCAAGCAAAGTTGTCTTGACAATGTAGTTCCCCACAACCCTCTTTACTTGAGACATATGAAACATTGGGTGGACTCTAGAATGTAGGGGTAGTTTGAGCTTATATGAGACTACTCCACATTTGTCTAGAATTTGAAAAGACCCAAAGTATCTTGTCAAGGTTTAATTGTCTTGTGTAATCTCAAAAGATCTCATCAGACTTTTTAATTTTCTCAAATAAGGTTTAAGGCATGCATTAGTTGCTAGAAAAATGGCTTTCGAACTCCTTTCTTAACTATTTAAGGTTTTCTATTGAGCCTATGAGAAATTTTTAATGCTAATATCTTATTAAGATCGTCAATATGAGAAAATGGAACACTTTATTACATTTATTATTCCATGTAAATACGTCTATTGCCCAATGTAAGTCCATTTTCATAAAATGTACTATATGATCACATATGTCTATTATACCAATATAGGAATCTAATAGTAGTAACTATAAATTTGATGATTAAGGCTCAGGTAATACGGTCTTAGTGAAGGGGTTTTCAAATTGACAAAGATGGGTTCTTGATTTTCCTCTTAAGATATATTAGGTAAAATAGGTATGTGATAATGTGTTGTAGATAAGATTATGACATTGTTATATTTACAAACCCTTCATTGTCCATTATGGTGGGCCTCATATGATATCGATGTTGTTTGTTGAGAAATATGAGATACTTTAAACCTAAACTCATCAGGTTTTGTAGGCTTAGAATTAGAGACTTGCGATTATGTATAGTAATTATCATTATATGTTCTTAATTGTTGTTGGAAGATTTGCATAGTAGAAGTATGGAGGAATTTATAGGGGAGGAAGAGGTGCATCTAAAGGTGGTTTTAAAACAAGAGGTGATAGTGTTGTTCATTCCATTTCATGTTGAACTAAGGAGATATGAGTTTATAATCGCTAATCATACATTTATCAAAATCAACAAATCACAAGCTCATAGTGGTTACTAAACGATAATTTCAAATTTTGGGTTAATTACAGAAAACTCAAACTTTATTTAACTTTATAATTATAGCTCAAATTTTAAAAAGTAGCAAATAAATATTTAAACTTTAAATGTTTTTCAAATCTAGTTAGATTATAGTTTCTCCGTGAACAAAGCTGATGTGACAAGCTACATCAGGTATAATTTTAGAAATGTAAGATAACAGGTGGAATGAGATGTATATGTCATATTTTGAAAAATATATACATTAAGGAAAATAAAAAATTTTAAAACAGAAAACTTTAACCTATCTAAAATTAAACCAAAAAACTTTAACCTATATAAAATTAGGAGTTAGATGTTCTAATAATCCCTAACGTAATTTTCCTTTAAGGCTTTTCTCGAAGAATCAAAAATTTAGATATCAAATTATTTTTCAATATTTATTTCCAATAAGCAAGTCAATGAAATTAAATGCAATAGTAACAACAATAATAACCCGATGAAAGTCCCGTAAGATCCAATGATGCCCCTTTCCCTTCACTGGTAAAGAGATTGTTTCCAATAGACCTAGATAAAAAAATGTTTACATATTAAAATGAAATAAATAATAATAAAATAGAAATGTATAAATAAAATAAAAATATAACAAAATAAATAATATAATGAATATAGAACAAAGGAAAGAATAATCAAACAAGTCATTACAAGAAAATATTTAGGCTAAGTAAAGAAATATTTAGTCTAAAAAACTAAGAGTGAAGTACTACATATTAAATGTTTAGGGTAAATATAAGATATAAGACTCTAAAGAAAATGTTTAAAAGACATATGAGAAAGAGAAGGATATTTCCATGTGAGATCATTTATCCATATCATATTATGCCAAAGTTTTCTATTGAAGGTCTTATCTTTGGTAAGTTTTAGTAGAGCCATATCATTGTTAATCATAAACCCCCCACCCCGCACGTACTTCTTAGGCCGTCATTTTTTCCGCCTATAGTATTTAAGTACAATCTTCTTTCATCTTTTCATTGGAGCATCAGGGTGTCTCCTCTTAACATATTCTAATCACTTAAGCCTTGTCTCTCTTAATTTTTAAATATTAGTCACCTTTAATTTGTCTCTTACCTTTTAAATTCCTAACCTTATCTTTTCTAGTAAGGTTGCACATCCATTGAAGTATCCTCATTTATCCCATCATTAGCGTATAAATATGTACCTACTTAATGGGTCAACACTCCACCCTATAGAGTATGGCTAGCCTAATTGCTAAACGATATAATTTATCTTTGAGCTTGAGTGGTATCTTCTTGCCAAATAAAACTTTTATGCACTTCTCCATTTAAGTCACCCTAATCTAATACGATGTCTTCATCGATCTCTCTATTGCTTTGAATGATAGATCCTAGATACTTTAAGTACTCTTTCTATGGTATAACTTATGAACCAACCTTGACATCCACATTAGAAGCCACCCTATGACCCAAAAAGTTACACTTTAAATACTCAGTCTTAGTCCTGCTTAATTTAGAGTCTTTCAACTCCAACGTATCCCTCCAAAGTTCTAGCTTGACATTGATATCTCCTTTTGTCTCATCCACTAAAACAATTTTATCAGCAAACAACATACACTAGGGTATCAATTATTGCTTCTTTGTTATGTATATTCTGTTTTACTAATTGTTGGATTATTCGTATGATATTTGTTTGATTTTTTAAAAGTTCATTTACTTGTATTTCTATTTGTAATTGTTTCTCTATTAATTCCATAACATATTTTGTTACGCTCATAGGGTATTTTTAATGTGTGTAGTTAATTCTTGTAATTGATTTTTTATTATTACTAGTTCTTTTATTACTGATTGTTCGGGGTTGTTGTCTTTGTGCTGAGAAATTATGGGCTCAGTAATTTTAATTAAATGTTCTAAATTCTATCCAGGCTCAGTAAATCTTATCTGTCTTTGTAATCGTAATGATTAAGATCTAAAAAGATTAGGTTGAATTAGAAAAAGAGAGTCTAGGACTTATACTCGAAATTACTTGGATTGGATATTGAATTTCTAGTAAAGTTCGTAGTTTTGTTCATATATTAGTTCCTACTTTAGCTACATCACTAAATAATTGATCAATATAAAATTTATCAGTATTTCTAAATTCAATGCTATGATGTGAATTGGTTAAAGCATAGCTAATTTGATATATAATAAAGAATGGATGTCCTAAAGTCATTAAATTTGCTTTATAAAATTTAGATTGTTATTGTTTCATCTAGATTATGTGATTTTAAAGGAATTCCTAATTTTAGATGAGTGTTAAATTGAATTTTTCCATAGGCTAAATTTTTGTTCATTATTCCAATTATTTGATCATTTAAATTGGTCCTTCTTTCATCAACTATTGCCATTCTTATTGGTGAATTGATTCCTTCTTGAAAAGTTGATTTTAATAAAATTTGTATTGTAGATGAATGAATATATCCGATTTATACCTTTTTATCTTATGGTATTCTTTGTAGTTACCTCGAAATTTGTTTTTGATCAATTAAATTGATTCGAATATGTCTATTACACTGGTCTGTTCTGATAAGTATTTCATGAACAATTTTACCAAAATAAATAATATTTTTTGATTTAGAAAGTTTTTGAATAGAGAAGATTGGATATCTTATCCTGCTTTTAAATTTAATTAAGCCTTAGCTATTTGTTTTTGTTTTTCATTTCATAATAAAGTATTTATATGAAAGGTACCAGTTGATTCTATTAGTTCTAAATTGTCTATTTCTAAGATATTTTGCTCTTCTATTAAATTTTCTGTCATTTTTAATGAGAATTATTTTTTTGATGCTGAAATAGGATAGAATGCAAATAAATTAATTCGTGAGTATAGAAAGTATACAAATTTTGGGCTAATTCTAATTTTTATTGTATTGGTTTTAATGTATTAGTATTATTAACTACAAATTGTACATAATTATATCGGTTTTCATAATATTCTTTTTCTTCTTGATAATGTGGAATTAATTGTTCAATATATTGTATATGATTATGTAGTTGACTACAAATAGTACAACTATTGGGTTCCATTTATATGTAGTTGCTAATGTTCACTAAAATGCCTATGTAATTCTTGAAGTTCTAGTAGTTCTTGGTTATGTATAACTGTGTTAGTATTGATTTTATCTTGACAGTTTTGAAAATCGAGAAAGAATGGGTTGGTAGTTTGTAATAATTGCAGTCCTTGAGTTTTCCAAAATTGAATAATTTGTTTAGTAACGTTTGCTTTTTCATTGGCAAGTTTTATAAAGATATAAAAAGATCTACAATTCTAACAATTTGAATTTAAAGACATGTTATTAGGCTATGATATTGTTAAATACTAAGTTGAATAACTAAGTTAAAGCTTGCAAGTTTTATAAATAGGCATAGCTAAGTAAATCTAGATGTGTGATTTGATAAATATAAATACTTAAGTAAACATTGAAGCCAAATAAAATGAAATTTGGATTTAAGACAATCATCTAAAAAGGTAATGATAGATTTAGAATCTAAATAGAAAAAACAAGTAGATAAAAATATTAAAATAGGGAGAAAAGCATGAAAAATGATTAAATAAACATAGTTAATAATGAGTGCGAGTTGGAATAATAATAATGAGCCGACGAGACGAGCCGCGCCGCATGTGCGACGGCTCGCTGGCCGGCTCACGCAAGGAACGGCTCGCGATCGCTAGACTGTTGGGGAGGAGAACGAAGCACCCTTTATAAAGGTGTGGATACCTTCCCCTTGCAGACGCGTTCGCATCCCTTGAGTAGGGGCGAATCAAAACCCTTCCCTACGGGTCATAAGGGACAATATCTTAGTGAGTGAGTGAGGCCCACTACCTTCTGCCACTGTAGACGTGTTTTCTATGGCCTAATGCACCGGTTCCCATCAGACGCCGAAGTTAAACGTGCTAGGGCTAGGGCAGTACCAGGATAGGTGACCTCCTGAGAAGTCCTGTGGAAAAACAAAACCGTGCGGGCTAGGATTTATGGTTAAGTTAGATACTATGTGATGAAATGATAAAAACTTACAAATTCATACCTGTTCTCGTTTCCTTTTAATGCCAATCCTGGGCGAGAGTCAAAGTTTGAGAGAGAAGGTAAGAGAAACGAAAGTGTTTTATTATTTCATGTTTTGAGCAAATGCTCAGACTCTATATTATATAGACAGAAAAAGAAGAAAGGACCAAAAACACGTATGGCCGATAAAAGAAAAGAGATTACTTCTTAAAGCAAAGGAATCTATAAAGCAAAGTAAAAAAAATATAAGAAAGGGCCTACATCCTTGTGAATCTTTGCTTTCGGTGGTGCTTTAGTCTTTATTCTTCAATAATGGCTTCAATAGAACAACTGTCATCTTTGTCATTTTGGAAGTGGAAGGACAATAATTGCAGTAGTGTTGAGGATGATTGCGAAGTTGATTACAAATAGTATATTTCTATGGTTATGATAGGTGATTAAAGAGGCTGTCCATTTTTTAGAATGGTTGTTCAAACTGTCATACTATTTGCAGAGCTTCTAGGGAGATGGGTGTTTTATAGCTTGAAACCATGATCATGTTTGGTCCTTTGTAATTTATTTTAAGTAAGGAGTATAAATTGATTTGGATGCAGTGTTGGTTTATGCCTTCTAAACAATTGAGGTTGAATTGATTAATACTTTCCCACTTAAATTGAGAGCGAGGAGGTTCATCTATGGGAGGATACATGCCATTGTTGATTCCAATTTGAATAAAAGCCACTCTAAACACTTTGACCTCTACTTCCTTGAGATTTTCGATTTCATTGAAAATTGGATAGCTGCTAAAAACTTTCATAAAGATTTCTCATTCTTTAGGAAATTTGTCCTTATAGGTTTTGACTAATTAAATAAATCCTGTAGAGAACTCTGAAAGAATTTGTAAGCTTGTTAGATAAATAGTATCAATTAATCCACTTTGAAAAAACATATTGCTTTGGGTCCATATCTTTCTCTATTTTAGGGATAATATTGAAATATCTTCTGATCTTCGATCCATTCATTTAGTGCTTGAAAACAGTCACATAATATTTTTGACATAATTTTTCGCATTTCATCCTTTAAAGCTTTGGTAGGTACAACATTGATTCGGTCCATATTAACAGGTTTTCCCAAGGGCTTCATTTTGGATTTTGAAATAGGTTTTCCCAATGCTTGTTTATATTGAGGTTTTAAGATTAGGTTTTTGAAGTCAAATAAAGCTTTTTCAGCTTCCTGTCTATTTGAGAAGCTTTTGTGTAATATTGATTATTTCCCCATGATATGGATTGCTGCTTTGTGCCATCGATCATATATACCAACCACGAGTCCATTAAAAATAACATGTACTTTGTCTTCTCGAAAATCTGTATTATTGTAATAACTGACATACCAAATTGATTTTTTTACTTCCATCTACTATTCGAATTTGAAGTGGTTTATCTAATTTTTCCATTTAGTTAATAATTGTTTTGAAGCTATACATATAGTAGCTAGCTCCTGTATCTATATATGCATTCACTCCTTTATTCTACATGATCACTTGAATAAAAGTTGTATTCGAATTCAGTTGATGATTCTGGAAGTGTGATTTAAGTAATTTGGTTCCTCCCTCCCTTCAACTTGAGTTTTGGGTAGCAAAGTGGTATTAGAGCCTATCAAAAGGCAAATAACCACATTAGCCTAACCATGGAGAACATAGAAAAAGATATTAAACAACAACTAGACGAAATAACTCAATTAGTCAATAAATTAGCACTTCAATCCTCTACCGAAAACTTAATTTCTATTATTGATAAAGATGAAATTATCTATGGATATGAACTAGACCAAGAATTAAATGTCAATAGAGGTAAAAATGACGAACAACCTAAAAGTAGTCATACTGGCAAAAAAACAAAAAAAAGGAACAACATTCCTATCAATGCGAAGCTAGACCAATTAAAGTTGATAATTTAAATCTATTTGGATATTATCACAAAGGAAGTAAAATTAGAAAATTTCCTACAGAATATATACCTAAACATATAACCTTAGGGCTTAATGGAATACTTAATTTAGACTGTGTTATTGCACCAGAAAATTATTATTAGAATGGGCTAATAAGTTATAATTAGTTATTCAAATAGAAAAACCATTTGAAGGATTAGGCAATAAAAGTTTACTATGGAATTTTAATACTGATAAAACAACAGGAGTAGTCTTAGATTTACTTTTAGATAATGAAGAGAGAATAAAAATACCCCTGCTTTTTTTAACAACTATCGACAATATAGACATTTTTAAAGTAATATTAAGTGAAATTTATAAAGAATTTATTGGCAAGGATGTAGCCTCATATAAACAAGAAATAGAAAATGAAGAACAACAAACTGCTTTATGGAATTTAAATAATATAAGAATTTGTGATATTTGCTATTTAGAAGAATATATTTGTGAATTTAAGGAATATTATTATAAATTAACTAGATCCGGACAAGAAATGTATATCCAAATTTTCATTAAAAAATTACGTTATCCCATTAACCAAAAGCCCGAAGAACAATTTCAAGATAAAAATAGAAAAAACATAGTAGCCTATAATTTAGGTAGAGTAATTACAATTACCAAAGAAGTTTTATCACAGAAATGTTTAGAAGCTAAATTACATAAAAAAAATTAAGACATCATGATATTTAGCTTTGTTGTTCAAAATATGTGGAAGTACCTCAACAATATAGCTGTGACTTTTCATGCTACAGGCATCTGATAGGATTGAATTATCTTATATTTTCTTATATATTTCCATGTGATTTCAAGCCTATTCTCATGCTAAAATACTTAACTTGTGTTTAATTTGTGTTGACTACTAGGTTGGATATGATGATATATTTGAGACCAAAAAGACAAGATGTTCAAACCAAATTGGAGGAAATTTGAAAAAAAAGAAAATGGCTTGGTGGTTGCGCTACGTTTAACGCAGCAACGCATATGTTGACGCAACGTGAACATTGCAGCGTTCACACTACAATGCTGCATTTAATTCACGCAGCACACGCTGCGTTTAACACGCAGAGAAACAGCAAAAGGAGAGCCCGGAGGATTTAAGTGTTATGACCCTTATTTGTTGCATCAATCAGCTACAGTGGAGAAAAAACACAAGAGAAGAGAGCAGCAACTGCGTCTTCCATAAGGTTTTGCGTTTAACGCAGTTTACAGTGGAGGAAAAACACAAGAGAAGAGAGCAACAACTTGGTCTTCGATAAGGGTCTGCGTTTAACACAGTTTTCTACGTTAAACGTAGAGGAGGAGTATATAGGCCTGAAGGATTTAAAGCTACAGTAGATAGTGAAGGGCTGAACTAAGGGAGTTTTAGCTAGGGATTAAGATGGGGCTGAAGCAATTTTTGGGGAAAGACTCATGAAGAGCTAGACATTCCAACACTGGTTTGGAGGTGACATCGACGCCGACAACCTAGGTTAAGTAATTTTTTTGTTTCTTTCTCTTATTAGGAATTGATTGTGTTATCCTATGCTAATTGAATTGGGTATTGTGTATGGATAATTGAATTTTTGTTATTATTCGGTTATTTGTGTATGAACCCATTGGGTATTGTGAATTGATGATTCTAATTCGTTCATTGAATCATTAATTTCAAACCCATTGCTAGAATTTCAATATAATCCGTAATTGTTATGTTGAAATTCACATGTAGCAACTAATGATTCGTAATCATTAGGGATAACACGACCGAGGTTAAATGATGCATCGTATGTGGTTGTTGCCTTGATTAATCAGTTGTTTGATTTCGTAATGTTACTGCCTAATTAAATCTAGAGATCGTATGTTAGTTTATTTGGTAGTTAGGTTTAGTTAATGATCATATCTTGATTAAACAAAACCTAAGGGAAAACTCAGGTTAATTTTTAACCCGTGATTAATAGTTGCTAAGAGAGGTTAAAGAACAACAATTAATAAAATATGCTTAATTAGGATGTAGACCGAGATTGAACCAAAGAACTAGGTCCCTACTGAATTCCCCACTTTTATCATTTTTTTGCATTTTTTCTTTAATTTGTTTTTATTAGTTTATTTTATTTTATTTTCTTCTTTCAAAATCCAAAACCCCCCCGTTAAGTGCAAACACTAGTTAATTTCATTTCTTAAAATTTACACACTCTCTCTATAGGATTGACATAAACTCACCACTGCTATAGTAGTAGTCTAGTTATTTTATTTTGATTAATGTAACGACAAGCGGTCAAATTTTGGCGATGTTGCTGGAGAGTGCGGTGTTCTAGTTTTTGTTTGTGATTTAATTGGTGTTTTGTATATGTTTGTTCGCAATTGATTTCTTTCCTGTTATTTCGTTATCTTTTATTTTTTGTTTTGAGTTTAAAAAAAAATCAATATGGACTAAAGTAATGTCTTTTATAACTCGTATTCTCAATCCTATAAAAATGTTTGGACTGATCAACCTAACTTTTGTTATGGATAAGATAATCATCAAAATTACTTCCATGATAGTCTGCAGGATGCACAATAATTCTCGTACAGACCAGAAGCTTCCTATCACAACTTCGGTTCATCTCTAGAAGAGTTGATGTTGCAATTGCAAAAGAATACTTTACAATTTCAGAAGGATGGAGGGTAATTTCCAAAAAGCATATGGTCTAATTCCCAAGATTTGGAGAGCCAACATCTTTCAGGTGTATCTTTAGAAGAAATTGTTAACAAACTTGTTGCTAACAATTTGCAATTTCAATAGGATACAAAAACAAGGCAACAAAGGGTGGAACATCTAATGGGTCAGATGCTAATAAGCCTTGATTGCCTAGAATCGTAAAGCGAAAAGGAGCAGCTGTATCAACTCGAGGTGTACCCAATTGACGTTTGTGCAAAAAATTTGCAAGGTGATGAAGAATTTGAGAATTTTGAGGTTAACCCTCAACGAATTGTTTGTGTCGAATAAGTGGAGGAGGAGCTCGAAGTCGAAAAGGACATATCTTTTAACTCATAGGTAAGTGCTGAGTCCATAATTATTTTTGAAACTAACTCTTTACCTTTATATAGTAGACTGAAGGAATTAAATGATAAAGAAAAGGCTGAAGAGATGTTCGAAATATTTTTGAAATGTATGGATTCAATTGGAATTGAGAGTCTGAGGATATGGAAGGCGCTGAATAAGGATGATGATCAACTAAGACCCTATCCATAACTTCCTCACATGGAGGAGCTGCATAAGACACCAAAAGATAACAATTTTGTCACGTGAGGAGAAAAAGGAGTCAAGCTAGCGACCCTAAACAAAGGTGCTTCTTGGAAGGCAACCTAAGGGAAGTAAATTTCTTTTCCTTTACATTTTAACATTACTTGTTACATGCATTTGTGTTTTTGAATTTGTTTGTCTTACTTGGTTTTAAGTTTTCAATCAAAATGAGAGAGAATAAAACAAATGAAACAAAAATTTTCTCATTTTCTATTGGTTCTCAGATTATAAAATCATGATTACAGTGTGGATTGACTGGAGAATTTCATAACAACTTTAGCATGTACTTTTTCTATTATGATTGGTCGATATGCATTATCTTTGGAAGAGTAGTAACTAACGGTAGACAAAGCCGGTGAGATTTGAGCCATATTTGACTGACACATCTATATCAGTCTCATTGCCTTTTGATAATATGTGACCTTCATGACATGTACGTCTTGATTTTGCATTGATTTTCTATTTGAGACCACATTTTTATTATATGCATTAACATGGATATGATTAGGCATTTTATTATTTTTCATGAACTACATTGGCTAAATAACCTATCCTATTGACATTATTTTTCCTTTGATAAACATGTTTGAGCTTTAGCCTTTCTTTTTGCAAAAACTACATTTTATGATTTTAAACCCGAACTCGATATCAATGGTGATATCCGAGTCCGTGCCCCGCGAGGGTGGCGTGCTACATCACTTAGTTTGTCAAAAACTCGATATAATTTTTTTTTTCAAGCGTACTTGAAAGTCGATAATCGCAAATTTGGGCCCACTTTTATTTAGAAAAATTTTCATTTACAGTAGTTGCCAATTTTGTTTTTCACATACCAAAAGTTTGATTAGCCCATTCCAAAAAGAAAACATATTACATTTTGATCAATTTCTTTTGCCTTTTTTTCCCTAATTGGAAAGTTATACACAAATAATATACGCAAATACACAAAATACAATAATTTGCGAAAATACAATTCAGTGGGAAAATAAAGACACACAATGCAGACGCAGACCTCTTCTTTCTCTCACATGCAATAAATATACTCCCGTTGCCTAATGGGGTATTCTTCTGAGTCCTGAAAAATAATTGCAAATTTTTGGTGAGTTTTGCGAACTCAGAGAGTGACCATCATCGATGGATCACCCAGTCACACAACACATAATTTACACATCTCACTCTAGTTCACATTTCACATTATTTCACATTCACATTATTT
>JAOSBK010000007.1:6909436-6919485 GCA_027568895.1 Erythroxylum shatona | reverse complement strand
AAGTATGACATTTTTGGACAATGGAGTAGAAAGTTATGATGTTTAGAAGTTCTGTTACTGTTTAGGATGACTTTTTCTAGGCAGCCAAATTGAAGTGGATTTTGACTCCCTTAGAGGCCAAATTGGTTTCTAAGTCCTTCATAGAAGTTGTAGAGTTTCCTTTTCACTTTCCATTGATACCAAATTTGTAAAAATTGGAGTTCTAAGTCAAAAGTTATGAATTTTAGAAAATAGGTAGAAAGAAAATAAAAAAAGAAAATAAAAAAATAAAAGAGACGCAGGTCGCGAGTGCGACCTGTAGCGAGGGTGACCAGGTCGCCTCACGACCTGCTCTCCAGGGTGAGCACCCTCGCGCTAGTCGCAAGGGCGAGCGCCCTCGCGCTGGTCGTGATCGCGATCTGGTCGTGATCACGACTAGACCACCTCTTCCTACTCTTTTGACCTTATCTTTTTCGTCCGACCTCCAATTGACCTGATTTCTAAAGCATTAGATTTCTAAGACTTTACTCTATCTCTCCATAAAGATTTGTAGACTTTGTTATTAATTTGAAAAAGATCGATTAAATCAAAGTGAGAGGATCGGTTAAAAAAGTCTGAACATGCTTTCGTATTTTGGCAATATCTCGATCTGTAGAGATCCAATTGAGTTTATTCTTATTTCAAAACAAACTAGAGACATAGGGCTAGAACTTATCTGAAGGAATCGAATTTCAATTTAGGCCTTAAGACTTTCAATTTCTGGAGTAAATTCGGGTGTAGTATTCAGTCTCGTTTTAATTTTAACCCGAAAGTGTTTTGACCAATACTTCTTTATTTATGAACCAAATTGAGCGTTTTTGGTGTTATTAGAAACTTGAGGCAATGAGAAACAAATGTTGTGAATAAGTCTTATTGAAATTCCTTTTTGAGCTATTCCAAAATCTGTTTGGAAGTAAGTGAGATCAGTTCATTTTTTAGGTTTGACTTGGTGTGGGCACACAAACCTTGTGGGATGCGCACCTCGATGTCACGTAGGACGTCGGCACGTGACTCACAAGGACGGGGTCCCAACATATAAACCTTTTGTACTATTGTTGAGATTGCTATTGAGTGGACTTAAAAGTCCAGAAGTTGTGGTATAGTTTTAAATGTGAATATAGAAGTTCATTTAAAACTGATTTACATGTATTTTAATTAAGTTTTGGGATTTTCAAAATATAGTCATTGTGTTATCCAAATGTTTTTAAAGGATATTCAATTACCCTTGTATAGTTGAGTTAAGAGTACCATAAGTGTCCTTAGCCTAGCTATGCGACAGTTGTCATGTGCTCGATATGGTACTGGGTCGTGACTCTTTTAAACTAAGAAAAACCTAAACCAAGTTTAATATGAGCTTATAGAAAAAACTAGGCCACAACATCAAGTCATTTTTCTTATAATTAATTGTTGTCTTAATTCATGATCAAATTCATTGATCTAGTGTGGGTTACACCAATATTAAGAATTAGAGAAAATCTTTGTTTTTGAAGGAACTATAAAAATTATGACAAAAATGTGATCCTTGTCTTCTTTGATATTGTTGGCATTATAATGAATCAAATACATTATTTCTTACGATTAATTGTGTAAGGGTTTATAAAATCTAATAAGGACTTAAGTAACTTGGTTCCGCTCTACTTTCAACTCAAGTTTTAGGTAGATCAGTGGTATTAGAGCTCAGGTATGGGCTTGAGGCTTAGCCCCAGGTTATGAGTTCGAATCCCAGCGCAACAAACTAGGAATGGACTGATGGTGAATCCATTATCACGATATAGAGAAGCGCCATGCTCAAGCGAATGCATCGTGGACTTAAGTAATTTGGTTTTGCCCTACCTTCAACTCAAGTTTTGAGTAGATCAGTTGATTATTGATCTGGTCTTAATAGTTTTGAAAATCTAGATAAAATGGATTGGTAGTTTGTAATAATTGAAGTCTTTGGGTTTTCTAAAAATTCAAAAAAAAAAAGTAACTTTTACTTTTTTAGTAGCAAGTTTTATAAATGTATAAAAAGAACTACAATTCCAACACTCTAAATTTAAAGACATAATTAAGTAAATCTACATTTGCGATTTGATAAATATACATACTTAAATAAATATTGAAGCTAAATAAAATGAAATTTATATTTAAGACAATCATCTAAAAAGGTAATGATAGATTTAGAATCTAAATAGAAGGAACAAGTAGATAAAAATACTAAAATAGGGAGTAAAGCATGAACAATGATTAAATAAACATAGCTAATAATGAGTGCAAATTGGAATAATAATAATAATTAATTCATGGTTAGATACTTGGTGATGAAATTATAAAAACTAACGAATTCATACCTGATCTCGTTTTTGTTTGATGTCAATCCTAGGCGAGAGTCAGACTTTGAGAGAGAAGGTAAGAGAAACGAAAGTGTTTTGTTATTTCATATTTTGAGCAAATGCTCAGACTCTACATTATATAGATAGAAAAAGAAGAAAAGGCCAAAAACATATATGGCCAACAAAAGAAAAGAGATTCTTACTTAAAGTAAAGGAATTTATAAAGCAAAAGTAAAAAAAAATTAAAGAAAGAGCCCATAGGGCCTACATCCTTACGAATCTTTGCTTTCAGTAGTGCTTTAGTCTTTATTCTTCAATAATGGCTTCAATAGAACAGTTGTCATCTTTGTCGTTTTTAGAAGTAGAAGGATAATAATTGCAGCTGTGTTGAGGATGATTACGAAGTTGATTACAGATGGCACATTTCCATGGCTCGGACAAGCTATTAAAGATGCTACCCATTTTTGATAATGGTTTAAGTAATGAGTCTGAAGTGATCCATATGCATTATTGATATATACCTTCTAAACAATTGAGGTTGAAGTGATTAATAGTTTCCTATTCAAACTAATGTCGAGGAGGTTCATCTATGGGAAGATACATTCCATTGCTGATTCCAATTTGAATAAAAGCCACTCTGGATACTTTGACCGCTCCCTCTTTGAGATTTTTTGGTTTTTTTGAAAATTGAATAGCTGTTAAAAACTTTGATAAAAATTTCTCTTTCTTTAGCAATCAGTCCTTATAACTTTTGACTGCATGGATAAATCATGTAGGAAATTCTAAAAAAAATTGTAAGCTTGTTAGATAAATGGTGTCAATTAATCCACTTTGGAAGAACAGGTAGGTTGTTAATGCATCAGCGTCAGGGAAGATGATTGCTTTGAGTCCAAATCATCCTCGATTCTGTAGATAATATTGAAATATCTTCTGATCTTCTACCTATTCATTAAGTGCTTGGAAACAGCCACAAAACATTTATCACTTAATTTTCCTCATTTCATCTTTAAGGGCTTTTGTAGGTATAGAATTGATTCAGTCCATATTGACTGGTTTTCCTTAAGGCTTCATTTTGGACTCTGAAAGAGGTTCTTCCAAGGCTTGTTTATATTGGAGTTTTTAAACTAGGTTTTTGAATTCAAATAACCCCTTTTCGGCCTCTTGTTTATTTGAGAAGATTTTGTGTAATATTGATGATTTGCCTATGATGTGTACTACAACTTTATGCCATTCATCATATATACCAACCATAGGTCCATTGAAAGTAACATATACTTTTTCTTCCTAAAAATCTGCTTTTTGTTGAGAACCACTACTAGAGTTAGATGGTTTTGAGATAATGGGTTGGATAATTTGTTGAGGTGTGATGGGTTGAATAGTGAGGGCTAAGGTAGGTATAGATGGGTGTTCAAGAGATATTTGTTTTTCAAGAAGAGTAATCGTTGATCTGAGTTGATTAATTTCTTAGGTGACTATTCCAACTTGTTGCTGAAGTTCCAATAATTCGGCTTCTTTTTTGGTTAATGAATCCTTAAGACTCATAATTTTTGCTTCCATTCTCTGGTTAATATATCTGCAAGATTGTTGTCAGAATATTCTATATAATGGATATGAAAATTATGTTGATTTAATTCTAACTGACATTTGATTAGTTGTCCTTGATTATAATTTATTTTAATATTATACTTAATAAATCTACATAAATGTTTGGATTCTGTTTGAATAGAAAATTCAATAGGTAATAAATCTATTCCCCATTTTCTCAAAGTTTTAAGACAAGCTAATGTTTCCTTTTCATCTATTGGATACTTTAATTCAGTGGGATTGAATGTCCCATTTATATACTTGCATAATAAATACTTCTTTTGATTAGTTAGTTTTGCCAATTTGTACTGACATCAATTTGTACCAGAAATGTATCCTTTGGAAGATAATTATATAATACAGGTAAGTCCTTACATAATTGTTTTAATGTACATACTATGTTAGTGCCCTCAGTAGTCCAACTTCATTGACTTTTTGTACTACATTTGAGTTGTAAACCTTTCCTTTCTTTAGCAAGATTTTTAAAAAATCCCTAATCAAAGATATAATTAAGTATGCCTAGAAAATGTTGAACATGAGTCCTATTTTTTAATATACAAGGAAATTGTTGTATTTTAAAAGAAATATTTGGTTTAATCGTAAAAATCCATTATGGAATTCAATGTCTAAATATTCAATATTTTGTTGAGCTAATTTTATTTTCTTTTTCCTTAGGATTAATCCTTTGTCTTGACATCGTTGAAGAACGAGTTTTACCTTTTTTAAATGGTCTTCTTTATTCGTATTAGAAAAGATTATGATATCGTCTATATAAGCTAGAGTGAATTCTTCTAATCCTTCAAGATTATTATCCATAAATCTTTGATAAATGCTAGGGGCTTGTTTAAGTCCAAAAGGTAATACATTCCATTGAAAATGTTAATGAGGTGGACATGTAAATGTAGTAAGTGGTTTTGTGTTTTCATGTAATCGTAATTGCCAATATCCAGATTTTGCATCTAATTTAGTAAACCAATTATGTCCTTTAAGTTTATTAATAATATAATCTTTTCGAGGTAATTTATAATCATCGCTGATAATTGCTTCATTTAATTTTTTATAGTTAATTACCATTCTTCTTTTTCCTCTTTTTTGTTCATCATGATTATTTACATAAAAAGCAAGGGCTGAATGTTTAGTAGTACTTGGAGAAATTAATTTTTTATCTAAAAGTTCAGTACATTCAGTAATAAATTATTGAACATCTTGTTGAGTATAGGGAATATTATTTCGAATGTTTATTTCTTATGTAGGATCTTTTAATTTTATTTCAATTAATTGATTATTACTATTTTAAGAGGGTCTAATGGATTTTCACTATAAATATTTTCTAATAATGTTTCAATTTCATTTTGAATAAACATATTGTTGAGAAGATATAATTGTAAATAATCTAATTTGTCTGTTAAAAGTTATAATTTTTGATAATAAATGGTATGATATATAGGGATTTTAAGAATAATTGCTTTTTGATTTAACAATTTTATTATTGGTGTTTTTAATGTTATATAACGTAAATATTAACAAAAAGATTATATAATTTGAGAAAAACTATTGCTTTACATTAATGGTAATCCTGATTCTTTTTTATAAATACATGGTATAGTAAATGTATATTTTTCAATTATTATATTATTGTAATAACTGAAATACAAAATTGATTTTATACTTCCATCTGTTATTCTAATTTGAAGTGGTTTATCTAATTTTTCCCACTTAGTTAATAATTGTTTTGAAGCTATACATGTAGTAGCTCCTGTATCTATATATGCATTCACTTTTTTATTCTGAATGATCACTTGAATAAAAGTTGTATTCAAATTCAGTTGATGATTCTGACCATTGGGATTCATAGAGATAAAGGGATGAAATTGTTGAATTAGTTTCATAGTCTGATTCAATTGGCTCTAAATTTTCTTCAAATGCTGAATTTAGTAGACTAATTTTTTCTTTGTATTTGTTTTAATTTTTCTTTGGACAATTGTTGGCATAATGTCTTTCTTCTTTACATAACCAACATTTAAAAGATTTTTTATTTTGAGGAAAATATTGTTTTTTGGGTTAAATTGTCCATAGTTTTTTCTTCTAAAAAACTTTTGATAAGGTATGAAAGGTTTTCTTCTATATTTTTGAGGATTTTTTCCATTTATAACTTCTAGTTTTAAAATGTGGATGTTTTGTTCTAGGATGCCTATAAAAGGAAAAATCACAACCATATTGTTTGGTACTTTAGCATATTTTGAACAACAAAACTGAATATCATTGTCATAATTTTTTATGTAATTTGGCCTAGACATTTATGTGATAAGACTTCTTTGGTAATTGTAATAGCTCCACCTAGGTTATAGGCTACTATACTTTTGCTATTTTTGTCTTAAAATTGTTCTTCTACTTTTTGATTGATGGGATAAGGTAATTTTTGAATAAAATTTTATATATACATTTCTTGTTCGGGTCTAGTTAACTTATAATAATATTTTTAAATTCACAAATATATTCTTCAAAATAACAAATATTACAAATTCTCATATTATTTAAATGCCATAAAGCAATTCGTCGTTCTTCCATTTTTATTTCTTGTTTATATGAAGCTACATACTTGCCAATAAATTCTTTATAAATTGCACTTAATATTACTTGAAAAACGTGTACATTGTTGATAGTGGTTAAAAAAACAGGGGTATTTTTATTCTTTCTTCATTATCTAAAAGAAAATCTAAGACTACTCCGGT
Organism: Erythroxylum shatona; assembly: GCA_027568895.1. Taxonomy (NCBI): domain Eukaryota; kingdom Viridiplantae; phylum Streptophyta; class Magnoliopsida; order Malpighiales; family Erythroxylaceae; genus Erythroxylum; species Erythroxylum shatona. Next base: position 6,912,839 of record JAOSBK010000007.1, on the reverse strand, counting down.
TGTTTTATAAGTAATAAAATTCCGTAGTAGAGTTTTATTGTCTAATCCTTCAAATGGTTTTCTATTTGAATAATTAATTGTAACTTATTAGCCCATTCTAATAATAATTTTTTTGGTGCAATAACAAAATCTAAATTAAGTATTCCAACTGGTCCTAATGTTATATGTTTTGGTGTTTGGACCCCGAAATTTTTTCAATTATTATTGATTTATTTTTTCATTATTTTTAGAATTGAGTTATTAATTTGATGGGCATAAATAGAGATTTGAAATTAGATGGAAAGATTTGAATTAAGTTAGAATTAATATGGTATTTAAGAAGATTAAAGGAGTTAGGAGGTAAATGAAATAAGGGGCAAAATGGAAGACCAAAGGAGTGGAGGGGTATTTTTGGAAGGACAAGACCAAAATGTGGTCTTATTTAAGAAAAAGAAGAGAAGCATCATGAGAGGGAGAGAAGAAGAGAAAATAATGAAGAGAGGAAGAGAAGGAGACAAAAAGAAAAGAAGATCAAGCTAGGGTTTTAGAGATCTTAGAGATTTTAAAGACATTGAAGCTAAACAAGTAAGTATAAACATTATCCCTTCTTGACTTGTTGAATGAAGCATATTTAGTGAAAGTTAGAAGTGAAATGAAAATGAAAATGAAGTGGAAAATGTATACGATCGTGTTGATGAATGGTACATATAGATGTTTTATTTTTGGTTAATGATCAAAGATAGATCATGATTTGTTTATGGATGATATTGAGTTGAAATAGAGTAGAGAATGAAGAGTAAATGAAGTAGATAGGGATGATTTTTGGATAAGATGTGTTAGGTGCAAGATAAGGAAAGATGTGGGTAATGTATTTATAGTTATTATGTAATTGGGCAAATTCTTACTTATGTGTGTGTATGTTGATTTTCTTAAACTTGATTTGCTTGATATTGAAATCATTGTGAATGGTTGAAAATGCATTGTGATATATGAATTGTGATCAAGTTATGCCATTGAAACATACTATGGCATTTTGTATAAATGAAAAGATGAGAAAGCATGAAAGTATGAGCATATGATAAAATGAATATGTGCTTTTGTTTAGGCGAGAGTCGAACCATTCTATTCGTCACGTGCACGTTGGCAAGAGTCTTTTCCCAGCTGTCCGCTTCTGGCATATGAGCTCCGAAAATGGACTCATTATGTTCATGGTGTAAACTTTGGTTTCTCCATGCTGTTTCCATGGAACCCTCAAGCCATTTGTTTTTGCATTGCATCTTTAAATTGTCAAGTATAATGTATTTACGTGATATGCATAATGGTTAATGCCTATGTTATGAGTTATGTGATGACTTGCTTAATTATGAGTTTTTGAGCTAAATTGAGAATAGATATACATATGCTTGAATTTGTGGCAAATTATCGAATAGCTATCAATATATTAGCTAGTGAGCTATGTAGCCTAACCCATTATTTTCACTCCTCAGGTGTAGAACAAGAAGATTAGCGATTCTTACAAGGCATCGGAAACTCCAAGATAGTTAGAGACTTTGGTACTAAACTAGTGACTATTTTGGATAGCTTTATAGGCATATTAACATTGACCACCCTTTGTATCTTGTCTTAAACTTTGATATGTATGATGACGTGTAAGTGAAGCCTATTCAATTTTTTGAATTTGTAATGAATTAAAGAACTAAAGTTTCTTTGAGTATGTCTAGATTTATCTTGTAGTTAAGTCTAGATGGTTAGATTTTAATGTATGTGATTGTTTAGAATGTTTGAATGTTGGAGTCTAGGTTATAGATTTTGAGGGTTTTGTCAATACAAAGCCAGAGGTTTGTCGCGGTGAACATTTCTGAAGGTGACTTCACCATGACGTATTTGACCCGAAGGGGCTGGGAGATTACTCCCAGATGTTCACCACGGCGAACCCGCCATGGTACACGCTGCCACTTCTCTTTGCTATTTGAATCCTTTCGACCCTACTCTAGCGTGATCCTTACCCAATGGCCTCGAGTGGTTGCCTCGGGATAGGGAACGGGACTCAGGCCCAACATTGTTTAGTATAAGAGAAAGAGTTGGAATCCAAAAATATAGGGTAATGAAGATCACGTTTTATAACCCTGAATGATGGGCTACCAAAACGGGGTTCAACATTTGGTGTATACTCTGTAGGATATTTTCTAATTTTATTTTCTTTACGATAATAGCCAAATTAGTTTAAATTATCAACTTCAATTGGTCTAGCTTCCCATTGATAATAATGTTGTTGTTCTTTTTTTCATTTTTCCCCAGCATGACTACTTTCAGGTTGTTCTTCCTTTTTCCTCCATCAACATATAATTCTTGGTCTGATTCATACCCATATATAATTTCATCTTTATCAGTAATAGGAGTTAAAGTTTTCAGGAGAGGGTGTAAGAGTTAATTTGTTTACTAATTGAGTTATTTTGTCTAATTGTTGTTTAATATCTTTTTCTATGTTCTTTAGGGTTATGCCAATGTAGTTATTTGCCTTTTGATAGGCTCTGATACCATTTCCATTCAAATGGTAAATAATTACGTTGGCACAACCATGGAGAACATAGAAAAAGATATTAAACAACAATTAGACGAAATAACTCAGTTAGTAAATAAATTAACTCTTACACCCTCTCCTGAAAACTTAACTCCTATTACTGATAAAGATGAAATTATATATAGGTATAAATCAGACCAAGAATGATATGTCGATAGAGAAAAAAATGAACAATCTAAAAGTAGTCATACTGACAAAAAAAAAGAAGAGCAACAACATTCTTATCAATAGGAAGCTAGACCAATTGAAGTTGATAATTTAAACCAATTTAGCAATTATCATAAAGGAAGTAAAATTAGAAAATTTCCTGCAAACTATACACCAAAACATATAATATTAGGACCAGATGGAATACGTAATTTAGATTGTGTTATTGCACCAGAAAAATGATTATTAGAATGGGCTAATAAGTTACAATTAATTGTTCAAATAGAAAAACCATTTCAAGGATTAGACAATAAAAGTCTACTATGGAATTTTATTACTTATAAAACAACTAGAGTAGTCTTAGATTTTCTTTTAGATAATGAAGAAAGAATAAAAAATACCCCCTGCTTTTTAACCACGGTCGACAATGTACACATATTTGAAGTAATATTAAGTGAAATTTATAAAGAATTTATTGGCAACGATGTACCCTCATATAAACAAGAAATAGAAAATGAAGAACGATGAACTACTTTATGGTATTTAAATAATATGAGAATTTGTGACATTTGCTATTTAGAAGAATATATTTTATGAATTTAATGTTGGACCAATGGTTGTTGACAAATTAAATCCTTTTATGTTTTGATAATAATAAAATGTATAGAATTGGTTAAGAAATTATTTCAGGTGTTG
>JAOSBK010000007.1:6866431-6884393 GCA_027568895.1 Erythroxylum shatona | reverse complement strand
TTTTGGTTCGGGCCGAAAAATTTCGGGTTATTAAAATTTTGGGTTCGGGTCGGGTAACTTTAATTTTGGTTCGGGCCGAAAAATTTCGGGTTCGGGCCGGGTAACATAAAAAAAATTTCGGGTAATTCGGGTCGGGCTCGAACAGTGAAAATTCGGCCCGAATTACCCGAATGCTCACCCCTAGGCAAGATAATCAAACTCGGTTTCGTCATGTACGCTAAAGCACGTATCATACCTTACCCCATCGAAATACGAGAACTCATTTCACATAACCTGCACGGATAGTTTAACTGGTTATTAAAAAAGAATTAAGTAAAAGGTTTCAAGTTCAAATCTTAAAAATGAAAGTATGAGCGTTTATCTAATATAATAATTTTTTGTGTGCATAAAAAATTAGGTTATTTTTTAATAAATTAAGTGACCTATAGGGCGGAATATGGGTGCCTGAAGAGGGCAATTGTGAGTGCAAGAACTCGTTTCACTTAGAGAAATACAAATAATTATATTAACTTAATTGTACCTGGCAAGTACACTACCTGTACCTCTTAACCTCCCTTGTCATCACCTTTCCATGCAATACCGCTGCCCTCTCCTTTCTTTATTCCTTTTCTTCTCCTTTATGTATGCCACTACTCATAAATCTCCTTCGCCATCATCTCGCAAACACTCCTCTCTGCCTCTCTCTCTCCTTTTTCTTTCTCTACAATTCTTGCCGTTAACGTTACCAAGACTCAATCTTTTCATTCTCAAAGCTATTGACTTACCTAGATTCCAACTGGGTCTCCTCCAAAATATTTGAATTTGGTGTCGTCTGCTTCGTCTCCTGAAATCAATCTAATGAAGCAGCTAATTCGCCGCCTTTCTCGTGTCGCTGACTCGTCCCAGTACAGCCTCCTCCGATCGGAGACACAGACGCCGCATCCCCGTTCGATGCGCCGATCGGAAACGTCAAAGCCTGCTCGTAGAGCTAGGGGAGCCAAGCCGGTGCCGGAGGGCCACGTGCCGGTGTACGTTGGCGACGAGATGGAGAGATTCGTCGTGACAGCGGAGCTCCTGAATCATCCTGTTTTTGTGAATCTGCTCGAAAAGTCGGCTCAAGAGTATGGCTACGAACAGAAAGGTGTTCTGCGAATCCCCTGTCACGTTCTGGTCTTCGAACGTCTCATGGAAGCTCTCCGTCTTGGCCTCGAGTCTCGTGACATTGAGGATATTCTTGGGTTTTCGTTGTTCGCCTAGCAGTTTTTCTAAGTAGGCCTTTCTTTTGGTTTTAGTTTTTCAAGTTTAGATCTTTGGAGAATACAATAGAAAGAAGACAGGAGTTGGGGATCGTTGTAAAGGTTTTTCTGTTTCTGTATATACACCTTCTTGCCATCTCGGAGGAACGACAACAGTCAAAGAAAGTGAAGGCAGACAATGATTTTTAGGGGATTTAACACTTTTGTGTGTCCCTTTTGTTATACAAAGAGACTGAAACTGAGACTGAAACAGAATAGATTTTTCTTTCATTTCTGTGTTCAGACTGTTGGGTCACTAGGAAAAAAAAACAAAACCTCTATCTTTCTGTGTACCTTGTTTTTTGATACAGTTGTCTGTACGTAGCTTCTTTGATGCAGAATTGTCATTCATATACGAAGCATAGCAGAAGATCCCTAACCTCTCTATTCTTGCTTTAGCTTTTTTCGGTCTTAGGCTTCTGTTTATTAGTAAGATTTAATTGAGACGAATTGGATTATAACGAGGTAGTCTTTTTCTTTCACTACCTTCAAATCCAAACATATCAGAAATATTAACAAAGTTGAGTAACAATTTTGCAACAATAAGGGTAAATCAGGAGATTCAATGGCTATGTACTAGATGATGGTTAACTATCAAGTGGAAGGTTTTAGTGACAGGAAGGCAAAGGAATAATGTTTGAGGGGAGGTCCTAATGCTCCAATGACAATAATAGACGCTTTGATTTGGATGTATGTGAGCGGTTGGTTATAGTTTTGCAGATTAGTTGATGCTCTGTATCATGATGTCTTATTTGGTGGTCTCTGATGGGAACCACTGCTGTCTTTGTGGGCCTCACAAGCTGTCTTCACGAATGGTTGGTGTGAGTGTTCACTCTGATCGCTTAATTAAACGTCTTTAAGTTTGAGCCATGAGAATAGAGCAATTTGGCTAATACTTTTATCTCTTACACCTGATCCGGTATGTGGGCGACTGATCTTTTGTTTCTATTTTTGTGTATGTCTTATTAAATCTAAGTCATTTATTTATGTGATTATTTATTTATATGGATCTCACATAAATAAATGACTTGGATCTAATAGAACATAATAAGTACACAAAAATAGAGACTAAAGATTTCAAGCCCGATATAAGTAAAGATTAATTTAAGTATGCATGACTTCAAGATGCCGTTATTGTAATTAGAATCCTGCCAGAATACCGGGGGGGGGGGGAACAGATCCTGATGCATCTCCATGTTTAAGGGGTTTTTTATGCCGGCAAGGAGCGTCTACCTCACCTTTTTATTGGGGCCATAGTGCGTTGAACTGGTTTGCTTGGAGTCATCGATTGCGGAGAATCGAAAATTTGCGTGGATTGTGCAATGTAGCCAATAGGGCACATATTCGTAGAGCAGTCGATGTTTAAAGAAAAAATATCAGCAGGGGCCTACTTTCGTACATCAAAAAAAAAAAAAAGAAAAGAGAGAAAAAGAAAAACAGATTTCTTTGTTTAATTGGCGGAAATAATGTCCTTGATAGCTATGTTATCAAAGAGATTACATGGTCGAATCTTAATGAGGAACGCTGCATTAATATATTCGAGACTTGATTATTTGTAACAATATTAAATTAATTAATTTATATAATGATAAAAGAATATATAAATATTAATCATATTACTTAAAGGAGAGTATTATTATTAACCAAAAATTATAATTCTAAATATAATTAATATAATCATTAGGGTTTAATTAACATAGATATATATATCAAATATAAAGAATTAATGTATCATGAATTAAAATGTAACTCTTAAAAACCATATGAGGACAAGAATATTCTTGATTTAAGTTTTTTTTCCCAAAAAATCTAACTTTTTAGATCGTGTTCAAAATGCTTGGGATGCCAATTTTTAGTGTTATCAAATGTCTTAAATTCATTAAAAAGAGATTAAATGTCTTAATTTCTCTTCAATTGACAACCTAGATAAGCTTGGCAAAAATAGCCCCATCCAATTCAATTCAGCTTGAGCTGATTCAAAGTTAATGTATTCAATTTGAGTTAATCAAATTTGGGTTCAATTTTTATTAATTTTGCGTTGGGCATTACCTATAATGAAACAAAGTAATTTTGTTAAAAAATGAAATGATGCCCTTTCCTTAATAATAAACTAATCCTCATCCTTTTTAACCTTATACTTACTGTTTGGTCTACCACTCTCATCTCATTTAGAAATAGTAACAGCTCAGATCGAGCTCAGCCTGATCTAAGAATATATTTTAAAACTTGAGTATGATCTAAAGCCTGATTAAGCTTGTAAAGATTGGCTTGAGCCTATATCTGATTGAGCTTCAAACAACCTAATGCCTAATTAATCTTGGATAGTTTAAGCCAAACTTAAGCTTAATTAGACTTTAATCAGAATAAAACTAAGTCAGATTAAACCTAAAAGTGTAACTCTTCTAGAGAAATATTAAATGATCCAAAGTCTATTTAGGTCAATTAAGCCTAAAAGCTCAACCCTTTTAAAAAATATTAATTGTTCCAAAGCTTAATTAGGACAAATCAAGCTCAAAATCTCAACTTTTTGAATTTGTGATTGAAGTAACGACCTAAATGCTTTATTTATAGAATCACATTCCTCTAACTTTTTTTTTAACTTTCAATATTTCAATTGGGCAAAGTTAAGTCCAATAGCCCAATCCTTTAAAAAATATATAATTGAGGAATCAAATGCTTTATTTATAGAGTTACCTTCCTCTAACTTTTCTTTTCACTTACAACATAGGAATCGAGAAGTAATCACAATTTTTTAAAGATTGGTCTATTGAAATTAGCTTTACCTAATTGAACTTTGTGCTCTTCATCTTAAATCTCCTTTATTATTAAAGAAATATTTTAAAAAAATAAAACAATATTATTTTTAACTTAGTAAGTGTTTGGGCTTTGCATTGAGCATGCTATAGAGCTTGAGCTCAAGCTTAGCCTCAAAACTCAAAATTCTTTATAAAAAATTCAAATAACTTAGATTGAACCTATTAACTTCAAGTTGGATCGAACAAGAGGGGTTCGAACCCACACTATTTTGCCATCCCTAATCTTATTCTTTATCTGCCTCTCTTTCACTTTTGAGTTAAAGGCTTTGGTGTCTGGCACTTAGTTTGTCTACATTTCACTATTAATTGACTTCAATTCGATAGTTTTTCATTTATTTGTCTAGCATCAGTTACCCATTCCCTAGTTCCTTTTTTTGTGCATTGAGTTCCAAGTAATTCCCTCCAAAGTTTGCACCCTTGACAATATATTAAGATACAATTCTCCTTTCTCTTACATATTATTGTAATGTTCATAGGACAGTGAATATGAAAGTGGATGTTTAACAAATAGGGCAAAATTGTTGATGGGATAAGTTTAGAGAAAAATTACTCATCCATCTAAGGGTTAGATGGAATAAAACAATTGTTATGATTAATAAGTCCATTTATTTAAAGTATTCTAGCTACTGCAAGATGGTGACTTGTATCGACATTTTTTAATAGAGTTGTAGTCTAGCCTCGTCAAATATAACTTAAATTTTTCATAAATATTTTGGTATGTTTATCCTTACAAAGCGTATTTTTCTATTTGACCTTGTTTTCTACTATCTACATTTAGTAGTTCAACTATATTACAATCAAGAATTTATTGGATATGTTGAGGAATAGGAATGATATGATGTTGAATTTGTTAGGGTCAATTAACATCAAAGGCTTCATTTTCTCACTTATTTCCGCAGACAATCGTTTTTCATTTTTAATTCTTTAGTTATGCGTATTCCATGTATGTCTTTGTGTTTCTACATTAATTTTTTTAGACAAATTCATCATACAATTTTCCAATAAGAATTAAAACATGAAATTAATGTCCATTCTATTTTGAGTCTAATCATATTAATTCTCTACTATTAGCTATTGATTCGATTAATTACATTTGTAAATTATTTACAAAATATCACTCTATTTTGGCTAAGGATTTCTTGAATCAATACTAATCAAGAACAACAAAATATATCAAGGACAACAAAACATTCTCCCTAATTGCGTTACGGTGATGAATCATATCTTGATCACTCAACTATCTCCATGTGGTTTATGCTACATCCAATGACTACCGAATGAGATATCCATGATTAGAATAGGTCATATGTAGTATCAAAATATAGCAATACCTATATAAGATAACTTTGTAGGCCTCAAGTTAGATGATCACTTATACAATCATCACAATGAGAATTTTTATAAACATACAAAGTAATGCTTCAAATAGATTTCTCATATCGAGTCGGTTAAAAAAACTTGTTCTTTAACAAGAAACCACACTTTTATTTAAGTATCTCTATACTTTAGTCTATGAGATCGACTACTTCCTTCATAAAGAAAAACAAAACATGTGCTACTAATGTCCAATCTTAATATAATAATAAATAGGAGCAATTTAAGGATAATACATAAATGCAACATAAATCTCATGATTACAATCTCATCATAATTTCATTTGCAATGTATAAACGTCTCACGAAATTTATCATATACACCCAAACATGTATAAAATAAAGAATGCCTTCAACTAATTATCATTAAAAATACAAACAAATCGATTGAATGTATGGCATAAACTAACGATCTCCCATTTGTACTAAGCCAATCGATTAAGTATCTTCTACCGTATTACCATATGATGATCATGCTACTGTTGAGATAGTGGCTTAATGAGAGAATTTTATAAAATTCTCTATAGTGAGCACTTGTTTAAATTTTAAAATCATTTCCAATAAATGAAAATTTTATTATGACTTAATTAGCAACCATTTCTACATTGAAACCTTTTTAATCTTAAATGATATTGTTCTAAGTAAATAGATCTTAATTAGGATTAACTTCTAAAGTTAATATCCTTATAACCTTGAACTCAAATATCAAATTATATATAATAATGAATATCGTTAATACTTCACAAGTATCAGATATCTCAAATATTAAAAATCGTTAGTACATTACCTATGTAATTGGACTTAGGATAGGTAAAAAACTTCAAATCTATCTCTATAGATCTAATTCCCAAAATTAAGCTATTACCTTTTTCATATCCAACAAGAGTTGTTCTTGGGTAAGTATATTTTCAAAAATTGAAAATTAAAATTATTGTTCTCCGTGAACAATATGTCTCTACATACTCCTAATAAAGAGGGAAACTATACTCGCTGTAACCTTATTGTAAATATGATAAATTCATAATCATCTTCAAAATAAACTCTTTGAATTCATCATTAAAGTGAATCTTTCAACATCCTGTAACCTTTCAACGTTAAATCAAATGTATCAACAAAGGCATTGATTCCAATTAGATATATTGTCATTAGATTTGAATTTTTAAATTTCATTTTACTTCCACAACTTATCTTGAGAACCATTCTCCTATAAAAATATATTGAAACAAACAATTTGTTCCATAGGTCTATAAGATTATATCCAACATTTTTGATGATTCATAAACTTTTATTATCCAATTTAGTTCTAAACTTAATGGATAATCTATGCTTCAACTAAGTATCATATCCTCAAATGATTAACTTTGACTCTTTTAAAGACTTAGCATTTCATATCTATGAAATCTTGCTAATTGATTCAACTGGAACTATTGAAGATAAGTCATAATACTTGCTATAACTATATGGAAAATAATATTGCATCATACAACGTCTCATATTGTATTTTTTTCTTACACAAATCCACACTTTAATAGAATTTTATTGTGAAGGTATTCACCAGAGAATCTCATTCCCTATATATAATCGAAAATTTAAAACTCACCATAAATATCTCATCGAAGTGCTTCAACGTTTTTAATGCATAATTTCTACTTAGATTTAAACAATTTAAACTTTTCAAAATTTTAAATCAACATTTCTTTTAATACATATAACTATGTCACATAAATTCGTTAGTAATATAATGAAACATAAGTATCATCCTTTTATGAATTGTTATTCCATTCAATACATCACATGTATAAATTTAACAATTCAATGTTATCATCATTCTTTCATAAAAGGTTGATTTGATTATTCTTCAACTTGACATGTTTCACAAGTTTCATATGATTCATAATCAAATGGATACACATATCTTTGTATGTAACTTTGCGAATCTCGTTATGTTGATTTAACTAATAGGGCATAAAATGATAGTCTCAGTTATCTAACTTTTATTCTTACCATTTATGTTAATCATAAGTCTCCTTTGATCCAACACATACAAACTATTTGTATGTAATTGAATCAACTACTTTTACTTAACAATCTAATTATAATAATGTTGAATCTAAATTTAGTATCAAATACTCATAAGCATGAGCTAGAAATATATATGATCTTTAATCATATTTCTTATAGGTAAGAAAATCATACAATCATTTCTTTTAATGATAATTATTACAATTCTATAGCAAATGCCTTTAATATTTGTTTATGCTTTTAGTAGGCTCAATTAAGTGGAACAATTCCAACAAGGCACTATACATTTCAACTTTACTCTATGCAACCTCTTACATCTTGTTATCATGGTATTGACATACATCTTACATGTTATCGTCACAGTTTATAAGACATGAGTCAACTCAAAATGTCGATATATTTTTTCATCTTTATGATTTTGATATATTTCTAAAACATTGTCACCGAGTCCTCAACAGGGATTATAACAAAATAACATAATGAGCATACAATTCTCTATCTAACTTTGAGAATTCTTCTCAAACATAACCTATGTCTAAGAAATTCGGTTCTCTTACTTATTATCAACTATACTAAGTAAGATAAATTCCACTTAGAACAAAAATAAATATAAGAAAACAAGTTATTAATTATATGTCATGACTACCAAATGAGATTTGAACTTTAATCATGTATTTGGTTACTTCCCATATCTTATTGAAAATAATAGCCCTAACTACTATTCGGAAAGATTACTGCAATCTTTCTAGTGCTAGGATCTCTTTCAAATATAAATGATCTTGAGTTTGCTCAATAAATCAACTAAACTTAAATTAGGTAGATAATAACTTTATCCATAACATTTTATGTGACTCTTAGATCTGTTAGGTAATAACTCTTGATAAAACATATCTTATATGTTATTCCTAACCATGCCTCTAAATTTATGTGATCATGAGTTTGCTAATCCAAATAAAATAAATTTAGTTAAGGAGAACCCATTGTTATAAGACTAAACAATTTTTAGTTAAAGCGACCTTGACTTTGCTCTACAAGCCTAACAATAAACATAACTTTGGTTTATTATTATAACAATGGAAGGCAACAAGTATATTCTCAATGTGTACTTAATATTTTAACAAGGGATTTAATTTTATTCATTTCATGAAATACATAATTGTATGTAAAATATCATACATATAAAATATACAATTTATCATGTATCCAATTTATATATCATCATCATCATCATCATCATCAATAACTAGTTGAAGTCCTGCTGAAGAGTGGAGTCTTGGAGCATCCAATTTATATATCAAACATATAAAGAAAGTATGCAATTTATGCACTTATAATCAAATTATATGCATAAAATTTCAAGCTTTGTTTGATTCTAATTATTGATCTTCATAATCTAAAATAATATTTTCAACTCTTTGAAAAAATTAAAAACTGATTGATTCCTTGACGAATTAAATAAAACACTTTGAAATTTAATTAAGAAAGTAATTTATATTATTTATTTAGAGATTAATTCCTTAATTAATAAAAAATATTTATTTAATAAATTTGAAAACTATTTTAAAAAATATTAAAGAAATCTCAAATTTCTTAATTAATAAATGAAAATGCTTTTCAAAATTTAATTGAGAAAAAATATTTTCTAAAAAATCAAGAAACTTATTATTTATAAATAAAGAAACAATTTCTAAATAAATAGAATAACAATTCTATAAGCAAATAAAATTATAAATTTAATTTATCCCAATCATATTAAAATAAATAAATAAAATTAAACAAGACCTTTCTTAACTACTTAAAAAAATATTTTTTTTAATTTTAATAAATCTAATTAATTGATTTCATTCTTCTGTTACTACCGTCAATCTTTGCACAAATCAGTGGTTCAGCACAACCCTCGAATTTCCAAACCATTACGGCTTTGGACTTGGACAGAGACGAAAACGTGGATTCTCCTTGATTGCTTGTCAAATTTATGGATACAATAATCACTCTACTCTTGATTATAGGTGCCGATTTGAAGAAAGTTTTGTTTCAAAGCAAATTCGATTTGACTCCGTAGTCGATCACTCATTTGCTTGTATCGAGCAAGTCATCATGTTGCACCGGATTTATCTTATTTTCAAATCTTGGATGATTACAAGGATAAGGATCAGTTGGTTGTTGGAAATGGTACAAAATTAAATATTTTGCATATTGGTTCTACTTCCATTAAGTCTCCACTTTTAAATAATATTTTACACGGCTCGCATGTAACCAAACCATTATTATCTGTTCAACAATTTTGTCATGATAATTATTACGTTTTTTGAATTTCATCATGATCATCGACTTATGAAGGACAAGATTACCAAGGAAGTCATGGCACACGGAATGCGGTGTTCTTCATCACCAAGACAAGTTGAACGTCGTTGCCTTTCTAACAGGAAAAATAGTTAAACAACTTCAATCAGAGTGGGGAAGAGAGTATCGATTCTTACACAAATATTCTTAGGACATAACTGTTGTCTACGTAATCATGTGTCCACATATTCATGAACAAATGGAACGACACATTGCTGGTATAGGCCTTGCTTTACGTGTTCATCGTGGAGCACCATTTAAATATTGGCAGTTTGCAATAGAAATAGTAATATTTCTTATAAATAGATTACCCTCTTCTTCACTGCTGCATAAAAGCCCATTTTCAAGTCGTTTTTAATAACAAGCCAAATTATCAATTTCTAAGAGTTTTTGGTTATGCTATTTACCCTGGTGCTATTTACCCTTTACTCCGACCGTAAAACACCAACAAAATTTCCTTTCATTCTAAGCAATGTAGTTACCTAGGATATTCTGCTCATCAGCATGGGTATAAATGCCTTAACAATCATCATTATTATCATCAATACCTAGTTAAATTTCGCACTAACGCGGGATCTAGGGAAGTTTGATAGTATGCAACCTTACTCTTGTTAGCTCAAGATTTATATTTAACGATTTTGATGATAATTGTATAATATTTTAAAATTTAAATTGGATTTAATTTTTTGGTAAAATTGACAGTCTAATTCTCAAAAAAGGAAATAAAATTATAAGAAATACGTTTTCTTTCTTGCAGGAACCTTCTTTATGAACTTACCTTAATAGAAATGGTTTATCCAAAATGATTCTATTAATTATGAAGGTCATATATTAGCTCAATGATTACTGGAATATTTTTGGAAAAGATGACATTGAAGTTATTCGAGGTTAAATCCATCGAGTTGATTAAAAATATGAGTGAAGTAACGGTTAGTTGAATAAATTAACTATTTAAAGAAGAGCAACAACATTTATAAAGCAGAACGAACATATTCAGTCTGTCGAAACATTTTGAGTAGCATTTATACTATGGAGAATCATATTATTACTATTGTGCTTTAGAAAGTGAAATAATTCTATCAAGAGAGAAATTGTTATTTTGTTTTTTTGTGAGCCTTTTATAAGTTTGTTATTAACTTCGAGTGTGAAAGGTTAGAGAACCTTAAAAAAATGTACTTGTGAGCTAAGAAAGGCTCATCAAATTTAATACTTGATTGTTATAGTGAAACACTCATGTTAGATACTTGAGGAATAGACGTAGGTTTGGGTTGTAAGCTGAACTAGTATAAATCGACTGCGTCTTTCTTCTCTCCGTCTTTAACTTTTAAATTTTTGCATTATATTGTGTATGTGTTGTTCTTAAGAGACTCCTTCACCTTTATAAAAAGGCCATTTCTATTTTCAACTTACAAAAAGATACTTTCAATTTTAACAAGAGCCTACTGTTTTTAAATTGTATTAACATGATTTATCATTCAGTCGGCTCTTTTCATTTAGGCAGGGTCCTATCCCATAAAAGACTCTTATTAACTAACTAGCTGCTGTCAAAAAGACTTACCATCTGACAGGCTCCTATTGTTTTAACTAGGATTTGTTTATCATACGACTTGAAAGAACTTGTGAAAAATTTTTATACACACAATAAACCCCCCACTTGCGTGTGTTTGCTTTTATCATTTGATATCGAAGCAACGTTTCACATTTTTGTGTTTTTAAAACATGTAATAGATCATGGCAAACCCCTTAAGAAGTTTTCAAGGACAATCCGTCTCAAAACCTCTTGACTTCAATGGAAACAGCTACTCATACTGGAAAGAGAGAATGACCATATATTTCCAATATGTAGATATCGAATTATGGCAAGCAATTAAAGTTGGTGCTACAATTCCCACTTCGGATAACGTAGAAGTATGGACTGATGCTGACAGAAGAAATGCATAACTAAATGCTAAGGCCAAACATCACCTGATATGTGCGTTGTCTCCAGAAGAATATAAAAAGATATCCTACTGCTCTACAACAAAATAATTATGGGACAAACTTCAAGTCACGTTTGAAGAAACGAATAAGGTAAAGAAGCATAGAATAAGTCTTTTAGTGTATTAATATGAAACTATTGGTATGAAATAGGGAGAAACCATAGATGAATTCTTCAGACGTTTCAATAACTACATCACGACCCTAAAGAACTTGGGAAAGATATATCCCAATGACGAGCTCATAACGAAGATTTGAGGTTACTACCAAAGGAACAGAGACTTAAGGTGATAGCTCTAGTAATAACAAAGGATCAAGAAACTATTTCACTCGATTGGCTACAAGGAAATTTGATGATCTATGAAGCCTAGCTTAGGCGATATGAAGGATCTTCCTACGGAAAAGTAATGGCACTTAAAGCAATTGACAAATCAAATGGTGATGAAAGTCACACAGTTGCAAATAGATGGAGATGACAAGTTCAACTTTATGGTAAAAAAATATGCTCGTTTCTATAAAAAGAAACTGATGAAGAAAAGAGAAGGAAACAAGAAAGCCGAAAATAACAGGCTCTTATCAAAAGGCAGTAGCAACAGTAGCAATACACAATCAATCAAATCATATTTTATCACTGTAAGAAATTTGGACACACAAGACCAGAATATCCTCTTCTTCAATATGACAAGTCAAAGAATAGAAAATCCAGAAAGCAAGCGATGACTATAGCCTAGTCAGATGAGGATTATGAAAAATTTGAAGAAAAAGAACTAGAAGAAGTCAACAACATTTGCGTCATGGCTGAATCAAGAGACGACGAGGTATATTACTCTGACTCTGATATTAAAATTGATGAATTGAAAAATGCATATCATGAATTGTATGATTAGTAAAAAAAGGTTGATGATGAAGTATTTCAAAGAAGTTGACAAGTCCAAAAGCAATGATACATCTCTGAAGAGTAAGATTAAATCATTGGAATTTGCAAATGAAAATTTGGAGACCAAGAATATGTGTCTTGAGATTGACTATAATCAAAAGGTTTCTGAAAAGGAAGCTCTGGAAGAAAGAGTAGTTAAGTTGGAAAATATACTACTAAAAAAATAATTCTGATAAGATAAAATAGTTAAAAGAAAACTTTGTTGCCTTAGAACTTGAAAAGGAGAAAAATGCTTGAAAGACTTTATCTCTAGAGAAGGAATTGGAAAATTTTGTTGATGGAAGGAAGAATCTTGTTGCATTGCTCGGTGGTGGTAAATGCATTTTTTGGTATGGCCGGAATAAGATACAATGAAAATAAAAATATCAAGCCATACAAAAACTTCTTTGTTAAACTAGCAATAACTATAGCTAAAACAATAGGAACTTGCTATATGACAAAAATCATAATAATTATCATTCATCTGTTTTATGCGATTACTATGGTAAACATGGTCACATTAGTCATTCTTGTAATTTTCGTAAAAAGAAATGATCTCAGATGTATGTTTAGAGACCGAAAGGTCAAAATACTAACCCGAAAGGAACCAGAAAATTTTTGGAACCTAAAATGAGATAATATTTTTTGTACATATATACTTTAAAATAGAGATAAAAGAAAATCAATGCATAGTTGATAGCGACTGTTTGATACACATGACAGATGAAATATCACATTTCAACTATATTGAAAGGAAAGATGAAGATAATGTTGTCTTTGTAGATAAAAATAAAGCAAAGGTCACCAGAGTTGGTAAAATTGGTAATTCTGACTCTACCTCCATTGATAACGTTTTCTTTATTGGTGGTTTGAAACATAATCTGTTGAGTATGAGTTAGTTATTTGACAAAGGTTACAAATTCATTTTCTATGCATGTCATTGTGAAATTGTCGATATTTATAATGATAATATTATGTTTATTGGTTCTAGAAATAAGAATATATATTGTGCTTAACTAAAAGATATGTCCTCACAAAATGTTAAGGGTTTTGTCTCTCTAGAAAAAGGATTCTTTTATCTAGCACAAGAGATTTGGACATGCCAGCATAAGCATTCTATCAAATTTGTCCAAAAATGAGTTACTAGAGGACTACCAAATTTAAAGTTCAAAAGTAATCAGGTTTGTGCAGCTCGTTTAAAAGGTAAACAAGTTAGAAACAACTCTCCTCCTACAAATATGGTGTCTACTACCCAACCACTTAAACAAGTGCACATAGATTTATTCGGTCCCACTAGGACTCAAAGTTTTGGTGGTAAACATTGCGGTTGTGTTCTGGTGGATGATTACTCCATATTTATGTGGGATTATTTCTTATAAAATAAGGATGATGCTTTTGAAGTGTTTGAGAAGTTTTGCAAAAAAAAATAAAATAAAAAAGGTACTGCATCACTTCAATTCGAAGTGATCATGAAGGAGAATTTGATAACAGAAAATTTGAAAAATTATGTGATAGCAATGATATAACTCACAACTTCTCTTATCCAAGGATGCTTTAACAAAATGGCTTTATAGAAAGAAAGAACAGAACTTTGGTTGATATGGCTAAGATCATGTTGTATGAAAGTGGACTATTTGATGGATACTAGGAAAAAGTAGAATCCACAGAATGCTATGTTCTTAACAGATGGCTTATGAGATCTATTCTGAAAAAGACCCCCTATAAGCTGTAGAAAGGAAGAAAACCAAATGTTGCTTACTTTCAAGCTTTTGGCTGCAAGTGTTCCGTTCTAAATAATAGAAAAGACAACCTTGAAAAGTTCGATGTGAGATTAGACGAAGCTATTATTCTGGGCTATAGTATTGTCAATAAAGGATTCAGAGGATATAATAAAAGAACAAAGAAGATAGAAGAATCAATACATGTGGTATTTAATAAAGCATTAACATCGACAACAGCAGCTGATTCAGATGATGAATATTATCTTTTGATTCCTACAAATACATCAGAGAATCAAACTACACCAATATTACCCTCAGAATTACAAAATTAAAAAGGCCCCTCTGAAGCTATAACAGAGCAGGCTCCTTCATCTCAGCAGGAGCCTATGTAATAAAAATATATAGAGAATGGAGAGATCTTAATGCACATCAATATATTCTTGGAGATCCCTCTGAAAGTTTAAGAACAAGATCATTATTCAAGAACAACCTTGTGGTTCTCATCTCACAAATAGAACCAAAGATCGTTGAAGAAGCCCTTATTGACGAAAGCTGGGTAACATCCATAAAAGACGAACTGAATCAATTTGATAAAAACAAAGTCTAGTACCTCATCCTCAAAACAAGTCAATCATTGGGACTCGATGGGTATTTCGAAACAAACTTAACAAAAATGGTAAGGTAGTAAGAAACAAAGCTAGACTTGTAGCTTAAGATCCAATCAATAGGAAGGTATTGATTTTGATGAAACTTATACATCTATTGCTAGATTGAAATCGATTAGAATTTGACTTGCCTTTGTATAATATAGAAACTTCAAGTTGTTCCAAATGGATGTTATAAGTGCATTCTTAAATGGTTACATTAACAAAGAAGTATTTGTTAAGTAATCCCCATGTTTTGAAGATGAAACCCATCCAGATTACATGATGAAGTTATCCAAACGCCTATATGGTCTAAAGCAGGCTCCTTGAGCATCATATAAGAGGTTAAGGAACTTCTACAACTTTGAAAGAGGAAAGGTCGATAAAACCTTATTTATTAAAAGAAAGGAGAATGATTTACTTATAGTGTAAATATACATTGATGACATAATATTTAGTGCTACTAACCCATCCTTCTATAAAGAATTCTTAGCATTAATGTCAGGGAAGTTTGAAATGAGCATGATGGCAAAATTATCATTCTTTCTTGGATTATAAATTAGACAAACATAAAAAGGAAGCTTCATTAGCTAAGACAAATACACAAAGGAACTCATCAAGAAATATCATTTTGAGCATGCCAAACTGATGGGTACTCCTATGTACACTAGAATTAAACTTGATAAAAACAAAGAAGGAAAAGCTATGGATGATACAAAGTATAAAGGAATGATTAGATCACTATTATATCTTACAAGTTTAAGTCTAGACATTGTGCTTAATGTTGGACCCCGTTCCCAAAGTCCAACTCTGGAATCATAGATCGTGAGTGTGTTACCTTGTTGGGCCCAGTCCCTTCACTAATACCAAGGCAACTAGTTGGGACGATCAGGTGAAGGTTGTGGGAGAGGAAAGTTGAAAACATGAAATTTGAAAGGAAAAATTTGCCGCTAGCAATGGTAGGTTTGCCGCAACAAAGTAATGTTTCATTGTAGCAAAACTGTGGAAGTAATTCCAAGGACCTTTCGAGACAAGTACGTCGCGACCAACATTTGGCTTTGTGTAACATCCCGTCCCCATATTAAGGGTTAGGACCCGAAACTTCAGTATATGCGAGCTCAAAGAGAAATTAAGACAATGCATTTTCTTGCTCATGCATCATGTTAGCATAAAAGCATATAAATACGGAATGTTTTCGCATAAAAAGTGGTACATGCATTCATTGACAACTTCCGGGTATAATTGATATTAAATGTGATTTTATTGAAAATAAGGAGTAGAAGGAGTAGAAAGAGTGATCTTGGTATGAGTCGTGATAAGGAGAGATTTAGAAACAAGATTGGTAGTGATCTGGAAAATGTTCACTGAATATGCTTCAGTTATTTAGCCACAACGTTTTCTCTAGTAATCCAAACGAGATGATTCTTGATTTGGATTAAACTAGAGATATATGGCTACTTTTTGTGTGAAGACATCGAATTTCAATTATGTGTCTAAGAGTCTCAAATATTGTCATGAAGTGAAGAATTGGGTGTAGTGTTGGTGTATGAACAAAAAATTTGTCTTCAGACTTTCGGGGCAAATCGGGACTTAATCTTGATAGATTTTGGCAAAGTTGCCTTCTGAAAAGTTGTATTTCTTTCTTTTATCTTTCTAACGGTATAAAGTTTGTAAATTTTGGACATCTGAGTCAAAAGTTATGCATCTTATAAGTGGAGATGTTCCAGACGCAAAAAGCAGACGCAGAAAAGTAGACGCAAAAAAGCAGACGCAAAAAAGTAGACGCAAAAAAGCAGACGTAGAAAAGCAGACGCAAAAAAGCAGACTCAAAAAGCAGACACAGAAAAGCAGACACAGAAAAGTAGACGCAGAAAAGCAGACGCAGAAAAGCAGACGCAAAAAAGTAGACGCAAAAAAGCAGACGCAAAAAAGAAGACGCAGAAAAGCAAACGCAAAAAGTAGACGGAAGAAAGCAGACTCAAAAAAGCAGACGCAGAAAAGCATACGCAGAAAAGCAGATGCAAAAAGCAGACGCAGAAAAGCAGATGCAGACAAGCAGATGCAAAAAGCAGACGCAGAAAAGCAGACGCAGAAACTGAGACGCAGGAAAGTGATATGATGGAAAAGTGAGACGATACAGAAGCTATATGATAGAATTGGCCTTCAAGGTCTTCATGAAAGTTTTAGATACAGAAGTCCTCTTTCTAATGGTCCAAAAACGAAGTCAATTGGACCTCTGTAACAAAAGTTATAACATTCGTACTGAGACATGTACATTTCAGGTGAGGATATGAACATGTTGTATTGTTTTAACCATAACTTCTTCTCTAGACCTCAAAATGACTTGATTCCTAAACTGTTGGATTCATAAGAACTTTATCTATATCTACTCAAAAAATCGAAGTTATCCGAATTGTATGGAGAAAGATTAAGTGAGAAGAGTGAGACGGGTTCAGTGAGTATGCTCTTAAAGGATATGAACTGGTGTTATCCCACTGAACATACTTCAGTGTTTTGGTGATATCTTGATCTATAGAAATCAAAATGAGATGATTTCTGATTCAGGGTAAACTAGATATATAGAGCTACAAAGTATCTAAAGGAAGTGAATTGTGATTTAGTTCGTAAGACTTTCAAGTTTTGAATGGAAGTTGTAGATAGTGTACTGTTTTGGACAGGAGCAGTCTAAAAATGTTTGAAGTATATCTTTTGAATCACTGAACCAAACTGAATGGTTTCGGAGGCATAAGAAACTTAACAAAATGGAGGATATTTTCTAGAAGAAAGTGATGTGTAAGAAGGTTCAAGGATATTTTTGGCAAGACACTTAAGTTTAAAAGAACATAAGCTTATAGGGAAGGATAAAATGGACTTTT